>CM063249.1:19195959-19795959 GCA_032158295.1 Pycnopodia helianthoides
ACAGTTAATGGGATTATAAAAAAAAAATCTCACATTCGTATTTGTTGTAGAGTATTAACAGATTGTTAAAATCCTGCATTTCTTTTCTTCAAGGGAAATTAAGGGCATGAGGGGAAACTGTTATTGATCAATTTTTAAAAACACCAAAAGTGCAAGTTTTTATAAGCTCTGGTTATAAATGCTACAGACGACCCAAAGGGAGGATGGATTTGTATTTCAGTCAAATAAAGCAGCAAACAGAAAAAGGTAGTGGTTGAAGTTTTGTGAACTTACTTCCCTTGGCTACTTTACTGTTCATCCTCCACGAAGCCATTAGAATCTGTGCCAAATTTCAAACCACGACTTACAACCGAATACTTTTCTCACAGCCCATAGAATCATGTGCTTTACAGGATACTGTGACTGTAAAGAAGAGAGCTCAGTGGCAAGCAGTGTTATGAACTTGAGCACAGATAGCATTTAGTAACTCTAAACAAGTGATCAAGATTTGATAATTTCATTTTAAGGATGGTTTGCAAAAATGCATCCAACAAATCAAGAAAATCAGGGACGGATATCTGAAGAATTTGATTCTTGGAAACTAGATTCTGTTCTGGAGTTATATTTGAATGAAATGTTTAAAACGTTCTTTTTTTAAAAGTCATCAGGCACTTGTAAGTTGAGATGGATCACATTAATTTTCTTTTGAATTATGTATTCAAATATCTCAAAAAACTAGGATCGCTGTATTGCAAAAATCTAAGAGTGTGCAAAATTGGAAAAATATGTTTATTCAAACAACATCTAACTCAATGGGTTAGAGTGTGCACAGTGTATACATATTAATGCTGCTTACATCAAGTATGGCTTATCTACAAGGGCCAAATTTCATCAAGCTGCTAACAGAAAATGGTGCTTAGCAAGTCATTTTGGCTTAGCAAAAAATAGCCGGGAACCAGTCAAAAACAGTATAAATCCCATGTTATTGTGGCTGGTAACCTGTTTCTGCTAACCTGTTTCTGCTATGCAAGATTTTTCGGTGCTAAGCGATTTCTTGCTAGAAGGCTTTATGAAAATGAACCCAGCAGTTTTTGCCTGTAAATGAGTGACACAGCAATGCAAATCTACTGTGATCCTAAACGCTGTATCTTCCTATCTCTCTATAAAAAGGTGTACATTTAGAAGATTTTGATGTGTAACGGCAAGCAGCAAAACATCTTATGGTAACTAACTTCACAAAAATGACCATTGGGTTTTAAAACTGGCCAACTTCACATAGGAACACCTTAGAGGGTCATTTTTCCACTGCCTTGGTCAGTGATTAGACAAGTCACAATGGGATACTTTGGAGCCCGAGGTGGAGGTAGACTTACCAGATCAATTTCCATTGTTTATGTAATTCAGAGCAAGCGCATATTTCCAAGAACTATGGGATTGACCTGGTAAGTCTGCTGCCACCTAGTGTCCCCAAAAGTCGGTTACTGTACACCTTCATTCACCCCCTAGGGTATAGACCCAGGGCGCAAGATGGAAAACTGGAGCTCTATCTATTGTTGGAACGTCAAATAAGCATGGGCACCTTTTTCAGCAAGTGAAGTTTGTTAAATCATTGACAGGAATGATCACTGTTTTCACTGATCTATTGTTGCATCAAAAGAGTTGCTTGCTGAAATGGCGTCCAGTGCACATTTCACATTTCAGTCCGAGTTCCCCATTTGCCCCTTTGGCGCTCTATAATCTTTGTTTCATCCTACCAGGTAACAGAGAGAAAATACAACTCAAGGCTAAGAAGAAGAAAAAAATGTCAAAACAGCAAGTGTGCCCATCCATCTGAGGATGTCAACAAATCCACTGAGATGTTCTTAATACTTAATGATATAACAAACACTATAAGGTCAACTGATCAAGAACCAAGGTCAAATGATCAAGAACCCATCTTCAAAACCAATAGCTCAGTGCATACCAGTTAAACAGCATAAGGAACTTTAGCATCAGAAAAATTAAAAACATAGGTACTGGTACACCTTTGAGACTACTTTTGTCAGCGCAACTGACGTAAACCATAAAGTCCTATTCAACCATATTATCCCGTACAAGGATTAACGACAGAAATTATTGAGTGATGTGGAGGTAAAGAAGTAAATAGGTTGTCAAAATAAGGCACAAATAAAATAAATGCCATGGAAGCATTTTAAAGTCTTGAAACAAAATATACAATCGCAAATTGACTACAGAAGTAAAATAACGCAGTTTTTGATGGATTTTAATTTTGTAGATATGCTTTGACCGGGCATGCATACGCAAAACTGTGTACACCCTTCACTCAACTTAGCAGTGCGTTTACACAAATTAAAAATAATGTACAGTAAATCTGAAGAAAAAACTTATGCTAAAGGGAGATTAAAGCACCACAAAATAAAACCATCTGCTAAATCTTTTTGAATCAAGTGTAACTTCGTACAGGGCTGTGCCAATGAGCAAATTTGCTGAGCCGAAAACAAAATGTGCTTAGTAGTCAAAAACAGGTTACCAGCCAAAACAGAACGTGAAGTATACTGTCTGTGAGTGGTCCCCTGCTGCTTTTTTGCTTGGCAGATCAAATTGTTAAGCAATATTCTTATGGAGCCTTGCAGACACTGGCGGATAAATCAAATACACCCATAGGAGTCCATTTCCTTTAGGTGATCAACTGAGACTCTAGTGGCTTGCTTAAGGCCCAGGGGCCAATTTCATACAGCTGCTTAAGCATTAAATATTGCCTAAAAATGTGCCACTTTGAAGAAACAAGCACAAAATGATACATATGGCATGGTATTTTGGCTGATAACCTTATTCTGGTAAGGGGTCTGGTCAAAATTAATCCAGGACAAGTAGTTGGATAACAATTCTCCAAATTTTGGGGGGATTTCTGTCAGACTGAGTTGTTCCTTGCACCCTATGCCAATGCACCCCGCTGAGAGCTGTGTGGTTTGACTGGCTGATTAAATGTTGTACAAACAAACTTGCGATTTTGGCGCGATCAGTAAGGTGTGGAGGTCATTGTATTTGGCCAAGATGTGTAGCGTGATTTTTTAGTGAGACTTGTAGAGACCACCTGCTTGTTTTCCAGTAGATAGTGATCTAAGTTAGTCTCTGTGGTTTGTAAATAAATGTAACCCCAGGCACTGTGAACTTCTCCCATGTTTTCTCCGACACTCAACTTCAAACAAGGTGAATTAACAGCGGGATGGTACTTATCTGCTGATTGTCCTGGACTAATTTTGACAGGGTTCCTAAGCAAAGTTGTGTTGCTTGAGCAACTCTATGAAATTGGGCCCCTGACCGACCTGCAGAAAACATGACTACTATGGGGCTGAGATTCAAACCCAGTCGGATGACTCCAGCACCTGAACTTGAGTCTGGTACATGAAGCAACTGGGCCAGCAAACCCTACACATTAACAGAGTTTGCTTGATTTATCACAAACTGATAAAAAGTTAACCCGAGCCCTGTCTTATTTGCTTTGTACTTATGAGTTTACTTCAATAGCATTTTTAAAAGTCATTAATTAAATTAAACTATTTCAAAAACATTGTTATCTTTGGATTAATTTTAGTTACGCAAATCTCACAGAGGTTTGGTAAATCTCTACACGCTAGTCTTGAACTAAAGGTTTACAAACTATTTTAGTAGTAAAATTTTACAGATTTTTAACAAGTCACGTTTCGTTTTGTACGAAAAATGTTTGTACAATGTTTGTTTTTTTGCCTCGTCTTATGCAGAAAATCATGCATTCACTGGCTTGTTCCATAATGTTTGTTTTTATAAACATGGAGTTCACTCAATGGTCGATGGTCGATGGTCCTTGGATTGTCAGTTGTACAAAGTCTCTCATTGGTCAGTTGTGCATTGATGTTATTGTACAATGTCTCTCATTGGTTGGGTGTCCTTTGCTGTCATTGTACCTTGTCTCTCATTGGTTGGTTGTATACTGGCATCACTGTACAGCGTCCCTCATTGGTTCTCAGATGTCTTTCTATGAACTCCTTTGTCAGTTGGTTGTCCACTGCTGTCAGTGCTGTTGGAGTCTCTCATTGGTTGGATGATCAATGATATCATTGTACAGACTCACTCATTGGCTGTTCATCCTGCGTTGTCATACCTACGATTGGCAATGGTCTATTTGATTGGTCGATGCTCAGGGCTCTTATAAAAAGTAGTCTGGTACTGGTTTCTTGGCTGGCATTCCTCTCACCTCCTGTTAACAACACACAATGTATAGAAACCATTTTGTATGGATCACTTTGTCTTGAGTATGGATGGTTCCTTTCCTCAACAGTTAAGACAATAATAAGATTGGTATACCCGACACACTCCATGCATGGGTTTCTGAGCTTTACAGTGCTAAATCCATTAAAACAGGCAAATAATCTGGAAGAATTGGAGTGACGACAGTTAACCAAAAATTCTGCAGTAATCTGAATAGGAACTGCCCAAAATCTATCAAAATATTCCATTCTACTCCTCTCAATACCAACAACTTTGAACCGGAATAAGATTGGTGTGCCTAGCCCCCACGCTAAGAGGGGTGGTTTGGGACTACAGTACAATATCCATCAAATGTGCACAACATCTCATATCAAACTCACCTGTGGTGCTGCCTCAAATATTGTAAAATCTCTTTGTAAGTGTTCGTCTAATTCCAGTATTGCTGCCACATTACCACATCTGGGGGAAAAAAACTCAAAGTTAAGTCCATTTGCATATCATGAATAATTCAAAACACCTCTGAATATTTATACTAAGATATTTAAGTTGAGAGTTGCCAATTTATTTTGGGGTGTTTCAAGAAAGAGTACCATTGGATTCTTAAATGTGTCAAGCATCAACACTTCTTTGTTTACAAGGAACTGACCACTGGGGGATCATGGGAGCAGAGGGAGCATACCCCAAGCAAATATCGATGTTGTTTTGACTAATAATATCAAAACTCAATTAACTAAAGGTGATAAATGACCTCTCCCCCAAACCATTTCTTTGGATTGTTTCTACATCAGTGCACTTTCCTGCCCAATTGGCTCTTGCCACAAAATTCCACAGGAGACTGTGGAGTCCACAGTACATGGTGTTTCCACATAAACATCAGCTGTACAAACAGAAGAAACCCGTGCACCCAATGCAAGACTGGAAGGTATGGTACTTTGTGGCAGTCTATGGTACCAGGGTTAAATGGAACAATACCAATCCACAAGTTTCTCTACTAGAAGTCTCTTCTCTCCTACTTAGAATAATTGAAACAATGAAGGTTCTTGGTTGTAAACAATAAGCTCTTGATTTATGATATTAATATTTCAAGTTTGACAGACAGATAGCGAGAGGGTTAGACCAATCTCAAATGTCTTCTGATGCTATAAGAAACACTACTCAAATACATAAAACCTCTCATCTGTGAGAGGACAAGGCCATTTTCATTTTGCAAAGGGGCACTTCAATTTGAAAGTCTATTGGGAACTTTTGAAGGGGCACCAAGGCCAACAGAGGTGGCCTCCGTGTGTCACTGCAGCCCTACAACCTGTACATATGAATGTGAAATTCGTGTGATCAATGGATCTGGTGGATTAAGTTCTGATCCAAATAACACAACATTGGGTCAGTGACTGCCTCGCTCCCTGACAAACACTCGCTCCCCCCTTCATAGTTAATGAATCTTTGGATCCACCCCTGCTTGGTAAAACAACACAAAGGAGTGAAACAAGTTACACAAACTTGTGAACAGTTATTGATCACACTAGTATCCATCACCTACCTATAGCAGTAATTAGGCGCCGACCAAACGGTTAGTACAGTTTCATTAAAATGCCACTTGTATCCTTCAATGACTAGTTGATGCGCTCTGCAGATCATGTCAATGTTGTTGACTGTTTAAACTGCTGCACGACGTCCTTCCAAACAGGTAGCCTGCACCTCGTGGGCTGACCCCCCATCCTTGGGTATCTAAGGACGAACAATGGCAATAAGAGAAATTACATTTTAAGATGAAAATATGCCTGACTCTGGAAAATTGTATGTACCTGCAAAGCACACATTTTCTCCTGAGCATAGGAAAATCTGGCTTCACTAATTAACATAGGAAAGGCGTGCACAAAAAAGGAAATTTTCCAGGACAAAGGTAGAGGCCTGAAAAATCAATTTTTAATAATGAATGATAATAATACAAACTTATAAAGCACACTTTCTGATAAAAGATTACTCAAGGCCCTACAGAAAAGATACTGCAAAGTGTCAATCTCTCCACAGAAAAATACACCCAAAAAGGAATGTTAATAACTTGACATAAACAGAAGTTTCTTAACATGGTTTAATGTGTCGGTATGTTAGGCTTGTATTTCCATAAGACTGGTGCAATGTGAGAAAATGCTTGATTGCCATAGTGGGTGGTACAACATTTAGGTACAACGAGTCGGGGTTGAGGCAGCAGAACGTAGAGGATTAAGTGTCCTTTTGGTGTGGGGCAGTTGACAGGATGACACACCTGGAACGTTCCGTGTGGTACAAGTTAAAGAGTGATGGACGTGCGAGACCCACTTGGAAAGTTCACTGTTTAGCAAGCACCATGCCTGCATCCACTTTCTCAAAATTCCAGGTGAAAAGAACGCTGTAATAACAAAACGCCCTGCCACTTGGCTAGCATATACAATTGTACAGTTGCAGCATTGTAGCAGATAACATTTAATTCACTATCTGGAAGCCATGCTTGCACAGATTCTCACTGCAGGCACAGTTTGTATATTAGACTGTTGCCAGTCCCTCCATTGTCCTTCTGAGTTCAAACGTATTAGCGAATGCATTTGTGTGAACCAAGAACTACAGACCCCGGGAATAACCTGTTATAGTCTCACACAAAATCGCCTATGATTACTAGTTTGTTTTTACATATTAAACCATACATATTGGGAATGAAAAAATGACAGACGTGCACAGCCTATGGTGCACTTTTTAAAATGAAAAAGTGAAAATGGCATTGTCAAAAATCAGTAAGTATAAAAAGAATGCCAAAGTCATACATGTTGCAGAGGGTACGTGTATTATATCAGTTCTGGGCAAACCTAAATCATGTTGTTCTTTATTGTTGATGCAATAATTACATCAGCTTAGCAATAATTACATCATAATTACATCAGCTACACATGTAGGGAAAGTTCAGGTGATCCAAGAGGAACCATTTTTGAGTTTAGAAACGGTATTAAACAATGGTGACTTGTGAAAAGGTTGGCGCAATGATCTGGCTGGCTAGAGTAAGGCCAAGGAAGACAAAATACCATGCACTTAATCATTACCTTCAGGGTCTGACCAAAGCAGATCGCACATTGGCCCGTCATGTGGAACTTCCTGCTTTCTGTCGATCACACGGATCTGATCTAATGTGTTGATAGAGGGCGACAAACCACCATGTACGCAGAAAATCTAGGGAAATAGAAAGAGTTATAATGATAAACTCTTGAATATCCTCTCATCAAGTATGCTCAAACATTAAATCACTGGCTTTAATCACTAAGAAAAGGTTTAAAACAAAATATCTACAATGTACATACAAATGTCTTGGCAATTTTAAAATTAAACACAATATAGAATACAAATGGAAATATGATCTTACAGTAAATAAATTAGTAACAAGTGAAGGATTAACAATATTTACTGTTCAATATACATGTAGCAACACACGCAAAATTTGAATTAGTGAGAAAAACAAATTGCAAAAAAAAAGAATACAAACACATGACAAATAATATGACTTCAACCAAGTACATCCAACTGCGCTTAGCATGTCCACATATAGTTCATGTAGTTCAGAACAGTTAACCACATTTTAGGCCTGCCCCCAACCACAATTGAAATCACAGACACTCGTCAAGCAGCGTTCTCTCTTAACAGTGTTCCACTGGCCAAGCCAGTTAAACCACTTAAAGGTATTATACAGGATTGGTAGAGCTGACAAAACAGTAGCAAACCGGTGTTCGTGTTTGTGTGATTGACCATATACATGAAATAACAAACGTGTGAAAATTTGAGCTCAATTGGTCATCGAGTTCACGAGAAAATAGTGAAAAGAGACCTTATGTGTTTTCTGTTTTTCAAACATCGAGTTTATTATCGCGCGCGATAAAAACTATTGTTTTATTCATTTCTCAGAAACGATAGCATTTTAGGCAGAAATATTTTAAGGAACCCTTTCTACCATTACTTACTTTAAATCAGGTAAGTTATGTGTAAATCTGTGAACAGTACAACCTATGTCCAAGTGGTCCAGCTGGGTAGTTTAATGCTTCACAAAGCTAAATTTCAAATACAGACTTCACAGATACATCATAGTGCAATGCATTCAAGATCCATACAAATGAAATGTTGACAAAAACAAGATGTGGACCAGAGAAAAAAAAGCTGGTGGACTAGTGAAACAACAAGCTAACTGTTCACACTGGTTGGTCACTGAACAAATAAAGAGCAGACCCTGTGCAACACATGAAACACTCATTCAAACTGGTGACATTTTCCAGTGAGTTGATTAACCGTTTGAAACCATTCAACTGCAAGGGTTTTGTATGGTGACACAACTGATCACAGAATGAAACTGTGGTACAGGTGTGTACTGCGTAGATGCATCCACAACAAATCGTACTATGAACATGGTTATTTATCATTCAAAGCTATAATGGATAATATTGAATGATCAGGCAGTAGGAGGAGTGACTGTGTACCATGTAGATCGCATTCACCAGATGATATCATACTGCACGCTGGCATAGTGCATTTATCATTCAAAACCACAGTGAATATTAACAAACGCTCAAGCAGTAGGAGGGATAGGAGTTGAACACATATTTCAGTGCATAAAAGAGGCAGAGATAAGCTGTTATTTGGGATACATCATGTAATCGTAATCAAACATCTATCTGGAAGTCATGCTACATTAACCATGGGGAGAGTTGACTTACTTTGCCGTCTATGATGGCAGATAAACTGAGATAGTCAAAGATTTCTGTACAGTATCTCCAGACGGTGATGGAGCCATATTTCCTTAAACACTCATCGTAAAAACCATAGACTTGCGTGATCTGCCGGCTTTCATGATTCCCTCGGATCAGTGTGATTCGATCTGGGTACCGTACCTGTAGGTCGCAAGAGAAAAAGAGAATTTAATTAAGTCTACTTTAATCATGTTGATAATGAAAAAAAAGTTTAAAGCACATGTAGCCAATCATCTGGTTTTACAGGTGAAGGACTTGACTACACTTAAAAGGTTTAATTCAAAATTTTGCTTGTGTATGGCCTTCAACTGTATTCTGAGAAAACTGAGAGTTTCTTGGCTGTTTCTCATTCTATTTAAGAAAGTTCAACTCAGCTTACATGTAGGAATGCGACAACATTTACCATATGCAGTTTTTAGCAACAATTGTATACATTTTATTTACAAATTATTGTTAAAAATGTAGTCATCGTAAGTTCTCAGGACTTTCTACTGGGATGAGTATAGACAGACTGAGCAATGTCTAGCCTTGATTGCAAGGTTCTTGTACCACACACACACATGAATATGGTACATGTACATGAAATGTACAATGCAGACAGTACAGTCCACTAACCCTCACACAGCCTTGACGTAACTCGGTAACTTTTACCGGTGGCAGGCAATGAGAGACTTTGGAAGGCTAGGTGGCAGCAGACTTACCAGGTAAATTTCCATGTTTACGTAGTTCTGAGAACAGTGGATTTACCTGGTAAGTCTGCTGCCACCTAGCGTCCCCGAAAGTCTCCCATTGGGATTGCACAAGACATCCTTGCAACCAAGGCTAGAGTGTGCCAAGCAGAAGGTCATAACAACATTTAGTCCTCCTGCTTAGCAAACACTAATCCTATTGCGCCTTGAACGACTCGTTTACAAAAAGTACATTTTCTCAACTAGAAAAAGTGATAACCTGAAAGAGAAACACAGTTTCAGAACTGAACAAAATAATCTCACCTTTAACGCTAATAGAAGAAGAAACGTTTCAACACTGTAAAAACCTCTGTCCACAAAGTCCCCATGAACAAGTAGTTGGTGTCAGGAACATCACCCCCAACCTTAACAAGGGGAAAAAAAAGTACACCTTTACTTAGCACAGAAAAAACTGCTAAGCAGAAACAGCTTACCAGCCAAAATGTAATGTCAAGTTGTATGACTGGTACCCTGTATTGTTTTACTTATCCAAAGCACAAATTGTACACCTTCAAAGTATTGTATACGGCAAATGGGATGGCAGTTTTTTCAATCATTACCTTAAATAATTCTTTTAAGTCGTAGAATTGGCCATGGATATCTCCACATACTGTTACCGGTGAATCCACCCTCTGGACATTGCTCTCTTCAATTAAAATCTCCCTGTGGTAAAAGAACAGCAGTTATCACATCAAGTTATATCAAAGATTATGCATTGAGCCCTTCCCATGAAACACCACTGGTTGACAAACACCATAGAGTTATGCACTAAGTGCCAAGCCACCATCATTCTCAGAGAAAAGATGTGATGTTCCCTCGAGTTGCTACCAGCGTCATTAATGGTGCACGCGCAAATGTAATTTGCATATTCATTGGAAGGGCCAATTAGAATCCATCTGTCTCTTAACAACATATAAAGAGTTGGTTCAGGGAAAATCACCTGCAACTACACCTTTTTTGTACCTGCAATTGATACAAATAAATGTGTCATTCATTGACAGTGTCTTTCTGTATAATCACTACCACAAACTAAGCATGGCAGGTTTTGTTGACTTTAAAAAAGAACTACAATGTGCAACAATTATCTTTTATTTAATGAACAGCTTAAATATAGATTGTAAATACAGAAAACATGGAATATTGACACAATTCTAATATGATTTATCCCGTATGTTCTTTTTTGTCGAGGTCAACCAATGCAATTGTCGCGTGTGTACGTGCCATGCACAACCTTCAGCCAATGATTGTCTTTCTTTGATCTCAGTAAGGGTGAGAGGGAAACAATAGATTCCTTGGTAGTTTGTGGCTCACTGCAAGCTGCCTCCAGCAACTCTCAAAGTAGATTCATTCTTGATGTACAGGTGTACATACGTGTACGCACAAAACCAATGGCATGAGATACAACATATTGCAAGGAAAGTTTTGCATCATGTAATATTGCTTGGTACTTATTATAAAATTGTACACTGTAAAAACTCCGGAGAGGTCTTTCCATGTGAGTAAAGAAAATTTGCAGAATCACCATTTGAGAATGTGCGGTTCCGATGGAACAAGTGAACTCCATTCTTTCCATGTGATTAGATTGATATGATTGTAGCAATATGAAAAATGGTACAGTCTTTTCTTGGTCTACAGAACTTTCAGATTGTAACATTTCAGAGGATTTACAGACTCTCTACATCACCATAATTAAAATTAGGAAAAATACTGACAAATCACAGGCCTACAGCTAGAGTAGAAAGACATGCAGGAGTCACAATTAATACTGAAAGTCACAGCCTGTCTTTTAACTCACCTTGCTTTTGCACACAACGCTTTGACTTCACTTTCTTTGATTATTTCACATTTTCGGAGCTGTTCTATTTGCCTGAAAAGATACAGAGTGGAACTGTTAAGACAACGAATTGTAACTCAGACCGTACCAGAATTGGTGGCTGCGGCTATTGCTAAGGTTGTTGCTATGGACATCCTATGCTTCAAGGCATGTCAAAATAGTGATTAAGCTGCAGCCACAGCTGCTAAATTGGAAATGGCTACATTTAAGACCTGACACTGTGACTGTGCTACTTACAATCATAAGATTCAAGGTTTAATCCATCCTGATAAATAAGTTTTCATGTAATGTAGTGGATTTTAGTGTTCAGTAAATGAAACCCTGGACTTGGGCCAAATCTGCCTCTCTAAAGACCGTGTGTGTCGTGGCACCAGACTAAAACTCAGGTGTTTTTGATCAGCAGAGTGTGGGTTCGAGTCCCTGTCGTGGCACTTGTGTCTTGAGCAAGATACTTTATACTATAATTGCTTTGTCCTTCGGATGGGACATTAAGCCATGGCACTTGTGTCTTTGAGCAAGATACTTAGACTATAATTGCTTTGTCCTTCGGATGGGACATTAAGCCGTAGGTCATGTGTCCTAGGATTGGTAGTGCACGTAAAAGAACACAGAACACTCATCGTGGAAGAATAGGGGTTAACCCTGGTGTTTCTGGTTCACATAGCAAGCACCCTAGCAAGGCTACAGTAATTAAGTTCACTTATGAGGTATCCTTGGTTTCGTTACTAGAAATAAATAATAACAACAACAATAATAATATAATAGTAATAACGATAATGTGCTGACAATGGATGGAGACTGAATGCAGTTTTACCGATTAGGCATGATTTGACCCTCAAAAAAGATTTTAAAATTATTGGCTACCCTCACACTAATGTGTGGTAAACAATCTTACAGTTGTACAATTTATCTTCAGTGCTTTCCAGGTTTTACAGAGGAATAAAATGGATGAATGCGGTATGATAGGTTCCAATTCTACCCATGCAGCCTGTGGATTTTTCTCTTGTCAGACTCGCACATCAGCATAAGGGTAAAACTCAAAATCAATTTTTTCTTCCCTGATGCAAGTAAATTGTTTGCTGCTAGTGCTACATGTAAGTACAGGATAAAGATCAAGCTGTTTTAATGACACTGGATCTGGAACAGACTCACAACCCAGAAAGTTCCGAGTATAAAGTGCTCATCACACTTTGGTATAAGGCTAAAAATAGGAACTTTTATTGAGTACAAGGACTGACCTACATAGTGCTCAGGCATCGACAGGCTGATCAACACGGGATACAAAAATAAGATGAAAAAAACCTTTGCCAATATAAGTTCCCTTGGTTACAGGAATACATTAAAATAAGAAGCAAATATAAATGTTTTGACTTCTTGGTACTTACCTATCTAGATCACTACAGTCCCCCATATTTACAGCAGCTTCAAAGACCTACAAGTAGAGAAAGAAAAACAATGATTAACCCTCCTACTGTCAGTGACTCTTGGCAACATTTTCCAGTGAGTTGACCAACCATTTGAAACCATTCGACTGCCAAGGTTGTGTACGGTGGCACAACTGTGCACAGAACTAACTGTGTACTGTGTACATGCATTCCCTCATGGTATCATATTTCAGGCTGGCATAGTTTATCTACCATTCAAAATCACTTGAATGGTATTGAATGGTCAGACAGCAAGAGGGTTAATGAAACATCTTTTATTGATGTCAAGAAACGATGAAAATAATCAGATTAGGCATTGATTTATAGTCTTAAGTAGGGGTGTGAGTGAAGCATAACCAAACCTTCTAAACCTCAAAAATATCAAATTTAAGTTATTGTATGTCTTAGCTTTTTGGTTAGATGATCATGTCACCGAATTTCTGCCCAGTAAAAATGGTATGTACCATCCACGACCATTTTCAATGATTCATGATTTGGGGATAATTTGTATTATTATCAAATCCAGAACCCCTTGTGTTGCACTGACATCTTGGCGGTTCAAAGATTGTTGTTCACAAGTAATGATGAAAACTCAACGAAGCATGCACACATGAGGAAACTGACTTTGCCTGACATCGCAACATTCACACATGGCCCTCCACTAATGCAAATTTGCACCACACATTACTGCATAACTACTTTTACCCTGCTCACAAATGGATAGTTGCACGAGCAGTAAACTCACTGGTTGTTTATTACGTGCAGCAGGTGATGACATCACTTAAAAGAGCATCTACAAACTAGCAAAACAAAAATTGTTTTCGACCTCCCCAGACGATGGTCAGTATATGGCCAAGAATTGGAGAAAGTCCTGATTGGCAATAAGGGGCTATGTTTTGGGTCATAATAAAATGGCGGTTGAATCAGGCCTGGAATTACATGGAGGCCAAGGAAGCCCTGGTCTTGGCCTTGGTGCCTCTTCAAAAGCTTCCCACCATACACTTAAAGATTTTCCAATGGAAGTGCCCTTGCAAAAAATAAAAATGGCCTTGCCCCCTCAAAGATGAAATTCAAAGCATGTTGAATTACACTTTTGACAGGTTTCTCCAATTCATGGTTACACCTCTGCCAAGCAATAAGTTTAAAATTAAGAAAAGACAGGCTTTGGCGGCCATGCACACTGACATCTTGTTCGTCGGGAAAGATGTAGCCCTATAACTGTAACACGACAGTATTTTTTCAGATGGCTGTATTATGATTTACTCAGATAGGCCTATTATGAAAAGTGAATGAAATAAGTAACGTTAAAGGAAGTGAACAAATGTGGGCAGACTCTGGGCACAAATTTTAGTTGGAAACCCATTGATGTCCCTGGGCGATGTACATAGACAGTGATGTTAGTACTAAGTAGGGCCAAAAATCAGGTGTCAGGTCACTTCGTACTTTGACCCCTTTGTGCCTTCTTGGACACTTTGTACCTTGTACAAGGTATGAAGTGACTTTGTACACTTCATACCCTGGACACTTTGTACCTTCTTTCAAGTCAACTCGTAATTTTTTGCCTCCGGAATTATGTCTTGATGTATCACAATTCAAATATAAATACATGTTAGTTTATGTGCAAATTTGCGTGAATCCAGGGAAATTCTTGCTGCCACAATTTAGAAAATAGAAAATTCATGCCACATTTTTGCAATAATGATATATAAGAAAATAATTCTGGATTAAACAAGACCATCAAATAATTCACTTTCCTTAGATTAGAAAAAACACAACAAAAAACAATAATATTATACACATAATATTTGCATGCATCTGGGGAAGTTCTCCCTGCCAAAATTTTGGGCGGATATTTATGCGAATCGATTCACGGATTTGGGCACACACGATTATAATTATGCTGCCAAAGTCAGACCGACGTATCAGTACTTCAGCATTGCAATACAGAAGTACAGTATGGAAAAGGTACAAAATGACCCAGCTGACGGTAAAAGGTGACCAAGGTACGAATTGACCATCCAAGGTAACAAATTACCATCCAAGATACGAAGTGACCAAGGTAAAAAATTACCATCCAAGATACGAAGTGACCAAGGTACGAGGTGACCAAGGTACGAAGTGACCAAGGTACGAAGTGACCAAGGTACGAAGTGACCAAGGTACGAAGTGACCAAGGTACGAAGTGACCAAGGTACGAAGTGACCAAGGTACGAAGTGACCAAGGTACGAAGTGACCAAGGTACGAAGTGACCAAGGTACGAAGTGACCAAGGTACGAAGTGACCAAGGTACGAAGTGACCAAGGTACGAAGTGACCAAGGTAAAAAATTACCATCCAAGGTACAAGGTACGAAGTGACCAAGGTACGAAGTGACCAAGGTACGAAGTGACCAAGGTACGAAGTGACCAAGGTAAAAAATTACCTTCCAAGGTACAAAGTGACCAAGGTACGAAGTGACCAAGGTACGAAGTGACCAAGGTACGAAGTGACCAAGGTACGAAGTGACCAAGGTACCAAGTGATCAAGGTACGAAGTGACCAAGGTACCAAGTGACCAAGGTACCAAGGTACCAAGTGACCAAGGTACCAAGTGACCAAGGTACCAAGTGACCAAGGTACCAAGTGACCAAGGTACCAAGTGACCAAGGTACCAAGTGACCAAGGTACCAAGTGACCAAGGTACCAAGTGACCAAGGTACAAAGTGACCAAGGTACAAAGTGACCAAGGTACAAAGTGACCAAGGTACAAAGTGACCAAGGTACGAAGTGACTGATATATCCAGAAGTGACTGATATATTTTTTAAATATTGTTAATGCATGTATTGGTTAGCACTTTTTTTGTATATGTAATGGAGCTGTCCTTAACTCAACTCAGTCATGAACTGTAATGTAACATAATGACATGAATGTAAGGAAGGACTTTTAAGTTTTATTAAGCTAACAATAACATTCCAATACATTTTAACAAGAAGTAAAATAAAAATGTTAAAACTGGAATGCTGAATCCGCTGCCACTTCTTCACTCATCATAAACAAGTTTAACCAAAATGTAATCATATCTGGGTAATTAAGATACTCTTTTTGGTCATAATGAATGAAAAAGTGGCGGTCGAATTTTCTTTCAGCATCTTTTGACATGCACACTTTTTATTTTGTAGTTGTGCACTAAATCACATAGCACTTAAAATTAACATTGTGCGATTGGATAACGTGCGATAACACGCATGTCCGAACGTTTTTTGACAACGTAGTGGCCAAACATCCACGTAAATTTTTTCATTTTTCATGATAGTCAACAAAAAGAAACACACCATAGGGAATAAAAGGAATTCAATTAAACTATTTATAATTCTCATGTTTGAAATAAACGAGTAAATGGGTCTACAAATTGATGCCAGATTTGTTAAATTTTAACTTACGTCTTTTCAGGATGATCTCGGTGTGTAAAATATAAAATAGAAAACAAATGGTGGCGCCCTTTTAATTTATGACGCATTTTTGCATATAAAGTTTTTTACATTTTATACCGTGTAGATTGTGAAAAGTTAGTTGGGTGATTTTTTTATGAAACAGGAGGCAAACTTGCATCAATAAATATGTAATATCAGCTAAATTTACCAATTTTAAATAAAGAAGGCTCACTAACTAATTTAGTGACGAAAATGTGCTCACCACTGTATTAAAACTGAGCACAATCTACACGGGATAAAAACATAACAACAGAAAATAGCCGTCGTGGCACGACCAAATTCATTGAAAATTAATGAAAAGGTATCAAAAAAAAGAGGGAGGGAACATTTTAGCCAATTAAAATTATTAGTTTACAACCAGTGGGGTGGCTGAGAAGCAATCAGAGTAAAGTAGTGAGGGCAAAAGGATGGTCAGCTCCAAGGTCCACAGTGAAAGGAAACATATATTTGCTACCCCCTCCCCCCAAACATTTTTTTTTTTTAAAGAACAAATTCATTAATATAAAAAAAATAAGAAGAAAAAGAAATCAAGCAATCAATTACAAAATTAATACAAAAAAATAAGTTTCATAAAAAAAATATACAAAAATAAATAAACAAACCACAACCTAAATAAATAAACAAACCACCAACTAATATAATATCATAAAAAAAGGAAAACACAATGTCCAAAGGTTGCTTTGCACCAACTCTCCACTTTAATTCTTTATCAAAGTACTTAATGACAACTAAAACATATGCACCAAAATAACATGTGCTTGTTTTTTAATAGCAGAAAGTTCAAAAATGAAAATATGTTATAAAACTATGGAAATAATAAAAGTAACATATAATAATGGAAATATCTGTTGAAATTATCTGACAGAAAAAAATGTGGGCTGCGAAACAGAACAGGATTTGAAAGTTGCATTACGACAAATTCATTTTTTGCGTTTTTCTTTTAAATTAATATAAAAAAATTAGAAACTGCAGTAATGTGAATGGAATCTGTTTTGAGAACTTTCAAAAGTGCAGGTAAGTTTTATCGGCTTTGGAAGACGATTAAAATTAATTGTTTAAAAGTCAAAAAAATATGGGTGAATATCTCATAGCAAGTTCGTAGAGATAATTTATGCTACTGAAAATAGGAATGCTTTAAAAGTTACCCAAGTAGCTATGCCTCAAAGTGGCTGAAATACTCTATATTTCCGCCGACATCTGAAAATAAATCTTTAAAATTTCTAAGTTTTCGAAACTGGAACAGTCTGTGCTATTTGGAAATTCAATATGATGCAATGAGACACTTTTCAACGTAGATGACAGCATACGTACTTGGTTCTACACTAAAGCTATGATTGAATTGATGGATTTGACAGTGGATATGTCCAGATTGATAGAAACAATTGTTTAACAATGCTGCTGCAGCCCACAGCCATAGCCGTATCCAAAGTCATTGGTTCAGACAAACCTAATTCTTAGTATAATCACAAAAAACAAAAGTCTTAAGGCCTTTTCACACTATCGACCTTCGATCTGTGTCGAAACTTATCCGGATAGGGTCCGTGTTGGTTCGGTAAAATTTCAACACAGATACAAACTGCTTCGCTTTCACACTAGCTCTGCGCGAAATCAGCTTTTGGGTTACACGTGTAACTTTCAATCCGGACATTGTGCGACCGTTTCACACTGCAAGGTCTTACACGGATCGAAGCAGGACGCGTCTCGTTGGCGTGAAGTGGTGCGTAGTAGTGTGTACTGACGCACATAAACGCTTTACCGCGCGTCACGTCTACGCGGCTACTTTTTATGTACCCGGCTACTTTTTATGTACGTGACGCCTTTTTGTACGCGGCTTTTCTTTACGCGCTGGACAACTGCAGCGTGCGGATGGCGACGCACACTCAACACGGATCGAAAATTAACCCGGAGGTGTTCACACTACGGCTTTCGATCCGTGTTGGAATGTTCGACACGGATAAAGATTTATCAACCCACCTCCCGGGCAGGGTTGGTTTCGGCACGGATAATGCGCCATATCCGGATCGACACCGTGTTGAAAAGTTGTAGTGTGAAAAGGTCAGTGCACATTATCCGGATCGTATCCGTGTCCAACACAGAGATTTTTTGTAGTGTGAAAAGGCCTAAAGATATAGAGAAGGTCAAAGAGTTGAAATGGAGATGGGCAGGGCAATTAGTAAAAAGGAAAGACAACAGATGGACCAAGAGACGCACCAAATGGCAAGCAAGGAAAGGCAAGAGAAAAAGAGGATGACAAAAAAGAGATGGAAAGATGAAATCACCCCATATTATGAACACGGAGTAGAATGACAAGTGACAGAAGAGAAAGGAAATTAATGGAGGAGGGCTTCATCCAACAATGGATAAATATAGCCTGATGAGGATGATGATTGGGGGGGGGGAGGGGATGATGATGAATGATGCTCACATTTTCAAACAATGGCTTTAAATATTCGCTAAGTCTGCTGCCACCTACTGTCAGAAAAGTATCCCATTGGACAAATTTTACCAAACTGCGAAAATTCAAATTATAAACAATACAATACTCTTCAAAAGAACTGCATAAAAAGTAAGCTTGTAGCAACTTTTTAATAGTGGAGTTTGTGTTCTAGTTTTTTCTTCATATAAAAATCTATTCTTTGGTTTATTTTCTGCATCTATATCTGTGTAGGGGCCTATATGCAAAAAGCAATAATAAATATTCCTACTCGGCTAAAAAAGAAAAGGGGGGGGGGAAAGAAGAACTGTACCCTTTATTCTGTTAATACACTATAAACGAACTTGCAAGCTACATCAAGAGGCAGTACTTTAAGCTTTACCGACAATATATAATTTCAAATATATTTATAACATATTTATATATTTACACAATATAAATGGTAAATTGTATTAAATTATATATCAAATAAGACGGAATAGAAAAAAAAGGATAACGTTACAGTTATGGAGCATTGTGTACTACACACAAATTAAATTGTGGACATTCATGAAAATATTTGAAAATGGTACAAAGAAACTAGTTTTTTGGAATGCTGCCATTTTATAATTCTGTGGCTAATGTCTGATTCCCTGTGCATTTTGGAAACAACGGATGTAAACACATACTAGGAGCCAGTCTAATTTTCATCACGACCCTGTTTTGCAATGACGTATATACCATTATTAATACAGCCGATAGTTAGATCGGATTGTGCCTTTGATGATACAAGCATGGAATTTGGTAGCAATGGTAGCCATTTTGAAAATTTTGAAAGTTACTTGTTACCATTTGTTTGCAAGAGAAAAATCTGCGATCGCCCTTTAGCCAAATGTCTTGCTCATAGGCACATCAAGGCACATTTCCCCCAAATATTTCCCCTACCTACCCAACTATATGTACATAAAAGTTGTTGTTAAAATTTTTGGTTTGAATCTATGCATACAGAAATAACCAGTTTGGCAGTTTTAATTTGCACCAAACATTTAAAATGCATTGTTGAAACTCTGACTTGAGCCACCAATCAAATAAATACATACTTGTGCAAGAAAAATATAAAGCTCATCAGAGTTGAAATTATAAGAACTATAAAAAATTCACACAGAAAATATTGCCTTTACAGGCTGTTTGAATAGTGAATGAAGTGCAGACTTTACAATAATTCTAATGAAGTTGTGTGAAAAATGCAAGCGTTTTTTTATTTTCTGTAATGGAAATGAACCAAGCCCAAGGCAATAATAAAGTGAACTTCTTTTTTTTTCTTTTTTTTAGTTTTGCTTGTTCTTCTCCCCAAGACTTGTCCGCAAAAAAACGCATGGTTGGGAAACTTTGATCAACTTAAAACTTCATGTGAAGTAACTAGCAGAAGGTAAGTAGGTTGTGACGTCACGATTACGTCATCAGGTGTCAAATTACAAGCCATTTAAGGTCAAAAAGTGACCTCATGCCATTGCCTGTATGTCTCTGAATATTATAGCTACAGTATTTATATTTAAGCATATGACAGATCAAGACACGGGCAACATTTGAAAAGTTAATGCCAAATTCACATGACCTTTACTTCCGGTCGTACCGTCAAAGTTTGCCTTTGTGTAATTCGTTAAAAAACAAATTTCCGGCAAAAACATTAACTTTTGCATATCAGATCAACTTCAAATTTACACCATGTTAGGACCTGGATAAAACTTCCATCCGGTAATTTTGACATCATGATGACGTCATCAGGTGTCAAAATACAGTAAATTTTTAATACTTCATAAAATCATAACTCGAGAAGTACTTTAGCTATTATTTCAATCTATATATCATCGGAGAGGTCTTGAAAAATGTAGCAATTACTATATACACAGAGTATTACACCATTTGACCTTGACTTCCTGTTCAAACCGGAAGTTGAAAATTTCAAATGTCATACTTTAAGAATTATTCATACTTTTTACGCACACACTACTCACAAATGTTACATCATGTTGTAGGTCCATAAGCGTTCTCAAACTTTGCCACAGAGATGTTACCTTATTGACCTTCACTTCCGGTTGAAATCGGGTATGCATTGACCCGCTGTTAAACCGCGGGAAAATAACTGCACCGTAAACACACACATTGCGTGATCTATACCAGTTGCATTGTGAGCGGCTTTTCGCTATTTTGACTGCAAAGTCCAAAGTCCAAACATGCTTAGTCTCTGTTCAAGGTTCACGCAACCTGATTTTGGCAATAGCTTTGTTGGTCTCTAAAACAGCCATCCATGCAAACCTCGCTAACAACCAAACGTCAGGCTTTTAATCGTGTGCTTTTGACAAGCCACAAAACAGTAATGGCACCAAATTCAACTAAATGCAATAGCTCAGGCGTTGAAACAACCCATTAATAGCCGAACACCTCAGTGTTTGTTCGTACAAACACTTAAGCTCTAGTTATGATTGTGTTTTTCATGACTTGCATTCACATCCAGAATGAATTTTTACTCCCCTTCTTGTCCTGCCTTTCCCTTTGATCACCCTTAATGTCCCTTTTGACAAGTGTATTCAGTCTGGTGCCTTTCTAAGTATGTTTCCTTAATTGCTTTGTATTGTTTAAGTTTGTTGTTGTAATTTTCGAATGTATTTTTAATTAATTCAGAGTAAATTTAGACGCAATTCAATCTTCTGATTGTGATGTATTTTTTGTATTTTGAAATGATAAACAAATAAACCATTTTATCTACTATTACTATTATAATACTTTACGTAAGTATACCCATGTATGCTACACTGGAATAAACCCACATATACCACAAAGTTGCAAGTGAAACAGTGTAACTGCATTTAAATACCAGAAGAGTACAAATAGTTACCATGGATTGGCAGTCACAAAGTGAATAAAATACATTTGAATGAGATAAAATTATAGCGTGAGTGGCTGTACCCTTTAAGTACTAATTGAGGAAACACAATGGGCTTAGAACACTGCATAACGTTCCACCACAGGGTTAAACCTGGCACATTTTAACCACTCGAGACGTGTAACCAGTTTGCTTTGGAGGACAGAATAATGTGCAAAAATGTTATGCAACATGCAGTGGTGGTCTTAGAAACAGTAATTTGAGTTTCTGTTTGTGTTTGGTGGTAGTCATGTCAACAAGACACGTGTAGTGAGGAACTGTGGGTAGATCGCGCTTACACAGGCGACTGTTTCACAGAGTTCCTGCAGTCAAGATTCCGTGGTCCCGGTCAAAAGGAACTGCAAACAATGAACAAATTAACTCTTTGGAACGATTTGTGCCTATTTCCTTTGTCGAAGACCTGTTCCTTTCACATACCAGCCAGGATTTTGTAAAGACGGATTATACTGCATTGTCATGAGGTCTTTCGTCTCTCTCTGGCATGCTGACTGGTGTGGGTGACTGATTGGTCGTTACATAACGGCTTTCAAACAGTCTGTTTGCATTAAGAAACATTACCATAAAAAAGCCATTAAAAATCTGCAAATATCACTGAGAAAATATCTTTATATAGAGTTTAATTGACAAAACAAATTATTAAAGGCTTGAAAAAAAATTTGCTTTTTGACTGAAAATAATCCCACATGGGTAATGGGAAAAGGATATTTAATCCCAAAGTGAACTGGTTAATGACAATAAAGCTTGTTTGTAACTTCAGCTTTATTCCAAGAGGTTAGAGAGACTTGCCCCAGTCTATGCCTTGTTGTTCCAATTAATAACATGGCCAAATTGTTCTCTCTTCAAAGGTAACCTTCAATATAGGCCTACGTGATTCCGTCATAGTCAATCTGTTAAGTGTTCATCATCACAAAGGAGAACCTTTCCGAATGCGGATTGATTTTCCAATCACTGACATATCGCGGTGTCAGTGTGAACTGTTCCTGGTGAACATGGTTTCGTCATCACTGGCCGAGTCTAGGAAGTCGTGATACTCTACATTATTCAGGAGTGGGTGCTTGGAGGTGGAGTTGAAGCCTTTCAGAGCAATCCGATCCTCGTATTCCTCCTGGTACATCTTCTCTCCATCCAGACGATAGAAGCCCTGTTTCCGACGACCCGTTGATGGGGTGTGGCAGACCCGGGCGAGACATAAAATGGTTAGGATGAGAATCAACACTCCAACGACTGAAGAAAAGAAAGAAAGAAAAAAAACAGAAAAAAAACAACATTAATAATCATTTTAATAACAGGCATTCATTCGGCTTAAACATTGTATCAAATCCCCTTTACTACCCCTGTTTATTGGGCCTTCAGCTTTCCTGAAACTCCTTTGGAGTAAGCAGCACCAGCAACCAAATGGCCTACAGGTTGCTAACCATTCACATCAACAATCTCTACCACGGCAGGTACCCATTTACCCCTGGGTGATGAGAAGCAACTATAGTTATTAGTGTCTTAGATTGCCAAAGGTCACAAGTTGATCAAGACCAGGATTTGAATCCACACTACCAAGACTCATCATATACCCATGCAGGTACCAATTTACTCCTGAGTGATGAGAAGCAATTTTAGTGAAGTGTGTTGCCCAAGAACAAAAGTGTCACAACCAGGATTCGAACCCGTACTCCAATGACTCAGGCATCAGAGTTTGAGTTTGAAGTTCTAGACTAGTCGGCCATGGCACACTTCAACATCAATAACTAAAAAATTATGTTAGAGAAACTGACAAGGGTTCACACCCAAGGCAATGAGCTGGGTGGACAAGCCTTTTTATTTGCTAAAGTTTCTCAAAATTGTCTGTGAATAGAGGACCATTTCTTGTAATGTCTTTGCCAATTGGATAACGAGGAGTGTATTATGGTTCTTTCACAAAGTGTTATGGTTCTTTTTTCACTGGCGATCTTCGAAAGAGACTGAAATTGTTAAAGAGAAGGGGCTTCCCATGACATGTTTAGTATTTTAACAGATTTAGGACTAGACAGCTTTAAAACTCAACATGAAATAAATTATTATACATGCTGTATTCCCATCCATCCCATTTAGAGTATTGCACAAAGGAGATAGAATCTAGTAAGGTTGACAGTAACACCATGTACATGAAAAATCTCTCTACAAGTTGTGATGGTTTCTGAAAAGAACCTATGGTTTAACTCGCTGTTTCGATCAATATGCTCTACAAAGCTGGACTGTTAATCTACATGATGTTAACACCAGGGCCCAATTTCATAGAGCTGCTTAAGCAGAAAATATTGCTTAACAATTGTCTGCAAAGCAGAAATGAGCAGGATACCAGTCACAAATCGTACATGTGACATGGTAATTTGGCTGGTAACCAAATTCTGGTAAGCATACTTTTGTTGTGCTTAGCTATTTTTTGTTCTTAAGCAGCTCTATGAAATTGGGCCCAGGCTTTATAATATGAGACAATTTCTGTTTACCTGTAACTGAGATAAACATCAATGGCGGCAGACCTAGAATCTCCTTTTTTCTTTCCATCTCAAAATCCACCAAGACCGCTTCATCAGCCATCATCGTGCTTATAGTTAGTTTCCGCGTCTGGGTCCCTGACCCCTCAGCCTGAACAGTCAGTGTATAGGTCCCTGGTAGAAGCAGCAGGTGAAAGTCACCCTCTGCTGACGATACTGTGTGGTGAGTTTGACCCCTGGCGGATACTTTCGCACCAGCAATCGGCTGGCCACGGATGTCACGCACAAAACCTTTGATGCCCCGGTGGGCTTCTTTAAGCATCTGTAGGAGAGACCTACGATGATGGTTCCACAGCGACTGCAGCTGCAACTGCTTCGGATACTTGCAGCAACCTGTTGCTACAGCAATCTCCAGGCAGTTTACAAAATCATAGTTGTAATCCTACAAGAAAAGGAGTTATAATAAAGTGGTTAAAAAGTTGATTTTAAGTGAAAAAAGTCAGAAATGCAGAGGCATTAACTCATTTAAAAACAGAACAGAGAAGATTCAAGTGGAAAAAAGTTGAATTTGTTGAGTTTTAAAAAGATTTTCCCTTTCTTGTTGTGGCCAGACAAATTCAGTTGTACCCTACTTGACTTATGGCAGACTATTCCACCACGGGTGCAGTATTATACAAATATAACATGGTTTAAGGGTAGACAGTTGGTATTGGAAGTTGGCAAACTGGTTCCCCGAACTAGTTTGTCAACTTCCTGCGACCTCCAGATTAACGTGCTCGCACTCTACCAACTGAGCTATCTACCCTTAATGTTGGCGTCTTCTTATTTTGTCAATATCTTTGATCCGGGGTGCCAGTCAGAAGCTATTCAACCTGTAACTGCTGTGTAGCCAGGTTTACGATACAACCTGGGAAGCGGCACCAATTTTTCATTTTGACAATTTACCCAGTCAGTTTCCCTTGTGGTTTATTACTATATAATATAGGAAATGAATGATCTCTAAATACCTGCATACTACCAGCATAGCTTTCCCAAGCTGCTCCATTCACTATGCCATCTTCAAACTCAGTGGCTGTCAAAATACACACAAAAACACAACAATGATGATGATGATTTGGAATGCACGTGGCGTGTCGTGGCTGAGCTGAATCCCGGTCATGACACTTGTGCCCTTGAGCAAGGCACTTAGCCATAATTGCTTCATAAAAAGCTAGGAAAGTAGTGCATTCTGCTCTTCCAGCCAGGCTCCCAGTGGATGATACCCATGCCTACATCTCTACAGACTGTGAAGGGGGTATAACCCTGTTTCAGCCCCAGGAGTAGGTGGCAACGTGCCCCTGGTGACAGTTTATTTGGGTCAACAGCCCAAATCAGTTAAGTGTAGCCATCACCTTGAATTGGCCGTCTGGCCTTGTGAGTTAGGCGATAGTTCATTAAAAAATATATGTATATTTTATAGACAAACACTCCACAAACATCGAAGACCTAATTTGCATATTGACCAAATGCATATGTTACACACTGGTAGAAAAATTGCATTGCAGATTTGTCATTTTTCAAATTGGTAGAATCCAGATTTCAATCTAAATTAACTGTATTCAGACTGTAAACCAATTACAACAAATGATTCCACTGGTAGTGCTATCTGTTACGCTGATATATCAGTCATTCACTGGTTACCAGTGATGTGTGCAGTATCACAATTCACAATGGTTGTTAGGATTTTAGTTTAGCCGTATTAAGCTTGCTAAATCTGTCATGAACGATGACAACATATAAACAATCAGCGCTCAAAAAATTTGTAGCAAGGGACAATGGTTTTTTTGTTGTCGTGTGAAAAGGGCTTGGGAAAAGTCACGCAAGGATTCATTGACGGTTATTAATAATTCACTTAAGGTTTCACACAAGGATTCATTGATGGTTATTAATGATTCACTGAAGGTTTCAAACAACTATTCATTGATGGTTATTAATGATTCACTGAGGGTTTCACACAAGGATTCATTGATGGTTATTAATGATTCACTGAAGGTTTCAAACAACTATTCATTGATGGTTATTAATGATTCACTGAGAGTTTCACACAAGGATTCATTGATGGTTATTAATGATTTACTGAAGGTTTCAAACAACTATTCATTGATGGTTATTAATGATTCACTGAAGGTTTCAAACAACTATTCATTGATGGTTTTAATGATTCACTGAGGGTTTCACACAAGGATTCATTGATGGTTATTAATGATTCACTGAAGGTTTCAAACAACTATTCATTGATGGTTATTAATGATTCACTGAGGGTTTCACACAAGGATTCATTGATGGTTATTAATGATTTACTGAAGGTTTCAAACAACTATTCATTGATGGTTATTAATGATTCACTGAAGGTTTCACATTCATTGATGGTTATTAATGATTTACTGAAGGTTTCAAACAACTATTCATTGATGGTTATTATTAATTCACTGAAGGTTTCACACAAGGATTCAACGTTTCACACAAGGATTCATTGATGGTTATTAATGATTCACTGAAGGTTTCAAACAACTATTCATTGATGGTTATTATTGATTCACTGAAGGTTTCACACAAGGATTCATTGAAGGTTATTAATGATTCACTGAAGGTTTCACACAAGGATTCATTGAAGGTTATTAATGATTCACTGAAGGTTTCACACAAGGATTCAACGTTTCACACAAGGATTCATTGATGGTTATTAATGATTTACTGAAGGTTTCAAACAACTATTCATTGATGGTTATTAATGATTCACTGAAGGTTTCAAACAACTATTCATTGATGGTTATTAATGATTCACTGAGGGTTTCACACAAGGATTCATTGATGGTTATTAATGATTCACTGAAGGTTTCAAACAACTATTCATTGATGGTTATTAATGATTCACTGAGGGTTTCACACAAGGATTCATTGATGGTTATTAATGATTTACTGAAGGTTTCAAACAACTATTCATTGATGGTTATTAATGATTCACTGAAGGTTTCACATTCATTGATGGTTATTAATGATTTACTGAAGGTTTCAAACAACTATTCATTGATGGTTATTATTGATTCACTGAAGGTTTCACACAAGGATTCAACGTTTCACACAAGGATTCATTGATGGTTATTAATGATTCACTGAAGGTTTCAAACAACTATTCATTGATGGTTATTATTGATTCACTGAAGGTTTCACACAAGGATTCATTGAAGGTTATTAATGATTCACTGAAGGTTTCACACAAGGATTCATTGAAGGTTATTAATGATTCACTGAAGGTTTCACACAAGGATTCAACGTTTCACACAAGGATTCATTGATGGTTATTAATGATTCACTGAAGGTTTCACACAAGGATTCAAGGTTTCACACAAGGATTCATTGATGGTTATTAATGATTCACTGAAGGTTTCACACAAGGATTCATTAATGGTTTGAAGGATTCAGCAATGACAAAATTCTTTGACAAATCAGGAAAACAAATTCAATAAATTCTTACCAGCATCATTTGGGCACGAGGGTTTACCTAAATGCATTGTTGGATGTAGATTTGCATATTTCTTTGCAAGATGAACAAACACGTCGTCATCTGGAGTTGGATTGTGTAGGTTTCTTCCTGCATAAGCTAAAAAACCATAAAAGAAAGGTTTCCATTCTTGGTTTAATACAATTTTTCTGCAAGATTGTCTGGTAGCAGATAAACAAATTAGGCATTCAGGTTAGCTCGGTGGTTTCTTCCCTGCCTTACACCTCTGTGGATCCCTGTTGAATCCTGGAAAAGAGCCGTTGCATGTAGATTGGGTTTTCAGTTCCTACCTGATTGCGTGGGTTTTCCCTATTTGGGGTTTATCTTCCACATCAAAAACTGAGATTTCTTTAACATCATATCTTCCAATGTATCTTCAAACGTATCTTCAAACGTATCTTCAGGCCTACGAGTTAAAGTGCAAGACACTTTCGAGAATCCTTGGTTTCATTATAAAAGAAACAGAATGAGGATAAGTTTGTAATCCATTTTCAGACATTGGTACCTGAAAATGTCCAAAAGGAAAGTAAGTTGTTAATTTTTGGACACTTGGATTATTCTACCCACTACCGGTGGGTGCTTCCTGTGTAGGGGTATCTGACCACGGGTATACCACCCTACTGGACCCCCTGACAGATTGTACAATCTACCCTTGGATTATTCTACCCACTTACCCCAGTGGGTGCTTCCTGTGTAGGGGTATCTGACCACGGGTATACCACCCTACTGGACCCCCTGACAGATTGTACAATCTACCCTTGGATTATTCTACCCACTTACCCCGGTGGGTGCTTCCTGTGTAGGGATATCTGACCACGGGTATACCACCCTACTGGACCCCCTGACAGATTGTACAATCTACCTTTGGATTATTCTACCCACTTACCCCGGTGGGTGCTTCCTGTGTAGGGATATCTGACCACTAGTGTGCCACCGTATAGGGCCACTGACAGAGTGAACGGTCTGCTCTGCAACCAGCCAATCACAACCCGTGTTTCTGGCTGGAGGTCAGCCTCACTCCTGTTTACTGCCACACCTGGAACACAAAATGAAAACAAATTGAATATACATGTACATCAGACTCAACTTCTGATGTAAGTCATCAGAGTGTGGGTTCAAATCCCAGTTGTGACACTTGTGTCCCTGCACAACACATTTAGTTATAATTGCTTCTCATCACCCATGAGTAAATGGGCACCCTTGGAGGGGTGGAGATTGTTGATGTGATTGATATGCAACCTGTGTACCCATTTGGTTGCCGTTGCTGAATACTCCAATGAGTTGAGGATGTTTGAGGAATGCTAAGGGCCTGATGAACAATAGTAGTAATAGTGTGAGGCCTTTCATGTAATGGGATTGAAAGCACCCTATAAATGCCTGTAACAATTATCATTACCCACTTCAGATAGAAACAGAAATTGTGCAAGAACATCATTGAGTTTTTGAAACAAAAATTAATTGCCAGCCTCAGGTTTTCAATAAACACACCTACAATCAAAGCGTTTCAATAAACACAAAGTAGGTGATGGTTTTAGAGAAAGTGGTTTTTTTCTCAGGATTTTGTGCACATTCAAATCAAGCTAATTTTGAATGTGGAGATCAAAATACAGATCTACAATTGCCATTGTTGGGATGGCACTTCCCTTACATACTAGGGTCAAAATGGTAGGCCATGAACTGTTTTTGCATTTATACCATTTTGGCTGTAAGCAGTTTGCAACAGCTGATTTTCTCGTTTCCGTTATTACATTTGCTCGGATTTGTCTTTTTAGATTTCCTGAAGGACAGACTTACTTGGGAAGTCTTGTTCCAGGTCCACGCCGTGGGAGTTCCTGGTTCCCTTGTCACCAGAGCAGGTTCCCTCAGAACCCCACACAGCCTCACTCCCATCAGGGTTCATATTGGGTAGGATGTGTATATGGGTTTTGTCGATGAGCTATGGGGGTTGTACAAAAAAATAATCAGTGATTTAATGCCTAGATAAAAACAACAAACATATCTAATGCATTTTTATTTGGGGTGTAATCTACCCAAGCCAATTTTGCTGTCAAACCCTAAGAATTTCTCAGAGGAGAAAGGGCTAGTATTGTAAATTTCTCATTAGACAGAAAGTCAGAATTAAAACACAGAATATTTTTGCTCTTTAATATCCAACAGTTAATTAATGAGTAAACACTCTGCACAATAGATCACTTATAAAGTAAATACTGCCAGAGCCCTCTATGCTTAAACTGGTGAAACACTTCATGTTGGTCGACGTGAATCGTGCCAAACTAACTTGCTTCTGGTGGACACCCTAGCAACTTCGGAGTGTCCTTTTTTTCCCGATCAGTTAACCGGCTGATGTGTATGTTCACCTGGACATTCCATTGTGTAGCATACACAGTCATGCACCTACTGTGCAATGGTTCTGGAAATCATACTCAAAATCTTCCTTTTCCGGGGGTTATTGTGTAATCCCCGATTCCAGACCTTTGTCCTGTTGTTACACAAATGTGGCTTACAAGAACGGACAGGCTGCCACCATTGTCTATGATTGTATTTGACTTAACATGAGGTAAGTCCGAGCGGTCTTAGATTCCATCATACCATGGCTGACTATCAGCCATGGCTTACAGAGGAGGTTTGCGATTAACTGTGAATGAATAGTCTTGTTCTTGAAAGAGAACAAATCCCAGTGCTTAACATGAGAACTTATGTCGGTTTTTCTTTGTCAAATCAGGGTTTCATTGTGACAATGATATTTTTAAAGGGAAATTATTACTCCGGAAACTCCAAAAAGTTCAGAAAAATAAAACCATGCAGACGCTCGGTAAAGATTTTGGGGAAGAAAGAAATCAGTTTTTTTTTACACCCACAAACTCCTAATTGGAATTCAATTAATAAATCTATAACAAAGATTTACCTCGGTGATAGCATCATCATTTCCATAGCTATGCAAGAGGTAATGAGCAAATGCCAGTAAAATTTCCCGTCCCACTGGTTCGTTGCCATGGATATTAGCAACTAATTTAACTTCTGGTTTGCCCGGAGTATGCTGACCAGGGTGCTTGCTAATCTCTAGAGCCCAAAGCTGGCGAAAGTTTGCCGACTGTCCGATGCTGCCAAGAAAGATAAAGAAAACACAAGACTTGAATAACTAATTGGTCATTGGTTAGCACAAAGAGTATGTTTCTCTTACAACAATCCTGACAGAAAAACTTGCTCAATTCATTTCCTATGGGCTTCTTATAATAGTTAGAGCCAAACTCCGTTAGGTGGGCATAGAGCCTTCTCACTGATGTCTCATTTCTATAGCAATGCAGGAGGTCTGCCATGCTGGAGTTCTATGCACATGTAGGATTTGTACACCAGTGTGCATTTCATAGAACATGTTCTAGTAGCGTGCGTGCGTGAAGTGCGCATGTAAGTAATCCAGCATCGCTACGGATAAAATAACGTCCTCATCTGAGAAGGGTCTATAATCTTATGAATTCTTCCCCTCTTGTACAGTACCGACCCCCCCCCAAAAAAAAAAACCAAAAGAATTCCTAAGATTACCAGAACACAATAAAGACACAATGGAAGGGGGAAACAAACAGCCACTAAATGAGCACCAAATGATACATTTCTCGCTTATGACTTTTAAAACCTGCAAACCAGCAGGTTCTGGCCTTCAACATTGAAAATGGAGAAAACATTTGTGTGTAATGTCTTAGACATTCTGTTTGGTAATAAATTCTATTTTTAAATGCCAAGGAAAAGCGTGACATCTTTACGGTGCTAGAGAATCTGCAATGGTGGCAGAGCGTGTTACCTTTTCAAGTCAGTAATTTCAGGGAAGCCGTTTGCCAATCGGCGCAGATATTTCTCAGTCGCATCGTAGTTATGGTAGATCAAAGTTACCTCTTTTTGAAGTTTGACCACAAGTTCTTGCATCTGAATCAAAAACGACAAATAATTCATTCAAAGTAATGTTGTATTTCTGTGACAAAAGGAGCGCAACATTCGCTCTGGCGTTATGTACACAATGAGCCTGTAAAATTATCTGTAAGGGATTGAAGAATTGACTTAATCTTACCAAAATGATGCAGCTTTTAGTATGAAAATATAAGATGAAGATTAAAAGATAATCAAGGATTAAAGCTAAAAAGTAAAATCCCTCACATCGTCAATACATTGGCTCTTGTGGCATTAAACACAATAGTTATTAAGTCACAACTTAGATTAAACATATTAACAACAGACAAGCTCTGGAGATTAACTTTATCTATCTCAACATGGTTTGGGTTAAAGATTAGAGGATTATAGAGGACTAACCTGATCCTTCTCAATAGTGAGATGCTTGGTGATGGTGAGAAACCCAGGGGCATGGATGGTAAGCTCATGCTCTCCAGGGGGTAGCAGGTGATGGAAAGATGCCATTGGTCCAGAGATGGTGACATTACGGATATGACTGACCAATGAGACAAAGGCTTCTGGTAGTGGGTGACCTTTGTTATCTTGAACCACACCATGTACACCTGAAACAAGAATACAAGAAAACAAATGTAGATGTCTGTCTCTAGAGCTTGAACTAATAACAATCGCCCACTCAAAAATTTTCTTTTTTGCTTTACTATGTGGTTTTACACTATGGTTTGATTTTTAAACTAACTGCTAAAGCTAATTTGTACTACTATTAACAAGTGTATTTGATGAAAGAACCATAACCTAATGTATGAAAGCTTACCTTGTTGAGCTTTGGCAATAAATCCCATCAGAGGTTCCAGATTGTCCTTCCAGAGTCTCTTCAACTCTGAATGATTAGGGTACTTGCAACATGTCACATGACTGGTTATCTACAAGAGAAGTGGTTTAACTGTGAGCACGACTGCTACAATTTAATTAGTAAACATAAACAGGCAGGAGAGAAGATGTCAGTAGCCAGTCAACAACTTCTCAATGTTTCAAATGTCTCTGGATACAATCTACTATTCTAGAAATGAAAACAAACTTGTTTCTTTAACCAAATAACGCTGGAAGACATGTATATCCACACAACTTTTATGTACCAGAAAATGGATGACTGATTAACCCACTTTTTTGGTATGAAGTGAAAGCCGGGCGACGTGTTTCTATGCCTGGACATTCCATTGTGTAGCGTGCACAGGCATGCATTCACCGTGCTACGCTTTGTTTCCCCCATACAAACAGGAACAAAGGGTACTGGAATTCATGCTCAAAATCTCCCTTTTTTATGGTGGTTATTGTGTAATCCCCAATTCCAGACCTTCATCCTTTTGTTGTACAAATGAGGATTACAAGAGATAGACAGTCTGCCATAATTGATTATCATTGTATTCGGCATATGGGAGGCAAGTCCGAGATTGCAGCATACCATGGACGATTATCGGCCGTGGCTAACTGCCAAGGGTTGGCCAATTTGGGGTGAAGACACTCCACATCTTCTCTTAGGAGAACAAAAGTCCAGGTGCTTCTCATGACAATGTTTGTTGTCTTCACTTTGTTTAGTCCGGGTTTCATTGTGAAAACAATGTTCTCAAAAAGAAATTATTCCAAAAGTTCTGAAAAGTTAATACCAAGCAGAGGCACAGTAAATTTGATTCAATACTGACGTGAAGTGGTTATGGACAAACTTACCATGTAAGATTCTTGGTTAAAATACATGAAATCCTGAAGAGAGTTTGGGGCGGGGCTCCATTCAGCCCCTCGGATCACCCCCGTGGGGAATCGGTGCCCTTGACAATTCACCTCTGTGTGCATAGTGGGATGGTCCAGGGAATAGGATGAGGCTAAATATGACAATAGATCTTCATCATCAGTGATTGCGCCCTGGGCAAGTCCATTATTCTCAACAGGGTTATCAAGGGGGTATCTAGAAGAGAATATCAATGTAAGAAAGTTAACATGACTAAAGATAAAGAATAAATAATTTGTTTTCTCCATAAAAAATTGAGTTCCTATATTACCTAAATTTTCAAAGGTTAACCTTCTTGTTTATTGACAAATGGCTTGAATGATGTACTATTTCTTGTCAATACAATCACTCACAAGGACAATTATTGGTACGATTCTATGTACAGTAAACACAACCCCCATAGGTGTGGTTTGTTGCTCTAATTTTCTCTTTTATACAAGCATTGTTCAAATGTTTAAAGGCAGAAGTGCAGCTAGTTTTTTCAAAAGCTTGAGGTTGTGGCAACATTTTTAGATCGATAATTACGAAAAGTTCATAAGTGTGAAAATATCAAAATTAAAGTTCAATGATAAGCAAACACATTATAAACAAGTTTAAATAGCATTCCTGTTAATTTGTTTTCGCTGTTTAAAGGATTTAACAATTGCCTGTGCTTCAGCCCACAGTAAACTCACCTGACCCACATACCACTGGCTTCAATGCTGAGCACCAGAGTGTACTTGGATGCTGTCAAAAAGTTCTTGAGAGCAGCCAACTCAGGTCTTGTAGACAACTGTCAAAAGAAGAAGAAATTAGGCCTACTGTTGGAGAAAACTAGTCAAATGATAATAACTGGAGGTACAGCCCATTGCACCAAACTACCTAAGGATACAAGGTGCCTAAGGACTAAGACAAGAAAAATAGTGGCGACAGCTAGCTACAGGCTGGAGAACAGCAGCCAATTTCACGAAACTTTATGCAACTGCGTAATTCCACTTATGCAAGATTTCTTGTGTGAGTGTGCACAACTTACGCCATAAATTTGGCGCAAGTGACTTATGCAGTTGTGTAAAAGTTTCGTCAAATTCGGCAGCAGGTGGGCGTTGAAAACATTCTTGAAGAGTATGACAGTGTCTGCATATCTAACAGGGACAGGAAGGCCGTTCTGTAAGTGGAAGGCACCAATGGAAAATGCTCTAATTGTTTAACTCATTTTATGAAACTGTAAGCCTTTTTGAGATATGATGGACACATTACAAGGGTACTAATTGATTTGGGTAAATCTGTTTGTATACATCCAAACTGAACAGTGCTCTCGTGTAATGTCCACCATATCTCAAAATGACTACCAGCATTTCAATCAAAAATACTACAAGAGAAGTTTTCCACCATCGTTATACCAAAATTAAGTGTCAATCTGTGAACATTTATATTTTCAATGTTACCAATGTTGCGCACACCCTTTAAAGGCAGTGGATACTTTTGGTAATTACTCAAGAAATACATTACCATACAAATTTACATGGTAAGGAGCACCTGAGCTGCTGATAGTCTAAAACATTGTGAGAAACGACTCCCTCTGAAGTAATGCAGTTTTTGAGAAAGAGGTAATTCCTCACTAAAATATTTGAATCTGAGAAAGGCTTCAGTCTCAGGCACTTGAAAGCACACAATTCTACGCAAGGGTGTTTTTTCTTTTATTATTTCTTGCAACTTTGATGGCCAATTGAACCCCAATTTTCACAGGTTTGTTATTTTGTGCACATGTTGGGATACACCAAGTGAGGATGCTGGTCTCTGACAATTACCAAAAATATACCCTGCCTTTAAGCACAAAAACATGCTTAGCGCAGAAAAATAACAAGCAACATGGCGTGCCGTGGCCAAGCGGTCTAGCTCACTAGACCCAAGCTCTGATGTTGTCAGCAGCAGAGAGTGGGTTCGAATCCCGGTCAAGACACTTGTGCCCTTGACCAAGGCACTTAACCATAATTGCTTTGTAAAAAATGGGAAGGTAGGACATTCTGCTCTACCAGCCAGGCTCCCAGTGGACGATACCCGATCCAACATCCTTACGAACTGTACAGGGGGTAACCCTGTTTCAGCCCCAGGAGTAGGTGGCAATGCGCCCCTGGTGATAGTTGATTTGGGTCTAGAGCCGAAATCAGTAAAGTTTAGCCCTCACCTTGATGTGGCCGTCCGGCCTTGTGAGTTAGGCGATATCTCATTAAAAATAAGTAAACCAAATAAATGCATGTTGTATGTGACTTATTCCTGGTTACTTTCTGCTTAGCAGAAAAATTTGCCGAGCACAGTTTCCTGCTCAACATCTTTAATGAAATTAAGTATTAACACTTACCAGGATTCCCTCGGGTGAGATCTGATGATCGAATGACTCTCCGGTAAATTTTCCCCCTGAGCAGTCGCCTTCCACAGCTTTGCTAAATCCTTCAGGATCCAACGATGGTATGATCACTACCGACGTTTTGTTTAGCAGCTTAGAGACTCTGCTGTCACCCTTCTGAAAGCCTGGTAGTGAAGAACAAATAGTAACAAAAATGTAGCACCAGTATCAGCCAAATTTGACACTCAATGCATTATTACCACTGCCACTGGGCCAGTTATGTACTTAAATCATCTCGACTCTCATAACCAAATACAGGGGTGTGAGTCAATGCTGGCAAAATGTCTGAAACCTGGATCCAGATCTTAGGAGGCATTCTAGACATTTGTCCTATTGTTGTACAAATGTGGCATACAAGAATTGACAGGCTGCCACCACTGTTCATCATTTGGCTCAACGGGAGGTAAGTCTGAGCGTTCTGAGATTCCAGCATACCATGGCAGATCCTGCAAATCACGGTGAGTGCCTACTCAATTTTCTCACACGAAAACATCAAATCCCGCAGCTAATCAAGAGAACCTTATTTGTCTTTCCTTTGTCAAGTCAGGGTTTCAGTGTGGCAACGATACTTTCAAAGGAAAATGATTACTCAAGAAACTTTATAACCCAATGACATCTATTGATCCTCAATATCCACTAATTCCGAAACTCACCTTCTGCAAGATGCTGAATAAATCTCCATAAAATCTCCCGCCCTACCGGCTCATCCCCTTTCAATCCACCAATCAGAGCCACCCTGGGCTTGTCAATCCCGTCAGAGCTGACATCCTGATTGGTCACTTCCACCCCAACAATAGCTTGCTTTGCAGCTGTTCCTGAAAGATTCACTAACTTGACGACTCTGTGGTTCTCGTACTTCTTCACCAGATCTGTTATTTTGGCATTTAGCTCATCATTGGAGAGGAACTTTGTGAAGGTCTGAGGTAAACTAAAGTCGAACATTTCAGCCCACTGGTCATCAGTTAAGACAGCATCATTTGAAATGGTCTTTTGTTTGTACCCACTGACACGTTTGAGGGTAAAATTCAGCTCAACCGCCCAGTCAGCACTGACTGCTACAGTCTGTGTTTGAGGGAGAAAGCTTAGGGGAAAACAAATAATAATAAAACAATATTTTAAAGGTATTGGTAGAGCTGACAAAACAGTTGCAGACAGTGTTCATGTTTTGTGTGATCATCCATACACATGAAATAACAGACATGTGAAAATTTGGGCTTGATCCGTTGTGTGAAAATAGTGAAAAACCATGCACAATTTTCAGCATGTATTAAACACATTGTTTTTAATTTTGGTTGTAACAACCAAAATCAGCTTCTGCATTTTTTTAAGGTTTTCAGATACAGTTTTCTTCAAAGTTACTTTATTTCAGAGGGAAATATTTCACAGAAAAAAGGCTCTAATATGAACTTCATAATCAGTAAGTTTTCAGACTAAAATTAAACAAGGTTGTAACAACCAAAATCAGCTGTTTTTGTTTAATTTTTTTAGTTTTCAGATAGTTTTCTTGAATATGACTTCATTTCAGAGGGAAATATTTCACAGGAAAATGGCTCTAGTGTGAACTTCATACTCAGTAAGCTTTCAGACTAAAATTAAACAATTATGTTTTTTATCCTTACCAATCCTGTATAATACCTCTAATGTCAAAGTACTGAAACTGAGAACAGAATTCATCAACTGGAAAGTGTAATTTTTTCAGCAGCAACGTTAACTTTTTCGAAAACTACAACTGGACCAGTATCCTTGTGACGTAACTTACATATTTAATAGATTTTTGTGCATACTTTTAAAGTTGCAGCCTGATTAGCAAAGTCATATCCCAGACAGCCTCATAGGGAATAATTGGCTTAAAGATTTTTACAAACATTTCACTCACCTGTCGGCAGAAGCAGTAATCTCATAAGTGCCAGGTACCAGCATTCTCCAGTAATCCCCATCAATAGCTGTGATAAGATCATGGTTGATCCCCGCTACACTTATAGTTGCATTCTGAATACTTCTTCCCTTTGTTGTCAGGACGAAACCTTTGACTCCTTTTCGTACCTAAAACCAAAAAAGATTTTGAGACAGATAAGTTATAACCTTCACTTACATCTGCAATACAAGCTTGTGTGAATGTAAGGTCGTATCAAAATTGGCGGCTACAGCTACGGCTATGACAGTTGCTGAGGGTGTTGCTAAGGGCGTCCTATACTTCAACGCATGATGACACAGCGATCCAAACATGACTTACAATTCCATTCAATAGACCTTATGCATTGACGTCATCAAACCGCCATCTAATAGAGGTAAAAAGATGACTTAACAAAGGAAAGCATACAGAATCAGCCATTGAGTAACCTTCTTTTGACCTCTAGCCGAGGGCGCCCTTCTCAAATGACGTCATGTGCATAAGGTCTATACAGCAAAATACATTTTCCAATAATCAAAGTTGAGACAAACCTGTTGAATAAGAGTAAGCATGGCAGACTTATTGGCATCCCAGAAGGACTTCAGGTCCTTAGTCTTAGGAAACTTCACACATCCTAACTCCAGGGTGATCTCGAAACAGTTACTGTGCAAGTAGTTCCAGTCCTGCATTCCACCTAAAAATTCAAAACAAAATACGGGATTTGTAAATTAATTGATTGGTTTCAATATGAAATCTAACTGATTACAAAGGGTACACCAGTACCAATCCTCCACATAATATTTCCTTCTGAAACAATGTCAAAGTCAAGACAAAAAGACAGTGATGTCAACAACATCTGGACCTCTCCAGAAAATTCAATCAGTAAATCTTCATAGCAGCAATTAAGACAATCCTCCTTTCCAGGTATGAAACTTGGACCGTCATAAGTCCATGGCCAAGTTCCCTGATGACTGCTACACCTGGAAGCTCCAGATGGCCTTCAACATCAGCTGGATGCATAAAGTGATTAACTGATAGCAGGAAGACGGCTGCAACTTAAAACTATAAACTTTTCGAAAATGTTGACATCAAAAATACCTTAATGATATTTCTACATAGCGTCTCATGCATGCATTCATCACAACCTATCTGGACCTATTGCTATAGTTTATTGTATTCCTTGCCAGCTAGTCACATGTGACATTTGCCCCACTTCAACGTGTACAGAATACTGCAACATGTATGGTTATGAGAGCAAAGCGCAAGGAACGTTTCACCAAAATTCTTCACTAATTACATAGGCTCCCTGTTAACACTAACATAGTGTTATAAAATAATGGGTCTCATAATTCAAACATAGCTCTGCATATCTGCCAGAAAAACAACAAGTTTTTTAAGCACCCGTTGAGTGTGATAAAACTCTCTGTAAGAACTGCCTACTATTATGGAGGACATGGAGAAAATATTGTTTGGAAACATCCAAAGCAATGACTATGACATAAGCGTCATTCAGAGTTATCAATGTTTAAACATTATGATCTTTATTCAAAATTGTTTTTAACACACACACCAACCCAAAATTTTGACTGACTATTTAATTTACCCTATACTGGGAAATAAAGTAGTGCCTCAAATGAAGCAGACGGTTTAAACAAATGCTCTCCCAGCTTAGGAGTTTCCAATGGCTATTCCTGGGTTCCAGCATGCAACATTGTAAGAAAAGAGAAAATCCACACCATCTCCACATTGTACGCAGAGGTCAGCTATGGAAACAAGGTTGACTGATAATAATGGAACAGCACAGATATGATTCGAAAGACGCCTCCGTGTATTTTTATTTTCTTCTTCTATTATTTGAATTGAAAACTGAATTTCGATTTCTCAGTTATTTCTTTTGACCCACCAATTTTTGTTTAAACACTGATTATTCTGAATGTCCCCTAAATGCATAACTTTCATTGAGGCAAGGACAGCCTCGCTACCATAGACAGTGCGCCTTATCGATACCTCTCATCACTAACCCCTAGATGGAATGTGCTAAAAAAAGCTGACTGGCTAACCAAAAGTGACCGCTCTGTGCACACGCTTGTAAAAACGTTTGAGCGCTAGTAGGGCTCTTAGTATGTTTATGCCAAAATGCTAGTAATCCACTCAAATTAATCACATTTTTGAATCACATGATCACCCTAAACTGCATACAGTTGGACAGGTCACAAGATAAGAGAAGAATGAGAGGGACCAGTTACTCAATGACTTGATGCCAGTGTTCTCCAATATAGAAAAGTCGTGGCGCACCGCCACACTTTCTGCGGCACGCGCCCCTTTTATAATCGCGCCAAGCTTTAAAATGTTGCCGCCACGTTTACATTTTTTGACTCTGCATTGTAAATTTACACAGAAATAGTTTAGAAACAAGAAAGACCACAGTACTTTCTATTAAAACCAAAGTTTCACGCTGTCTTTCCGGCCTACCTGTCTGCCTGTCATAAAGTTATTAAAATAACTTTACATCCACACGTTTGACAGGAAAAATAGTTTGACAATGCTAGATTTAATGCCGCGATCGCGATCATCTTATTTCCAGTAAAACACCCATGCATATTAATAGTCTGGCTCTTTCCTCCATGTTCCGTACAATAACTTGAAGGCGAGTAGGGAAACATACATGTGTACAACTCGAATTCCAGGGGCAAAAACCGCGCGATGGGAGTCTAATGTTAACCTCGTTCTTGTTATATTTTATGCAAAATTACAACCTCGTACTCATAAACACATCGCTCTCGCCACAACAAATCTTTTCCCAATGTGCGTCGTCGACCGTTCGTTATAAATCACAAAGATTTCAGTGCAAAAGAAGTTTTTTCAAACCGATCCTTACATTACGAACCTATGAAAATTGCTGTTGATGAAAACACTATTATTAAGGGCATAAATTATGAAAAAAGATCATCCAAAAACGCAAATTTACAAACTTCATTTTATTTTATTTTTTTTTACATTTCCAAAATTGTTGCATGTGGGCTAGTCGACCCAAAATTTTGGTTGATTCGTCCAGGCCGGCGAGTGAAAAAACAAGTTAAGGGAAACTGATGATTGTTTAAGACAAAACCTGTTAGCTAGCTCCCAAATATGCCATGCAAAATTTTATAAGTGCAAGAGTGAACCCCAAAAAATAAATTTTCCTTACAATGTTTAAAACTTTTTTATTTAGAAAAACAGGAGAAGTTGCCATCAGGAATCATCTCAGAATGGTTACAGAGCATGTAGAGTCAAACATTTTACCGGGCCCTTAAGCGTGCCCCGGACCCCACGCGTTCAGGACTTTGCGCTTCGTGCTCGCATTGGTTCCCGACCCCAAGAACCAACCTTTAATTTTCAGAGTTGGAGAACACTGTGATGCCTCTTTTGATATCGCTTCTGCGTACGTCTCAAACAAAGAATGGATCAACCACAGGACTAATTAAAGAGTCCAATATATTGGGATATTTCAAAGTCACACTTCCAAGGGTTAGGATCAAGCAAGGCATTCTGGGGGGAAATGTCGCAGCTACACCACTGGGAACGAGGTTGAAACAAGGATTACACTTACCTGCTACACTATACCAGTCTGCTCCGTTAGTAATCCCTTCTTTGAACTCTTCCTCAGGGTACAATTTGGGACATGGATGCCCATTGTGCATTGTAGCGTGCGCCTACCATAAAATAAAAACCCAAAGATTTCAAGCAAAGGATTTTGTGAACTATCATACACCTATGAACTTTTCAGCAAGAGATCCTTTTCTTCAAAAGTTGGTTTTTGTTGAACTTAATGACCGCCTTCTTCCAAAGACAGACTTTATAGGAATACCTGACATCCAAAACCCATCGACAAAAAATGTATGTGGCCATGGAATGCTAATCCAGTGAGATTAGTATCTTCTTACAAATGAGATTCTAATTATGGAGCTCTCAGATTCTTCCGCCCCCAGAAACGGACCCTCATATCCAGGATGTCACTGTAGTATTTATAAGAAAGTGAAAGGGCTCCAGAGCTAATGCACACAGATAACTACACACCCAGCATTCTTTGAGCTGTATTTCTATCATTTACAGTAATGTTACTTTTCTTCCCTTACCATTGAATATGCTTCAGTGATTTGAATAAACACAGCATCATCCGGACATTTACTGTACCCATGGGTACCGGGCCTGTTATCATCCCATGGGTAGTTGGCTACCAGGGAACCCCCATGGAGACCGGCGGAGAGAACGAACGGGTACGATCGGATCCATTCCATCATGTGTGTTGTTTCAGGCTGTATGGTGCCCTCAGGGGCACCATACTGGTCAGGGAAGTTACGGTTGAGGTCTACATTGTTTGCGTTGTTACGTCCAACGACACCTGTTTTATCACCTGAAGGTAAAAAGTATGCAAAAGAGGTCAATTAAGGTCAGAATGTCTGGAATGTTGAAAATGTTGGTTCAAGCCAAATTTAATTGCATTAATATTATTTTTGAAGACCATTATCCTCCCTTGGTGCATCCCAACATGTGCATAAAAAAAAAATCTGTGAAAATTTTGGCTCAATTGGTCATCGAAAATGCAAGAAAATAACGAAAGAAAAGAATGCAAAACCAGCTCCTAGCTCATAGGAACCTCTTGGTGATATGCGCTATATCAGTACCATCCTATTGTTATTCTATTATCATTTTTAATTTCTTTTTAGAGCATTGTTTGATTGACAGATAAAAATTGTTTATTTATTATTTCAAATTACAAAAAAGACATCACAATCAGAAGATTGAGTTCGTCTATATTTACATTGAATCAATGAAAAATTCAAAGTGTGTCGTAAATAAATAAATTACAAAATAACACAGCGCTGTTTATAAAACCATTCCTTCTCATTTTGCCAAGCAGTCACACTTGTTTAATTTATTTTGTCTCCTTTATTTTGGTTACCACAGAACCTATCATCTTTTCGTCAGCGTTTGAACTAGATAATCTTTCCCTTGTCTCTTCTTCATATTCAACAAGTTCCTTTGTTCATGGAATGTATGGAGTGGCGTGTTGTGGCTGAGCGGATAATAGCACCGGACTCAAGCTCTGGTGTTTTTGATCAGCAGAGTGTGGGTTCGAGTCCTGGTCATGACACTTATGTCCTTAAGCAAGACACTTAAACCATTATTGCTGCGTCCTTTGGATGGGATGTTAAGCCGTAGGTCCTGTGTGTTGTGTAATGCGCCTAAAAGAACCCAGTGCACTCATCATAAAAAGAAGGGGTTCGCCCCGGTGTTCCTGGTTTGATTGGCTGCATATTGCCCCACAGCACCTTGTAAACCATTACATGGTGCTATGTAAAGGAAAAAGGTCGCATACTTCAAAAATCTAGCTCCACATATATAGCAGGATAAATTATACTATAATGTTGGAGCGCCATGAGCATCACTGAGTGACGGATTTGAGCGCTACATAAGAAGCCACTATTATCAACGTATGGTTCTACGCCTTGAGAGGTGTTTTCACTCACCCTCATGAGCCCTCTCATACCCATCTGGGTTAATAGACGGCATCAGATGTATCCGGGTGTAGTCCACAAGTGCTTTGATCTCCGATGACCTCTCGTAGTTCTCACATAGGAACTGGATTACATTTAAGACCAATACTCGTCCAACGACCTCATTGCCATGGATATTGGCCACGTACTTAAACTCAGGTTCCCCTGTAAAAAGTGAAAGAAAAAATGCCAGCTTAGAAAATGTGTAGAACTAATCATTTCTAAGCAATGAATAAAAAGTGTGTCAAAATACATGAAGTGCGTATCTTAGCTGAGTTTAACTCTTTAAAAGTTACACAATTTAGAAATGTCTTGGAAAGCTACTCTACGTGCAAATGCTATAAATGAGATTTTACTTAACTGTACACAATGCATGAAACCAGTTATCCATACAGAATGTATTTGCTTTCAAAACATGAGGGTATACGTAGATTGATAGAATGAGGCGTTGATTGAAGTATTTTATATTCACCTTGACCTAATGAATGATCGACTTATGGAGGGAATTACACACTAAGGAATTCAGTCCCGATTTTCATATAAAGTGATAATAGAATATTTGCATTTACCAGATATCTGTAAGCAGAGGTTTAGCAAAAATTCAGACCTAAATCTGCCATAACTTGAAATATGCGGTGTCCCAGTTTCTCACTTTCTATTTACAAGACTTTCAAAACTTAAAATATTTATAATATTGACAAAATAGGGAGACCACCAACATAAGGCTAGATAGCTCAGTTGGTAGAGCACCCGTACGTAAACCCGGAGGTTCAAATCCAGCGCTAGTAAAAATTTTCTTTGTTCACTCCTAAAAAATAATTGACAATTACCCAGTCAGTTTCCCCTGTGGGTTATTACTTACGATACTTATAACATGAGGGGTGTCTGGGTATATCTTTTGGACACCCTGTTTTATTTGTCATGTACATGTAGATGTTTAGTAAGTGAACAATTTGGACACACAGGTTTTAAATTTCCAGCAAATTTTGACACCCTTTTACCAAATCCTGGCTAAAAACCTTGCATGAAAACGGGTGGGGGATCTAAAAGAAAATCCAATGTACATGTACAACTCTGGCTTCAACTGAGCAAGTACATGTGAATGCATGTATTTTCTGTTTGCACATATGTACATGTATGCACAATACACAACCAAATAAAGTCACCCAATCATGAAAATGCATTTTTTCCTTTCAATAGTGTCCTTTGGCAAAGCACCAGGCTCAATTTCATAGACCTGCTTAAGCAAACACATCGCTTCACTATTTTTGGCTTACAGCGAAAATGAGCAGGGTACCAGTCACAGATGGTATGAAAATGGTATTTAAGCTGGTAACCTTATTCTGGTAAGCATGATGTTTTTGTGCTTAAGCAGCGCTATGAAAGTGGGCACCGCTCATCGGCAGGAGACATGGATGACTGACCTTTATGAATAAGTTTACACTCGAGCTACAAATTGCTTTCCAAGGTAAATTGGAAATTAGAATGTGATAATTGGTATTACAAAGATCTGAACACAACATGCCATTTTGTAGTGGCAAGTTATTGTATAAAAACTCAATAAATTATAGGTGTAATAATTGCGTCAGTGATAAAGAATATGACTTTGGTTTTTGTTACCCTTCAGTCACAAATGTGTGATGGCAGGGCTCAAATTTTTAGGGAAAATCCACAAGACCGCAGGGCTTGTGGCTCAAAATTTGGACTGGACTAGAATTTATTTACAAGACCATCTAAACATGAACTCTTTGTTATTTTAACAGAATAATAATGCTTAGAAGACTTTTGCCATTCTAGAGCAGATGTCTTACCAACTGAACCAACCAGATTGCCGGTAGCTAGAAGCAGTGCAAAGACTATTTTTTAGCTACCGGGCAATCTCTCGGTGGTCTGGTTGGTAAGAAATCTGCTCTAAAATGGCAAAGGTCATGGGTTCCAATGCCATCTGAGTAATAGGCCTGTGGATGTTTTTCACAGGACTCGGGAAGGTACTGAGTATACAGTGCTTACACACGTGAGTGTAAGGGTAACCCCAAATGATATTATTTACCGCGATGCAAATTTAACATCTATAGTAAAGAGTATATTAATAATTTGTATAAAAACAGTTTTGCAAAATTTTGACAGATAGGTCACTTCATAAGCCATATTGAGATATGGTGGCCACAATACTATGACACTATTAGGTTTGGGTAAATTTGTCTGTATACACCCAAACCAATCAGTGCACTCTTATAGTGTCCACCATATCTCAAGAAGGCTAATGGGACCAGCGATGAAGTGTTAACATGGACAAAAAGTACACCTCAGTAACACATTTGTTGTAAGTTGATTACCTGGTTCATGGATACCGGGATTATCACTGATCTCCATGACATAGAGGATGCGCCCCTCTACCGAGGTCCCAATGGAGTACAGGCTGGCAATGTGGGGATAGTGGTCAGCGTAATACTGCAGGAAACGAACCATTTCATGGTAGTTGTAATGCTTGAAAACTGTGGGCTCAATTACTGGAGACACAAGGGGGAGATACAAAAAAATACATGCTGAATGTTAGGAAGTCAGAGCAACAATGCAAAGAATGGACAAGTCCATGGTAACTAAAGCTACACTGTTTAAGAATTGCATTTGATAATGATATCCTTCAACAACAAAAAAAGGCCAAGAAAATCTGTCAAAAACACATTAAAAAAAATAATTAAAAAATCTGTGTTGAATGTGAAATGAGTAACCCTGGAACAAGCAGGTACCCATTTACTTTTGGGTGATGAGAACAATAAATAGTCTTGCTCAAGGACACAAGTACACGACCGGGATTCAAACCCACACCCATTTGACTTTGTTGCCAGAACTTGAGTTCAATGCACTAGACAATTTGACCACGACAAGTTATTATTACACGTAATCTCAAGAATTACTCATAATATCCATTTTCAACAAATTACAGATGGATAAATGTCTGGAAATTCTTCAAAGTTTAATTATTGTTCACTAATGTGGTGTCAACACACAGGAATCTGCATTTGTTTTTGAAATCTAGAAGCTGAAATCATTTTACAAAGTTACAAGCAAAACAGCTTATACTCACTCCCTTCCGTGAGGTTCCCTTGCTCCGCATCACTGTTGGCATGATTGGTCTTTCCTTCCTCCAGCTTATACTCACTCCCTTCCGCAAGGTTCCCTTGCTTCACGTCCCTGTTGGCATGATTGATCTTTCCTTCCTCCATGGTCTCACTGACTTTTGGCACCAGGAGAAATTCCATCTCGAATGGGGCTCCCTCAGTCACCTTCACGGTCTGTGCTGTACCTGCCACGTACCTGTTTCAGCAGGAACAAATAATACAATTACTGCATATCATTGGTCTCACAGAAAGTAAATAAATTACCAAAACTCTCAGCGGTAATGTTGTAGATGAGCAATCTAGTGCACAGAACTCAAGTTCTAGTGTTGTCAAAAACCGTGTTCGCATTGGACTTTTGGGGGGTAGACTAACTGAGCAAATGGGTAACTTGACCATTTGAAGTCCATTGCGAACAGCTCAGGAAAATTTCACCCAGTAATTAAACCGAGTCCAATGGGTAGTTTAACCGGCCACCTTCTGCCCAGGTAAACTAACCTGGTCAGACTAACTGAGCCAAAGAGTCCAGTACGGACGCATTGTCCCGGTAAAACCGGCCAGTAAAATACCACCTCAAGTTTGCTGCACAGCCATGATCTCATGACACACATAAATGAACTACGACATACATGTACCATAGAGCTCCATGGACATGTATAAGGGAAATATGTGACTGGACTCTGGCCAGTGGCCAAAATAAAAAGCCTGTAATTTAAGACTGTCCTCACCCATCTGCATGAGCCGATATGCTGTAGGTCCCAGGGTCAGAAGTCGCCAGAAGTCCCCAAACTGTGCCGAGGTGACATTATGAGCAATGCCCTGCACTACTATGTGAGATCCCTGGATCCCTGTCCCATGTAAAGAATCCTTCACAAATCCCTTCACTCCACGATGAACCTAAATCAAAACCATAATATTTGGTACAAAACATTAGTGTTATAACACCCATTCAATCATTCAAGTACACTGGGGGCATGGATAGTGGGCTCAAAGAGAGCAGGGGGTGGGGGGCAGTAGTCATACTGGAGTAGGGGGAGGGGATAGTGTTTGAAGAAAAATTCATACATGTACCACTATATTGTACCATTCCTTCAGACAAATATTTCTGTCTGAAACTCAGCCACGGTACAGGAAATAGCATTGAATACCTCACAAACCAACTGTTGCTTCTTTTGATCGCGAGCCTAATCAAAATAAGCAAAACCACATGAACATACATCATGTAAAGCTGATGCTGATGGAATGCCAAAACCACATTAGTTTGATGCAATTTTTACAGGTTGCTTGTGATTGTATGGTGTACTTATTGAAAACTTATTGGAATTACCTAATTCTTCTTTAAAAAATGTACACTTGCAAATGTACAAATGCCAAGACATGTTTTTGCTTTCCTTTAAAAGCAAACATGGGGCTTTGTTAATGCTAAAGAGGAAACCTTTACAGCAAACATGGAGCTTTGTTATTGCTAAAGAGGAAACGGTCTGGCACATTAAACCAACCACGTTGTTTTTTCTATGGCACAACAATGAAGAGGAAATCGGCCGATCAGCTGATGTCATTACAGATCAGATTTTACAAGAATGATGTCACTCTCGGAAATTACAGCAACTGCATCTCCAGCCCAAACCCAAAACAACAAAAAGTGTAAGTCCAGTAACTCACCTAACTGTGCAACTGCCCTTTAACCCTAACAGACTAGACCCTTGGGTAAACATACTGCCCAAATCCTTCTATATCCTTCTCCTTACTGTAAATATACATATTAGCCCAAATCCTTCTAAATCCTTTTGAGACAGAAGTTAGGGAGTCAACTTTGTGATTTACTTTAGGTGCTCTGCTGGTGCCCTTGGTGTTGATCAATTATGTGTTTGTGTTTCTTCTTCTTGTATTTTTTTTGGGGGGGGGGGCTCCAGTTTCCAAAACCTTCAGAATCCTATTTTGGCTAAGCTGCATACATGTAAGACCTACATGTAAAACCTTCTAAATCCTCCTATATATAAAAACAGCCCGATAGCCCAAGTCCTGCTAACAAAAACTCATTGTAGCCCAAACCCTTCTAAATCCTCCTGTGTTGCAGATCCCTAAAAGCCCAAATCCTTCTCAATCCTGCACTTTGGCAATGAGGATATTGAAGGACTTGGGCCCTTTAGGGTTAAGTGCATGGACAACACTTATAATTGTCAAAGATCGCACTTAATGTGACCCAACATAAATGAAGTTACTTTTACATACTTTATTCCCAGTATCTAGCACAGTTTATTTCCAATGTCAAATAATAAACCACAAGGGAAACTGACTGGGTAAATTTTAAATATTTTGGGGTTGAACAAAGAAAAATTTACTAGAGCGGGACGAATCAACAACCTCCCGATTATTGTGCCAGCACTCTACCAACTAAGCTATCTAGCCCTATGTTGGCGGTCTCCCTGTTTTGTCAATATCTTTGTTCGGGTGGGGGGGGGATGCCAGTCAGAAGCCATACAACCGTTTACTGCCGTTTAGCCAGGGATCACACCCAAGTTTACGATACAACCTTACGATATCCCCTTAAGGGGATAGTATTTATTCAAAATGTCAAGGTGATCCCCTGCCTGCCGATGGTGTGTTTTTTACTATTCTGTTTGTGTAGTAAGTGTACTTGGATAAGGTTAATCCTAGTTCACCAAGTGAACCTGACAGCCACAGTTGGCTTCGCAACATACTCTCTTTTCAACTTCCTTTTACATTTGTTGTTTATTATTATTAATATATTTTTTTTGAATTAGCTTTTATTTATTTATGTGTTATTGGTACAACTTTTCACTTCAAAAGCGCCCTTTAACCCTACTACCCCAGACCCATCACACTCCAATGACATGATTTATTCCATTCTGTTGCGAGTAAACTGATTATTCCTTACACATGATCATGAATACCTAGAGGCATTTTTCAGGCAATGTTTACAACTATCATCATGTAGGCCTACACGTACATGTATGTAGACAGACAATTTACAAGCAGACAAACACACTTTATCAAATTGTCAACACCAGTTTTAAAGGTGAACAAGATAATGTGTTATCTGAACTGATGAGAGCTAATCCTTCCATTTTGGCTTTCCTAAATGTACTCTGGCCATGTACAGTACAAGTGGAGAAAAACCCAGCTTCCATCTCCTGTCTTAGGGATGACAAGAGAAGGCTATTATTTGGTTTTTACCCTTGAACACCAATGTATGTAAAGCACTGTACACTCAGTACTTTCCCGAGTTCTGTGAAAAAAATCCACAGGCATGTTTATACTCGGGTGCGATTCAAACCCAAGACCTTTGCCACTCTGGAGCGGAAGTCTTACCAACTAGACCATCGAGATTGCCTGGCAGCTAGCGGCAGTTCGAATCCTATGTTTTACCAGTGGATACCCCAACATTATAATAGATGTTACCGAGTAACATGCCTGTGGAATTTGTTTTCACAGAACTCAGGGTACTACTAAGTTTACAGTGCTTTACATGAACATATGTACATCAGGTGTTCAAGGGTATAGAAACAAATAATGTTTTTTAATCCTCAATGCAAATTTTACATTTATTAAGAGAAGGCTAGTCTAAATAAGAGAGTTTCGGTCCACTCAGCCGACCCTTTTTCTGGTCAAAAACAGAAATGACCGTAATGTCATGTCTGTTAACAGCAGGACCCTACTGTGCAAGTCCTTTTAGAAGTAGTTAAACAGAACAATGAACAGGGCACTGTAAGTCAAAATGATGTAAACTTAATGCCACTTTAAGTGGTAACCTGTTTCTGCTAACACTAACCAGAATGGGCAAGAATATTCTTTACTTAATTAGTAAATTATTGTGTGAACTATTATTGTTTTACAAAGTCACGATGACTTTTTCCAGCATGTTATGACAGTTTCAGGACTGTGTCACAGAAGGCAGTTTACAGGCAAGAAGAAGTCACATCAAAACTGAATGTCCAAATAATTTTATTGGGGATAATAAAACAAAGGCACTGACAGGAAAATATCTCGTGCTATCGAAATCTTTATTTTCATGCAGTACAATCGGTTGCCTCCAAGTTATAGCTGCCCTATCAGGTCATTACATGTAATTGATCATCACTTGTGCAGAGCAAGGTGAACTTGAACATAATGTCATACACAGGGAAACTTTGCAGACAACTTGGAGGTAACCAACTACAATGCATGCACAAGGAACACTTCTGCAGCACAAAAGACATTCTTCTAGCTGTAACTCACTATCCCCAGGAAAAAAAAGAGAAAACTGTGAATGAATTTCCTTATTGGAGATTGCCTGGAACTGATTGCCTCTAGATAAATTGCCTCATGTGGTATCATATGGCCTGAATATATTACTGGTTTAATTAACAAAGTGGAATACCCTCCCATCCAAGGCAGTTGTTTGTAGCTACATGCACCAGCGCACTGCAGTGTTTACATTTTCAAAGGACAGTGTGAATAATGTTTGAAGAATTTAGGGAGGGGGGCTCTGTTATCTCAACTGCCTGCCCTTCCACAACTGACTAAAACGCGATGGCACCAGAGGATTCAAGAAAGCTAAAAAATTCAAGTAAACCATGAAGAAAATCTGAAGGCAGTTGAAGATTTGCTGGATGAAAAAGTAATAGCATCAAGGTATTGTGGTCTGACCTACACCAATGATTTAAGTACTTTGTGTATTTGGTGCTTTCCCAAGTCCTAGAGAAAAAAATCTACTGTGTAAACTACTTTGGTGGGATTCGAACCCACAACCCTGCAAGTGCATTCTAGTGCAGATATCATAACCACTAGACCACTGAGTTACCTGGTGATGAGAGGCCATTTAGCAGCGGTTACCAACCATGGTTAATAATTGCACCATGGACAGACCAATTTTTGGTTTCAGTGTACGTTAAAACCCAAAAATGATATGTGTATTAACCTAAGATGCAGTTAGCATGGCGTGAGGCCAAAATTCTTTCATTTCCTCTTTTCCAATGTCCCGAGCCAATATGGCTCATAATATCAGGCCGGTGTTTATATCCATTTTAATTGGCATTAAACGACTGAGAATATTTCTTTCCCCCTGGACAGGATGCCAGTCCATCACAGGTTACTCCACAGCTCTCGCCGGTACCCATTTTGTACTCCTGGTGGAGAGAGGCCATTGTGATGAAGTGCCTAACTCAAGGACAACAAGTGTTGCTACTGACTAGGCCTGGATTCAAACCCACATTCTGTAAATTACAGAACTTGAGTCCACGCCCAAGACCACTCGGCCACAACACCCCAGTGGGAGACTTTTGAACACTAGATGGCAAAAAAAGTCCCCCATTGGGACTGTAGTGTTAAGGGTCAAGAAATTAACGTTAACTAAACCAAACAAAAGAGACCTGATATTTTGAAGAGTTTCAAAACTCACCATTTCCATGTAGGCAAGTAAGGATTCCTTGTTATTTTCCCATTCTGTTGGGAGATTCCTCGCTGGGGGATACTTGCAGCATGACAACTCAATAGTAATCTCAAAGCAGTTACTGTGAAGGTAGTTGTAGTCTTGCATACCACCTACAAAATGAAAAAAAGAAAGAATTATTGACAAGATATTGTCTGGATGCTGATCAGCTTACTGTCGGCAATCATAGAATACAGCAGATAATTATAGTTTCCAATGATTTTTTCAAGCATTTGGAAAATTAAATTCCTGACAATCCCAGTAGGCCTATCTGTCTAAAAGATGACTTTTTAGAGCACTTAGGCCAAGTAACTTTTAAAAGAAATCCAGTTGATTGTCCAGATTTTTCAAAATAGGATAGCAAGAGGGCCTTTTGTTTTTTATTTAATCGAAGACAGTAATAATAAATGGTTTTATATAGCGCTTTATCTATGGCTTCTCAAAGCGCTTATCATTATCTATTTCAAAAAGGAGTTAGTGGCCTGGGCCCTATTTCATAGAGCTGCTAAGCACAACAATTTGCTTAGCATGAAATTTCTTCATTGATAAAAACAGGATTACCAACCAAATTTCCTCGTGATTTTCAGGATAAGCAAACAACAGCTGAATACCAGTAACAAGCAATATGCAACACATGGAAATTTGGTCGGTAACCCTGTTTTTATCAAGGAAGAAATTTCATGCTAAGCAAATTTTTGTGCTTAGCAGCTCTATAAAATTGGGCCCTGTTCTTTGGACCCTACAAATGTAGCACAGTCTTTCTCAAAGCCTCCAAGCAAGACTCTGCTAGGGTCGAAATGTCAGCCCACTAACTTTTTTTGTGCATTATCATTTTTATACCATAGGTCCTTCTGACTAGTAAGCAGTTTGCAACAGTTTGGCTGCATATTGCGCCACATCACCTTGTAAACCATTACATGGTGCTATGTAAAAAGAATAGATCTAATACTTCAAAATGTAGTTCCACATTACCTTGCAGGAAAAATAATGAATGTTGAAGCGCCTTGAGCGTCACTGAATGATGGATATGAGCGCTAAATACATGTAAGAAGCCACTTTTATTATTCTATGTTCTCATTATTTATTTCCAGACAAGTTTTTGAATTATGAGACCATTATGAGATGGCAGCCAGCTTTCCAACCAGGGCCCAATTTCATAGAGCTGGTAAGCACAAAAATTTGCTTAGCATGAAATTTCTTTCGTGATAAAAACAGGGTTACCAACCAAATTTCCATGTGTTGCATATTGCGTGTTACTGGTATTCAGCTGTTGGTTGCTTATCCTGAAATTTAAGTGGAAATTTGGTTGGTAATCCTGTTTTTATCAATGAAGAAATTTCATGCTAAGCAAATTTTCGTGCTTAGCAGCTCTATGAAGTTGGGCCCTGAACAGCATGAATTTCATGAGTGGAAATGAAATAAATTTTCAAATCAAACAGTGCAGATTTTATGCAAAATATGGATTTTTTTTTACAATAATTTTTTATTCAGATTTATTTAAAAAGATGCAGGCCTTACAAGTAAAAAAAAAAAAGCAGAGCGCGAATGATCAACAGGTTTCCTTCTTTGATTTGACCTAACATGATGTAGGAAGAAGCCTGGCTGTCTTAAGGATAAAGACAGGCACTGGCCTTACAGGCCCAATGATTTCATTGGATAAACATGCAGTGACGTACATGTAAGCTTTCAATAGCTGTGTTATGATTGGCCCCCTCTGCAGTTTGTCAGCTACATGTACCCACTTTCGATCGTCTGCTGCATGCATGTGTGCATAGTGTTGTTTTATTCACTATTGTGTGTACGTGTGTAGTTGACTACGAATCTCCACCCGGGTGAATGGGATGCGATATCAAAGGTACATCTGACAGGATCCTGCCAGGCGCTCAAGGCCTGTGACGTCAGATGCTCAGGCTTGACGAAGTCCTGAGAGATCCCTAGTGAACGAATCTAAAGTTGGGATGAAACACTGTCATCAAAACTAAAAGTTACTTACACTTTAGCTTAAGACTAGATATGATTCTATGGAAACCATTCGAGGTAGAGCTTTATTGGCCTTCTGTATTTTGTTTAACACTGGTGGATAGTTTGTTAACAATGTCCCAATAAATTATGCCTTTTGAGAGAGCCCAAGTAAAGCCAATAAGTAAAAACCTTTAGTAATTTAAACCACTGGTTTTTTTTTAAATTGGTCAATATTGACCAAATGCAAAATGTGGTTAGACTGGGTCCAAATTGGCGGCTACGGCTACGGCTGCGTCATCAAGCATTGAAGTACAGGACGTCCAACACCTGTAGCTGTAGCCAAAGTAACCAATTCGGATTTGGCCGTACTTAGTCTTCTTGGAAGACAATACTTACCAGGCACATCGTACCAATGAGCTCCATTGGTGATCCCACCGGGGAAGTGTTCCCCTTTATAACATCCCTCATGATCCACCATCGTCAGATGATTATTGGCATACGTCTTGGCTAACATAACAAAGACACTGTCATCTGGCGTACCACTGTAGAACCCAAACGATGCATGCTTCGACGAGTCGTCGAATGGATAACTCGCAACAAGACTTCCCCCGTGTAGGTTTGCGGACAAAACAAATGGGTTTTCCTCGATCCATTTAATCAATGCTTGCGTTTCTGGTTGACGTCGCGGGTTCACAGAACGAAACTGATCAGGAAAGTTTCTGTTTAAATCCACATTATTTGCGTTATTTCGTCCCAATGTTGACGATTTGCAATCGCCTTCATGACCATTTTCAAAACCATCTGGGTTCATACTGGGCAGGATGAATATATTTGTATTGTCAATAAGGTTTGTGATTCGTTTATCAGTTCTGTAACCCTCACACAGATACTTAATCAAATTGATCAGGATTTCCCTGCCTACCGCCTCATTTCCATGCATGTTGCCCACGTACTTGAACCACGGCTCGCCTGGCTCGATCGACTGGGGCTGGTCGGTGATCTGCAGGGCCCACAGATCCCGTCCGTCAACGCTTTTTCCAACACTGTGGAGTAACGTAATATCGGGATAGTCGTTGGCATATTGATGCATGAAATTCGTCAATTGATTATAGTCATGGTATGCCGGTGTACCTGTAGTGTGGCTTGTTCCTTCAGTGAACAGACTGCGTCCTTCAAGACAGAAAACTGAAGGTAAAAACACAAAAATCAGGAATAATCCCAGGACGAATGCTGTTTTCCTGCAACGCCATCTCTGCTGCTGGTTCACACAGTACACGATGATCTGTGGACTTCCTTCCGCGTCATTCATCAGCAAAGCAATCAACAATTAGCGCCCCCATCGTTTATTGGTGGACAGGCAATTGACGATTAAAAAAAATAATAAACCGACCAACCACGACACTTTTTGCAATTTCTTTTGAATTGACATTCGGGAATGATTCAGGTGATTGATTTTCAATCGTTCCATCGCAAAATATTCCTGGAAATACTCCTCTTACGAGAAAACAACTGCACGTTCAAATAACAGGATGGGAGGGGGTATGTCTAACTACAAAAAAAACTTGACACCCACCCATGGACAGGACGCGGTGTGCGCATCAGGATGTGTATAGCCGCTAGCCCACTCTCACCACTGGCTAAGCGCTAATTGTTATCACTAAGATTACTGTTCTAATATTATCGTTTCAATACTGCTAGTGCAAGACAAGACCATAGTAATTGGCATCATCATCATCCCAGTAAAAAGAAAGCAAAGTTGACCCACAGCCAAGTATTTTCCAATAAAGTTTCTCTAAGCGCTTTGGGATTATGAGAATGAGGGTTTGGGATGAAGGATCAGGCATTCCATCATGATGGTCGATAATTATTTAGGTCTGCCTTTGAGACCCCATATCTTATCATATTATTTTATGATTCCATTAGGCATCAAGCTCTCTTCTTAAATGCTGTCCTGGTTATTAGCTGTGTGTTGGGGGGGGGGGGAGACTTTTCGGTCATTTGTGATTTACTGAGAGAAGAAGTTACACCGCTCTATGTCAGTCTTGATTGTTGGAATTTAATTATAGTTCCGTATTCCACTGGGCCTACCTACTCTTACGTGTTTCCATGGTATGATTGGATTTATTACGACCAAGTGGAATAATATCAAACCGTATAGGAGCCTAGTATTTTTAATTATTTGTAAAAGAATTTTCTTATTTCGGTTTTTGAGCAACATAATAAGGGAATTGACAATTTATGGAAAATAGGGTCCTAATGCACTGACTTCCGCAAGTCTTCATCCGCGCGTAATCAAATGGGTTTTTGAAGGTAACAAAATTGGCGCCCTTGACTAAAGCTGTTTAAAAAAAAACAATATTTAGAATTTTGTCTTTACCCCTTTGACATATAATGCTGTTTCAAACAAAAAACATACACAAACTTTTGCAATATTATGACAGGGACAAAATGTAACATGCATCATTGTACATGGCTAATGGAACTGACTATAATGTGGGGATCCCGACAACTCACTTTTAGATTTCAATTATACTCTTATCGTTACTTATTAACGTCACTGGCAGATCGTGCAAAATGAAAGCTTATGAATCTCTCGGACCTATAAAAACAGCTATTTAAAATGTAAATCCCAATTTTCGGGTCAAATCAGCCATGGTATGTATGACTGAGGCCTGTAAGGGGCCGAGCGGACTGTGAGCAGGGGATAGGGAAAGGTGGGTTGGGCCCCGTCACAGTGATTTTTCAATTAGAATCAACTCGTTCTTGTCTTATCCCTTTTTATTTATCATTTCCCATATATTATGACAAAAATATATATTAACAGGACCGAAAATAATATTTGGAAAAATTATGTCCCAGCCAGACATTATTGATCCATTCTGGTTATTATTGGACGGGAAAATGTTAAACCCCCTATGTGCAGAAAAGGGGGAATTCCCTTGTAAAATGTTTTTAAATATTTAACTTTACTTTTTGGGGAGATATATGGCAGTTTCAGTAAATGAAAGCATGTGTTGTTTGTCTGTGCAGTCATTGATTCATGCTCTGAGATGCTCTGAGTGACACATTGTTGTTGATAATCATGGTTTGCCAATGTTATTGTTGTCAGACTAAAGTTTAGCGCTCTTGTTTGTACGAACACTTGAGGGCGCTACACAAACAAACAAACGCAGTCAATGTCAGTGCAGTCATCATACACAGCTGCTAGTGCTAGAGTTGCTTCTTATTTTGTCCACTGAAACTGCAAAAATGGCTGAGAATGTATATTGTTACGTTCCAAATATTATTGGTCAGTAGAACTTTGTTCAAAAATCTTGCTTGGAGCTATTTTTATAGTATAAAGTAGTATAGACAGTATACCTACGTACTAAAACTTAGTTTTGACATCGGAGTGATGACAACATTTTACAACACACATTACAACAGTCTAGTCCTAGTCTAAAATTACTCCTAGTACTTAGAAGTAGAACTAGTAGTAGTAGCAGTAGTACTGCAGTAGTATAACGAACGTCATACTGATAATTCTAGGATCGAGGAGTAGCTAAAAATAAAATGCTATGTCGGTGAAATGTATTGTTCTTTTAAAGCCCTGGCCTGGAATTACAGTAACACAGAGGCCATGGCCAGCTCTGTTGCCCAGATTTTGGCCATGATGCCCCTTCAATACGATTTTCCAATGGAACTGGAAATGGAAGTGCCCTTTGCAAAATGAAAGTGGCCTTGCCCTCTCTTAATATAAAGTAGTTGCAATATAAATTGTAACCCTCAACCTCCCGACCGACAGTTGCAGACTGTCAGCATGCAGGATGGAGGGTGACAGTTATTACAACTGAACTTCTCTCAAAGATAAGATCTCATGTCAGGAACTGCCCTCCCCCCCCCGACAATAAATGAATGAGCGTGTTTCTCTGAGCATAGAGTTCTATTATTTGTTATTACTCTGTGGTTTCTGTGTATTGTTTTAGAATACAATAATATGGATTGTCCCTAGAATTGGGCTAACTCTGACCGTAGTTTACTGGAGGGTAACAATTATTGCAACAACCACTATCTGACAATCGTAGCTCTTCGGTGATGTCGCTTTGACCTACATGTAAGTTCACAACGACAGACCAGATGTAGGGTTTGCTTGATAATCTGATGAGTCTGTCTAGTACCCCATCGCCTATACGTGAAATAGGATCTGTCCCCTCAGCCCTTACGCAGGCACCATGTTCAAATCTGCGTTGCAATAGATGTTTGAAAACTCAGAAATCTGAGTGCGTACTTTGTCTCTCTTTTTTTTCACTTCATTTCAATTTTTTTGATATTTAAATTTGGTTTCTAAAAATTTACTAATTTGCAAAACAAATCTTTAAAATATTTATTCATTGTATGTCGTAACCCTCTGGTCCACGACCAAGGGTTAACATTTTCATAGCTACCACTAGTGTGCATTTTGTTTTTAAAAAACGAAACAAACAAACAAACACCCCCAAAAAACAAACAAAAACAAATTGACTGGAATATTCGTGGTACATTGGTTCAGTCTTTCTGGTAGCATTGTTTTGCTCATTTTCTTTCCACAGGTTATGTGAGGCTTCTTCTGGTGCTGCTGTCATGGTTCTATTGGAGAAATCCTCCCTGGTTGCTTGCTTTCTACATGACTTCTCTCTTTCTTGATGGTAAAGAAACTGTAATATGAAACCCTTTTGAGGTCTGATTCTTATTTTGTTCATAGATTTAGTTTGTTACCATTGTTCAGGCATGATACTATATGCTTATTTATTTCCTATAAGTACTTTTCCCCATTTATTGAAGGGCAGAACTAAAAGAGCACTGAGTGTACAGTGCTTAAAATAAATCACACGTTGGTGTGAGGGTAAAAGCACAATCATAACAATGAGTTTGTTTCTTTTCTTGTAGGTATTAATGGCACAGTGGCAAGAAAATTGCACCAGACATCAGCATTTGGAGTTTGGGTGAGGAATGTAGTTACTTAGTCCAGCGTGTGGACCGTTTTCGTATAGCTCCCCCCCGCGCGCGGCGGCTAGCTCTCAGAGAAAGCTTTTCCAACTACGCCCTCAATGTCAAAACACAGTCCAGATGATGAGCCCAGAAAACATTATTTTGCCGGGTCTCTGAATAGGTGGGCAAAGCGCCCTCAACGCGGAGGGTTTCCGTGTGATCGGGAGAGCTATTAAATAAAGAACGTCCAGAATCTGGACTAGTTAGTAGTTACTGTGATGTCTGCCTTTGGTTTGGACACACTTTTCTTTGACTAGTCACCCTGCTTCACCTGATTTAATAACAGCATTGCAACTTGCAGGTGAACAGTTCAGACACCATGTCTTTGAATTGTTCACAAATTTTGACATCCCATTTCCAGATCCTGGCTGAAAAAATGTAGCATCAATGATTTGAAATTGTGAAGTCTTTTCGTTCCATATATTGATTGCCAATAGCTGTGCATTTTGACCTCGAAATGCATGAAACTTGCCGAGAAATTGATTAGAGGCACTACTTTTATATAAATGATAGAAGTGGCTATGGGTAAAGCGACCGCCCCTCACCACTGGTTCGATTCCTGGCTAAGGACATATGTGAGTAGAGTTGTTGGTTCTCTCCAATGCTACAGGGGTTTTTCTTCAGGCCCTCTGGTTTTTCTCCCTCGGGAAAATATCTTCAATCCCAGGCTGTGCTCCGTGGTCATGTATGGGTCGATGTGGTTGGCTGTCAAGGGTGCCTTTGCATGCTTGCAACTCAGCTTCTTAGCCGGGAGTAAGGACGATTAGCCTCCCAAATTATTCTCCTTTTTATTATAAAGCAGGGAGTGTAAATTAAGAACAGAGTCTGAGAGTGTCAAAGAGACTCTTTGACATTCCTGTTGCTAACACTATGCTGTGGCAGTAATGAACCTATTTGTGGATATGAGGGATTGCTATTTGGATTGGCCCTTTGATTGACCCCAAATGGGGGAGGGCCCCACCCCCATTTGGGGAAATGAAGACTACTCAGGCACTCAACGTTTCAGCTGATCAGCTGATGTCTTTTTTACCTTTCTTACTTAGTTCTGATGGAAAACTTAACAACAACACAATTGTGTGGCGTGCAGTGTCCTCTTTTCGCAAATATTAAGTGACATCTAATTTCTGCAAACCTATAAACAAGATTATAGACTGTGCAAGTCTCTCGCGTATCCGAAAGCACCGGGACCCATTAAAGTGTGTGAGTTAGTTTCCTACACGCCTTAAAGCAATGTATGTGGGACCAAAGTGGTCTGTAAAATGTTTGAATACGCGCAAGACTTGCGTGGTCTATTCTACGTCTATTAATATCTGAAAAGTGGTACAGAGATAAACAATTTTTTCTTCTTCTGTTTGTAGCTTGATCTGGTAGTCAATAACGTTGGACGAGGAATGATTTGGAGCCGACTTTATAAGGTAAATTGTGTTATCTTAATACTAATAAATATACCCATTGATTCAGTGCATTTTCTCTCAAAACATTGCTTCAAGTCAACTCTCAATAATACAACTAAACGAAAATAATCTAATTGAAGGTAGGTGCATACTTTGGCAATGACCCCGAAACAAAATTATTTGAAAGCCTACTTATTACAAAGATGGTCGTGCTGGTGAGCATACTGCAAAGTTATTTCACCTGGAGTGCCCCCATTGATTAGAATTCAATAAAAGTATGTCAACCAAATTTAAAGGAACATTACAGAATTGGTAAGAAAAAAACTTGTAAAATATACTTTTTGATCACAGATTTACACAAAACATACACGGTCTAATGATGATGATAGTAGGAAACATCCCTTGAAATATTTCTGTCTGAAATGCCATATTTGATGAGAAATGAATAAACTAATTTTCCGATTGGGGTTTATCGCTCAGTGAGCGTTTTATTCATTTGTTAAATCTATATGATTTCATGCAAATGTGTAATCGGTTTTTCACTATTTTCTCGTGACCAAGATGGCCGATCGATCTCAAACTTCTACAGGTATGTCAGTTTATGTATATGGTGGATTACATAAAGTGCTTACACTGCCAGCAACTGTTTTGAAGCAAAAACCAATTCTGTAATGTTCCTTTAAATCTCCAAGATCGCCTTTAGGCCACTTTTTGAAAATGTGGTTTTCCTTTGAATGCTGCCCTCATTACGGCCAGAGATGCAGTTGGTACCTGCTTTCACCTCGCTAATCATGGATGGATTCAATATTCTAGACCAAAATACTGTGACATTGTTTTGGGTGTTTTCTCAACAAGTGGACACTTTATTCAACTGTAACTTTCACAGGTGAATTTTAGTTTATCTTTCTTGATAATTTTGCCAATAAATAAGTGTTGCCTTGACATAAACCAAACAAGGGCTCTACCTTTAAAAGGCAGCAAAGTATAGTTCCTCATAATAGTAATAATAGGCCCTTGTTATAGCACTGTCTGTACGATAGGCGTAGTTGGAGTGACCTTTTACATTCCAGGGCCTTTCTGGCAGGCAAGATACTACACTGGTCATGTGGGAAATGTTAAATTTTTGGTGGTCATAATTTCCACATAAATTCAAGAGTTATGCAAATAAAAGCTGAACTAGTTTTGAGATGTGCCCCCTTTCTTCACATCAACATTTGATAAAAACTAGACAGTGCAATTTCTATAAAATATATGATTAAATGCTTTCTTCCATTGAACTGTGTACAAATTGTGCATGCAGGAAGTCCAGGCTCTGTGGCCCTAACCAGGCCCTAACCATGTGATGTCACTGGTCACATGGGCTATAGGTTGTTGTGATAACCCAACACATGATGTACTGAAGACTAAAACCAAAGCTAAGAAGTGTGTTGCTATTGTTTTTAGTGGGGTTGTTTTGTTTCTGCGTTGGAATGGTGTGTTCTGGTTTGTACACACACAGCGGGCGCCCAATGGAAGTCAAACTACGGCCAAGCACCATGGTTAGTCAAAAACGCTATGACAAATGGTGAGTTCATGAAACCAAGCGGTGGAAAATCTGACCCAAGCTTGAATTCTTTACAAGTTCTTCATGCAGATTTAGCATGGTTTATTATACAAAACACGATTGTTTATGAGTGCAATGACGAGAACATTTTCTTGAGTTAAAATGTGGAATGTTGCATTAAAGGAGGTGAAACAGACGTGTTGAATGGAACATTCTAACTGTCAATGAATGAAAATGTTCTTTTCCATTGAATGAATGCAAAACGTTTGGTATTTGTTTGATAACATCTAAGCAGATCTTTTTCATTTGATTGAAGGATAACGCTATAAGAACAAACAAACTGTACTAGATTGTATTCTGGCGTCCCTCTAGGGTGTTTTGTACTGCTGTGTATAACACATGGTGTAGTCTAGCATGCAATAGTAAAACAGAATGGGACAAATGTGTACGATGCATACTACCAAAATACATGGTTTAGGCCAGGTAATGGTTTGATTAATGAATGCACAAATCCCTAACAAAACATACTCAATTATTTTTTGTTTTCTCTAAAACGGGATCACCTATTTAAAACTGGATGGAATTTTCACTAGTCGGCCGTACGTTGTGTTTAATCCAAATACAAGAGGATGGGATTGAATTTACTCTTCCAAAACCCCAATGATGTACAAGTTTACTTTAAATTCCCAAACTCTGTTAAGCTGCCTTTGTATTTTTTTCCAGATTATAAAACCCCAGTTGGACTGTACACAGTATGGAGCCTTCAATTGTTACCATTGTGGTTATATGCATATCGGTCTGGATTCCTGACTGCACACATTCCTGAAAGTGTGGTGTATATTGTAATAAGCATCCTCAGTGTTGGAAGAGCCATGTGTGCTGCAGTTGAGGTACTTAAGCCATTTAAAAAAATATATTTATTAAAAAAATTAGGAATATCGCCTAACTCACTAGGTCGGACAGCCACTTCAAGGTGAGGGCACTTAACAGATTTGGGCTGATGACCCAAAATCAACTGTCGCCAGGGGCACGTTGCCACCTGCTCCTGGGGCTGAAACAGGGTTACCCCCTTCACAGTCCTTAAGGATGTCGGCATGGGTATCATCCACAAGGGGCCTGGCTGGTAGAGCAGAATGCACTACCTTCACAACTTTTTATGGAGCAATTATGGTCGAGTGCCTTGCTCAAGGGTACAAGTGTCAAGACCGGGACTCTGGGAGTATATACATTGAGCAGAGAGCCATCTAGAAACACATGGGGCTTGTATCGATGACCCTATGTAGGTGTTAATGGGAAAGTGGGTGTATTCACGCAAAACTAGAAATGAAAGGAAGAATTGTAATTTAACAAAAAGTTTTTAGAAGAAAGCGAGAAGGTTAACAGTGAAAACTGATACATTAGATGAACATAAGGAACACTGGGCCGACAACTTCCACTCAACCATTGGCAAATACAGGGTAATGTTAGAAAAAAATTAGTAAACACACAAAAGAACACTGAAGGACTTACAACAAAGACAAATTCACAGAACAACACAATGTAGCTTTGTCTGAGCTGGCATGGGCAGAGAGCAATCATTGTTCAAGTCAAAATATTTTTGGTAACGAGAGGGTTAATCAAGTTCCAATTTGTGGAAATGTTTTTGTTTGTAATCAGAAATGTTAACGAACTATAAACTGTTACTTTTACAGTTGTATTGTATCTGGGCCCACATCCAGCAGATGATCAGCAGTGACGTCAGCGAGAGGAGTCATTTGAGAGAAGAAAAAGACCAGAAGCTTCCAAATTTGGTTTGATACCAGACAAATAGACAAAGTGCTGGAAACTGTTGATTGGCAGAACAAAAACAAAGTTTACTGTCTTAAACTGAAATTATTTTGACAAGCCTTGTAATTGGGTTCTCGTTCATCACTTAGCAGCAATAGTATTTGCTCAACCCTCCTACTCTTGGTAATTTTCTAGCGAGTTGACCAACCATTTGAAACCACTCACTTGCAAGGGTTTTGTATGGTGGCATAACTGCGCACAGTACTAACTGTACCGTGTAGATGCATTCACCACATGATATCAAATTGCAGGCTGGCATAGTTTGTCTATCATTCAAAACCACAGTGATATCAAATTGAAGGCTGGCATAGTTTGTCTATCATTCAAAACCACAGTGGGTGATATTAATGGTCACACAGTAGGAGGGTTGACTGTGTACTGTGTAGATACATTCACAACATATCCTATTGCAGGTTAGCATAGTGTATCTTTCTTTGATACAAAACCACAGTGGATGATATTTATGGTCCAACAGGACTAACAGTAGGAGGGTGACTTCATGAAAATAGACCCAACAGATTTGCTGAAAACGCACACAAACTGTTAACGGTGGGTGTGTTTGACAACCCCTCAGGACAAGTCAATATTCCCTCCAAGTGGTCCGACGGGCTAGTTTCATTGTTGAAAAGCATCTCTATTTAATATAAATCGGCCAAGTGAAAAAAGTTGGTGACCAGTGAAATGACATGCTTACCGATCCTGCTGGCCAGTCACTGAAAAAGTTAAGGGCAAACCCTTTCTTGTGTGCTCATCTGGGTGAGCCTCAGACAAGAGCTATTCGAACGTCAACTTCCCCCCTAGCATTCACGTCAATGATTCAAGGGAGAGCTGACCGGAACCATTTTCATTATGTGCATTATGTCTGAAACTTTTCGTGGATTAACAAAAAGATTGTAAAATAAAGCTCAGGTGAATACAAAAGTACACATCTTTCGATAAAAAAAACTTAACGCTCACAAAGTCGCGGTTTCAGGATGAAACTTCCTGAATGTGTCCAGCTGAATAACTAAAAAAATGGCGGTCTTGAAGAAAAAATCTTGTTGTGAAGTCATGCACCAGGTCAGACCTCAAGTAACCCTGCTCCACCAGCAGGTTACACTGGTCTGACATTGGTCTGACCTTGGTGAGCCACGCCAATGTAGTCAAAAACTACTCGAACGTACTGAGGTCAGACCTGGGTCGACCGGGGAAGCTAATCAAACGCAGGACCAACTGAATTGGGAAACCTTCTCAAAATCAGAAGGATGTTAACCATTTGGGACTGGTTCAATGCAAACTCAGCCAAGAGGTATTATTTTCTGCTACTCGGGAAAGACATTAATGTAACGTAGAGCATGCAATGTCACAGGAATAAATACATACAGACAAATACTACTTTGTCTTTAAACAAAACTGTATTATCAATTCAAGAGTACCGTTGGATATTGACCTCATTTGATTATAACAGTGGTACAAATTGTCATAGAATATTAACTTTTCAGAACTGCCAGCATTTGCATGTTGCAATCAGGGAGACTTTGTACAACAATCGGGGAGATATTTTTTAGAATTACATTCCTGCCATAATAGGGAACAAGTTTCCATAATCAGGGAGATTGTCAACTTTGTTCATCAGAACATGGAAAGATTGGTTTATTTTCAGGGAACTTTCTGCAGAATCAGGAAGAGGTGGCAGCTCTGCATATTTTTAACTAAAATAGATTTGCTTGTGAGTGATTCACAACAGGGAAACAGTTGCCTTCATTGAGTAGTAAACAACTACACCCACAAAACTGCCATTTTAAAAATTCCAAGACTTTTTTAGATTTTTTTTTTTGCAATGATATGGGATGTGAACTTGGAACTTGCCATAGCTTGTGAAAGCTATTTACCTCAGTTTATTAAACCGGTGTTATAGGGGATTTTGTCCCCCGGTGTGTGTGTCCCCCCATACGGTAACTGTGCATTCACTTGGGCTGAAGGAAGTTTAGTCAAAACAGGGTGCTATCTGACACAATTCACCAGATGGGGGGACAGAATCTCCAGGGGGGACAGACTCTGCTGCCACACTGGCTCCCAATTGCCCAACATATTGCGTTCCACACATTGGTCCACACATTGGTCCACAAATTCTGAAGTCACAAATCTCATTTCCTGCTTTGTGTTTCTTTGATTTGTTGTCCTCTTACACCAACGTTCCTGTTATAAAGAAGTAATTTGGCCAGTTCCAGAGTCAACTGTATATAGTCACACAAACAAGCCGGTGACTGAATTTGTTTTTCCCCAAGCTAACTTGCAGCTTACAGAAACACACAAATAGTTTTGTCCTTGAAAAAGGCTCTCAAGACCCACTAGGGCATAATTTCATGGCTCTGCTTACTGCAAGCGCTCTCGGAAGCAGGGAATTTCACGCTTACATCAAGCATATTTCACAGGTTAGCAGGTTAAATTTTTGCTTGTGCATGTGCATACCTCATGTTCCTAGGCATTCTTTGCTTACACACCTGGAGTGGAAATTATGCATTTGCCCTGTGTAAGCAAAGAATAATGATCGCAAGCACAAAATTTGGCAGTAAGCAGAGCCATAAAATTGGTCCCTGTTCTCCAACCTATCATGTTTTTCTCTAAATTCTTCATTATTTTTGTCCTTTTTCCTTAAAACGCCTTGTATCCTTGATAAAGTTGGTGCTATATAAATGCAGTTATTATTATTCAAAATTTTAAGAATTTGTAAAGTCAAGGCAAAATATTTTGCCAAGTTATTGTAATGTATGAAATTATAACCGTGCAATATATTTAGCACATACATGTATCAATAAGAGGTAGACTGTGTCCAAATTACCAGCTGTGGCTTTATCGTCATGCATTGAAACAAAGAGGCCCACAGCCACACTGTTAGCAACAGCCAATTAGGACACAACCGTAACTAAAATAACTTATACTATCTTTGATAATTAGGGATATATACATGTATCCTTAAATTATTTCCTGGACCCCCAGGGAGTGTAATACCTTTCCTATAACCAAAACCGCCCCATCCACCCAAATCCAACACCGTTTTTTCTTCTGTTGAACTAATGACTGCACTAGTCAACTGATCATGCTTTACATGGGATTCCACCATAATCAGAGTCCCAACAGTTTGTGTGTTGAGTATCCATATGGCGTTGGGTTTGTTAGAGTGAGGAAGGATCCTAGAAAGTCACTCAAGAGAGTTAGGGTAAACGGGTTAAACAGAGATACGCTGAATGTAGTATTCCTGAATCGTCTCAATCCTCACTGGTCCCAATACAAACATCTGGGCCCAATAGACCCCCTTGCATTGACCGCCATCATTGATGAAACGTGCACACATGAAAAGCTGTCATTGGCCGAGAGTTGTGCGCAGCCCGTACCCGCGTGCATGTTTCCATTGTTTTTCATCAAAGATGGTGGTCAATCTTGTCATGTGCAATCCATGTATTTCACAGGGCTGCTTACCAAGGAATTCTGCACTTACGGTGCTCTGTAAAGCATTTACTTCTATGGGCTGTGGCTGGGCATAAGTGCTGAATTTCATGGTAAGCAGCACATGAAATGGGCCCCGATTAAAGAAAAGTGACAGTTTTGATGGTAATAGTGTCTTCCTCAAGAACCAAAGAGTCCTGATTGGTGCAGCCAGGATTCAAACCTTCATTCTGAACCATTGGTTGGCCACTAGAACTATAGTTGTGACGCTTCTTGCCAAAACCAGACACTTCCTGCTCAAACTCAAAACTGGGTTTACTTACTCATCAAATAGATGAGAATATAAGCTTTCAAATAACACCTAATTAGGGCCTATAATGTTGCCTATATTGTTAAGTATTTCTAAACATGTAAGGTGTCGTGGCCGAGCGGATAAGAGCACCGGACTCAAGCTCTGGTGTTTCCTGTTCAGCAGAGTGTGGGTTCGAGTCCTGGTCATGACACTTGTGTCCCTGAGCAAGACACTTAACTATGATTGCTTCTCTTCACCCAGGGGTATAAATGGGTACCTGCGGGGTAGAGGTTGATATTGTGTTGAAAAAGCTTTCGGAGCGCCACTGCAGCTCAGGGCTGTATACTCCCCAGGGAGCTGAGAAAGATTACAGGAATGCTATTGGCCCAATGACCAGGGCACTAATGTAAAGCGCATTGATACGTTATTGTAAAATGCGCTATATAAAAACTAGATTATTATTATTATTATTAGAATGTTTAAGACATCACGGCTGATATTTTGATTGTCTTCCCGTTTATTGTCATTTCACTATCTCTGAGAAGTGCCTGATTATATCATGGAGCGTCTCATTTGCACATTTGTGGGGGACATGATATATCTACAGCTGCCAAGACAATTATTACTTCATATTATGCATAACAGATTGTCCCTTGATGTAAATACTACTGATATTTTGATATAGAGAAGACCACTAATAAATTCATTTTTTATTATACGAAAGATTTTCACTGCTGACCCTAGATTTTTTGTTCATACTATCAAGAGTTGTAAAGAATTTGTCAATGAAATGCTACTAAATCTGCGTCTGAATCGAGTGACTTCAGCTACGCTGGACTGTTGGCTGTTGCCGTTGGCTGCAACAACATTGAAGAATAGGAATTCCCTGCATTTCAGCCATAGCCACTGTCAAAGTCAGTAATTCGGACAAGGCCTAAGTATCGAAAAGTCCATTTCATGATTTGATGAACTTATTTTTTTTAATAAATGAAAACAAATATGTACAAGAAATTGGTTCTAAGCTTGTTTCATTATTTGTATTATTAGTTTATTGGTATATCCTGGGCCCAATTTCTTTGAGCTGTGATCGCCTTTTTTCTGCTGGCAAAAGTTAGCAGAAAACCATTCACAAGTTGTACATGTAGAATGATATTTTGGCTGGTAACCTTATTCTGGTAAGCATAATTTGTTTTGTGCTTAGCTACCTTTTGTGCTCAAGCAGCTCTACGAAATTGGGCCCTGGTATCTTCCACTGGCAGTGACATGTATGATTATGCAGCAGTGAACAATTCATCCAGCAACTTTGCAGAGCAAAATATTTGGACATGTTTTGCGCAAACTGAATGCTAGTATTATGTAGCGAGTGGTGATTTTTGAGTAAACTGTTAGATTTGGGGTAATTTTTCATTATGCTAAACCCGGGAAATTGTTCACTGTGCAGGACCATTTGCTTGCTTCAACTAATGACAATTCCAATCCATGGTAAATTTATGCAATGAACTCTTGTGAATTTATTTCAAACCAATGTTTCTACAAAGCCTGCATGTACAGATTGGTAAGTCCAGCTTTATCCAAAGCAACATATTTAATCACTTCACGCCGGATGGCGCGTATACACGTGAAGTTTTTCTTAACTGACTTAAGGCGGACGGTTTATTACGAACGGAACAACTTCCAGGAGACCTCTGCAGAAAACTTTGCTGCCAGCCGGAAAGCTGACAGAAATATCCCACCAGGACTTTCCATTGTGTAGCATGCACCTACTGTGCTACACTTTGTTTCACTTGTACATGTACATGGCGTACTAAGAGGGACACCAGGTATTGGAAAACATGCCTTGTAATATCCCTTTTCCATGGGTTATTGTGTAACCCCAGAATCCAGACCTTTGTCCTGTTGTTGTACAAATGTGGCATTCTATTCGGCTCAATGGGAGGCAAGTCCGAGCGTTAAGTCTGATCGTTCTGAGATTCAAGCATACTATGGCAGATTATTGGCCGTGGATCGGGGCCGAGGTTCTGCGAATCACGTTGAGTACTTCCTCAAATTTTCTCCACAGCAACATCAAATCCCAACTCCAGTTATGAGAGCAATTGTTATCTTTCCTTTGTCAAGTCGGGGTTTAATTGTGGCAACGATATTTTCAAAGGAAAACGTTCACTCAAGAAGCTCAAAAAAATAAAACCGAGGGTGGGCATGGAAATGTTTTCAGAATACTGACGTGAAGTGATTAATTCTAACCATAGTAAACAATTGACTATTTAACCTACAAACCCCCAATGATGGCTCATTCCATTAGATGTAATGGTTTGTTATGGATCATACTGTAAGATTTCTTGAAAACCACTTCTCATGGAAGTACATCAACAACACCGTGAAAATCTTTTCAATTAAATCATACAATAGCTCTGGAAACATACTTTTAAATATTAATATTTGAAAGAGTGTATGAAAGATGTAGAAAATAACACCGAATAATATCCACTATGTTTCATGTAATTTTGTTGCTACTTTTAAATTCCAAACTTAACTGATATTAGTCCTGCCTTACCACAAAATAGCACAATTTTCAAACAGTGAGGGGAAAAAAATTTAATTCTGTAACCAATCATGGTTATTATTGTATTACATGCTCTGTTATTTCTACACAGGTGACCACTAACTTTTCTCAATTTGAGGTAAGATCTCTGTGACGATACCGGTACCCAGCGTGATGCGTCCGTCTCGCAGGTAAATCTCTGTCCAGGTTCAATCACCATGTTCTTCTGTAGAGCCAATGACAAACTTACATCCTCACCTATATGAAAGGATAAAGAGTACAAGAATACAACATTGGTGTCTGAAAGGTCAAACACTCATTCTGCAAAGCAGAAACTCCCCAATTATTCCTTTAAATAAAGTCATCTGACCTGAATTTCATGGCACTGCTTAAAGGTACAGTCATAGATTCCTATATACTTTAAAACAAATAATGACCCTGAAAACTTACTTGGTGAGAAGCACTGTTGATAGTAAAAAACATTTTGAGAAAGGTATCCCTTCGAAGTAATATGGATTGGATGATTTTTCACCCCAAAACATTTGAGCCAGAGAAATTTATTTATCTCAGATTTATGAGGGTTGGTGTCCATCTGCGAATGCTGTGGCAAGAGATGCGATTGGTACACGCTGAGATTTCACCATATGGTGTCAGTGCAAACCTGAGCTTTCAAGGCTGCTCTATTGTTTAGAAGGTGTTCCAACAACAACTTAACGACCCAATTCCCCCTGACGTCATCACCCATGATAAATTTTGGTCGTGCCGTTTTGGGAGTCAGATTCCCCATTACACAGTGGAACGTCCCGATGTGTTTACACTTCTGCCGTGGTCATCTCATTTTTAAAAACGATTTTATCAGATTTGCGATTGTGTGTCCAAAGAAAATTTGTCTGTATACACGTCTTTCGTTGATAACTGGTTAAACGCGTACGATATCTTTATATGCAATTTGACTTCCAAAATGGCAGACCATGGGCAGACTGTAGCTGCACAGTTACCAGAGTAAAGGGTCTCAACTATAGATGCATACCTGGCATAACCATTTCTTTATCCTCAGGTAGAGTGATTCTTGCTGAGATGTCCCATGTGTAGGAAAACATCACAGGGGTAAAATTGCTGACAAATGGCTTGTGTCGACCTCCCTCTTCCTTTGTGAGAATGTAAACCTGGTCAGAAAACATGAAGTACATTAGAAAACATGAGGTACATTAGAAAAAATGAGATACATTAGAAAACATGAGGTATATTAGAAAACATGAGGTACATTAGAAAACATGAGGTACATTAGAAAACATGAGGTACATTAGAAAACATGAGGTATATTAGAAAACATGAGGTACATTAGAAAACATGAGGTACATTAGAAAACATGAGGTACATTAGAAAACATGAGGTACTTTAGAAAATATGAGGTACATTGGAAAACGTGAGGTTCTTGCGATCAAATCCTAAATTTCAACAGCTAAACTATTATACTGTACTTTGCATACACAGTATAAACCAATTCAAACTGTACGTGAAAGTGATGCTCACCATGCCGCCATTGCTGGGACTCCGACAGTGCAAGATTTTGTACACAAAGACATGGGAAAACCATTGTCTTTTTTTGCAAATTAAATGTCTTCCAGAATGATTTACACAAATTTCCCTGACAGGAAGTAACGCATAGCAATGTAGAACACTGACCATAAATATTTGCAACTAGACAGAAAGTAAATACTAAAAGTCTAACAAAAAACCATGTTGATGTAATGCATTTTAAACCAGACTGTGCAGTTTCCATGTCTGTCACAGTTGCTTTGGAGTAATCTGCAGCCAACCATAGCAGAGAACACCACGGCAAACCCCTGAATGAATTTGGACTGGTTGTTCAACATACTGACAAATATTTCAGAAAGTAGTAGGATTAAGGTCTGACCTGTGCTTTGATGTGATTATGTGCTTTGTACGTCCCCGGTCTGCAGAGCATCATACCACGTTTTATCTGGTCTCGTTTAACGTTCCTCACCAGCGCTCCCATTTGGTCACCAGCTTCACCCTTGTCAAGGATCTTATGAAACATCTCAATACCTTAAAAAAAAAATTTGATATTGTTAAAGATGCTAGGTCAAATTTTTTGCCGATTTGACCTGAAAATTTAGATTTAATATTTAAATAGATATTTCTTATAGATTCAAGAAAGTTATAAGGTTTAAGTTTTAAGGTATGGCATAGATAATCTGCCAATGGAAAGTGGTAGTTGATAAAAAAAACTAACTATGAATTATTGTCGGGATCCCAACATTAAATCAGTATCATGTCAAAATTTGTTCAGAGAAAAAAGAAGAAAAAAATTGAAAAAATATAAAAACAGATTTCTTTCAGTAAAAATTTAGGCAATGCAACTTTAAAAAGAAAAAGGCTCAATTCTATCTTTGAAATTAGTTTTTGAAGCGTTTAACAATACAGAAAAAGGGACTCTACAAACCTGTAATAACACTCTTAACCTTGGCGTCGTGACCGATGAATTCAATCTCGTCATTCTTAGAGATAGAGCCTCTTTCCACTCGGCCGGATACGACGGTGCCACGCCCTGAGGACAGCAAAATGAGGATAACAAGGACTACATTAAACAAATCATCTGTAGAATGTTATTTACTGCCAAAAACACATTCAAAGAAGTTTAGTCAAAACAAAAATGGGAAATGGAGATGCTTATGCATGTCACAATATCTTCTGTACATTCAAACCGACCTTATGCACATGGCGTCATTTGAATAGGGCGCCCTCGGCTAGAGGTCAAAAAAAGGTTGCTCATTGGTCCATCCTGTACCCTACGCGTACATAAATGTGCGTTTTCCATTGTTTCATCATCATTCTACTAAGATGGCAGTGTGATGACGTCAATGTATAAAGTCTATGAATCTCAAAAAGAAGCCTGTATTGTAACTCCCTTAGAGTGATTGCCTACGAAAATAGCCTACCAAACTCCAACATCGTACATGGTGAGTCAACACCCAAACTGTTGGACTTTGACTATGGTGGTATGCTTAATACTGCCATGTTAAGTATGATCAGTTTACTACTGCAGTCCTCAGTCCAACAGAATCAGACAAAACATGCATTTGGATTGTTGATTGTTTTAGGGTTGTTAGGGTTACAAGTCCAATGTATGTGAAAGTACATAAAGGTTATACCTCACTTAAACTATCCCAGATGTATCAACAAACCTATTTTTTTCCATACAATGTTTTTGTACAGAGCCTCTTTTGTGTACATCAAGTGAAATCCCCTTTTATTATTACAAAATCAAGATGTTTTTCACACCAGCATGACAGAATATCAGAGATGCCAACATCTGCATCTTGCAACCAGGGAGATTTTGTACAACAATCAGGGAGATAATTGGAATTAAATTCAATATAATACAAAAAGTGCCATAATCAGGGAGATTTTAAAATTTGCTCTTCCCAAAATGGAAAGATTGGTTTTTATTTCAGGGAGAGTTGGCAACTCTGGAATATTTATACAAAGACAATGAAGATGAGACAGAGTCCTCCTGATCAAACCTACCTTCTATTGAGTAAACCTGTTCAACAGGCATCAGGAAGTTCTTCTCCATATCTCTAGGAGGGAGGGGTATCCACGTATCCACAGCTTCCAAAAGCTTGTTGATGGACTCCACGCCAATTTCTGGTTTCTTCCCCTGTGAAGTTTTCATCAAATACAAACTTGCTGGGCTCAAATTTTTAAAAGCTTCTAGGCACGACAACTTACTAAGTACAGAAAAGTCTAGCTTAGCAGAAGTGGGTTACCAGATAAGATACATTCAAAGCACATTGTTTGAGATTGGTTCCCTGCTAAAATCTGTTTATCAAATAAATTTGTAAACCACTATACTCTGATCAACTTCTTATTTCTGCTTAAGACAAGCAGAGTGTACTGTTCAAAATGTTTAGACCACACCAGCTCTTTTCTGAGCCAAAATTCCTCCGAAAAGAGATTTACACACGGTTGTACCCGCAAGTTTACTTGTCTACTAGTAATAGTTACCTCCTATTATCAACACCATGCAAAGCTTCAAACATCGCTCACATTTATATTCAATAAAAGGTAGTAAAAACAAGTAAATCATTGATTTAATCTCTTTACTCATGTCCTTTTGATGGTGGCTTCTCCAGTTTACCACTCCCATTGAAGCATCTTGGGCAGTGGCTCTACTCTCTCCATAATCATGCATTTACCTCAAAATGCCACTGTTGTGGCAGAGTGAGGTATGGGTTTAGGCAGGAGGATTTTAATGGATGAGATGGGGGATCTCATTGTCACAAAAATTACTATTAAAGGGATGGGGTGACATCTTAGGGGATGGGATCTTAATTTCACAGGGTGCCAAGTGGAGTTAAGATCTCACTGTCACCAAGTGGAATTTCAATTTTCACGGAATGGACCAAATAATCCTTCCTTTGTGTCTACAGAACTGAAACAACAATGAGAATGTAGAGTACCTCGAGTGCACAGAGGGCGGATCCGATGATAATGGGCGTGTTCTCACCATCGTATCCATACTCAGCCAATACATCTCTCATCTCCAGCTCAACCAGCTCCAGCATCTCACCATCCACAGCATCCGCTTTGTTGATGAACACCACAATGTTGTCAACACCGATCTACAAAGGGAAGGACATCAAAGATTTGAGTTATCCACTCTATGCCATAATGCCCTCATTACATGAGTAGCGAACAAAAAATTAATTCATGCCCTTGTTTAACCCTCCTACTCTCAGTGACTCTTGGCAACATTTTCCAGTGAGTTGACCAACCATTTGAAACCATTCGACTGCCAAGGTTTTGTGTACGGTGGCACAACTGTGCACAGAACTAACTGTGTACTGTGTACATGCATTCCCTCATGGTATCATATTGCAGGCTGGCACAGTTTATCTATCATTCAAAACCACAGTGAATGGTATTGAATGGTCAGACAGCAAGAGGGTTAAAGGAAGAGCTCCCAACATCCAGATTTCAGAACCGTACTTTTCAGCAAGCCGGTAGTCATAGTGCAGCGTGTCACCACCCACAAGGAGCAAGGTACAGTCAAGTCATGCCAGAACAGTTTTAGAATGTTGGCTAGACATATTCCTCCAGGTAAAATACCCCGTGAAAAGAAGCATCCTGCCAAAACTGTGCATGCATTTCATTCAATAGACTCGATGCCAGTCCCTCCATTGTCCTTTGAAATTTGAATGTATTAGCGAATGTAATTGTGCGAACTCAGATATATAGATCATGCGGGAATAGACTGTGATTACTTGTACAGTCATCAGTCCAACAGACTCAAACAAAACATGCAGTTGGAATTTGACGTGTTTAGGGTATAGTTAATGTTAATTGCTATTAAGCACAAATTTAATATATCACAGATTCGACTGTCAGCAGTGCACAATATTCTTATGATGAACATTACAATTTGATGAAATCAAGCCATCATAAAGGTACCACTCAGTATGTGTTCTTTTGCCAGAGCATTGGTTCAAATAAAAGGACTACAGCTGTTGTCAAGCTTGAACTGGCCCAGTCTATCACAACATTTCTGACTGTTTGTGATTTATGGATTGACAGTTACCTGCTTGGCAAGAAGAAGATGCTCCCTTGTCTGGGGCATCTGTCCATCTGTAGCTGCTACCACCAAGATGGCTCCTTCCATCTGAGCTGCTCCTGTGATCATGTTCTACAATCACAATCAAGAGGTGAACATCATTATTAATTATATCAGTTTGACAACGTTGTACAACCAAATAGATACTTATTGCATTGCAAGACTTTCAGGAATGCTACGTGGCAGCACTACTGCGATTATTGAAGGGATCGCCTGAGTGAAAATCAGCCCACGAATTAACCTCCAATGCAAATGGAAACGGTTTTAAGAATAATTGTTCAAGTAGAAACAGGTTACCAGCCAAAATACCATGTAATAGATATTGTTTGTGACTGGCTCCTTGCCAATCTTTTTGCTTAGCTAAGCAAAATTTTCTGCTCAACAGCTTGGCCCATAGTTCAGTTGTGGGGTTACTCTCCCAATGCTAAAATTACCAGAGTCAAACCAGTGGGCCTGTGGGTATTTCCTTTATGAATGGGATGTCCCACAGAGGGTATATACATGTAGTGTAAGTCCGTTTCCTTTTGACTAACCTTGATGTAATCAGCATGACCAGGGCAGTCTGTGTGTGCGTAATGTCTATTTATTGTCTCATACTCTACATGAGCAGCGTTGATGGTGATTCCTCGTTTCCTCTCCTCAGGGGCCTTGTCAATGTCATCATATTTGTGGTATTTGGCATTGCCTGCCTCAGCCAGAACTGCATCATAAAATCAACATTGAATCTTGTGTACATACGGAGGGCAAAGCATTAGAAACTTAGGTCAGGTCTAAATTTGCGGCTACAGTTATGGCTACGGCTAGATTTCCACATCATAATGCGTTGAAGTACAGGAAGTCCTTAGCATCACCATTAGCAACAGTTGTAGCCGTAGCTGTAGTCGCCAATTCGGGTACGACCATACATTAACTCCTCTACTCTCAGTTACATTTGCCAGTGATATGACCAACCGATCAAAGCCAGCGAGGGGCGTGGGTTGTGTAGGGTGGAACAACTGTGCACTGAACTGTCTGTGTGATGTGTAGATGCATTCAACACATGACATTATATTACAAGGATGATATTAACATAATTAAAAGCATGGACAGCAGTAAAGTAACATAAAGTCGGACAAGCAACAATTCTTTACTAACCAAAATATAGGATTGACCTCCCTCTAGCTACCGGGCAATCTCGGTGGTCTAGTGTCAAGACATTCACTCTAGAATGGCAAAGGTCGTGGTTTTGAATCCCATCCGAGTTAATATGCCTGTGGATTTTTGTCACAGGACTCAGGAAAGAACCGAGTATACAGTGCTTTGCACAGATCAGTGTATTGCTAAAACACAAATAATATAACCTTTGAAATAGACTTACATAATACATTAAGTGCAAATTATTCTGCTTCTACAAGTGGCGATTTTTGGGCTGACAGTAAGCAAAGATAAGAAAATTTGGACCCAACTAATTTGCCAAATCTGCTTTTGGATTGGTTGAGTGTTTACCTTTTGTTATGGCTGCTGTGAGGGATGTCTTTCCATGGTCAACGTGACCGATAGTGCCGATGTTGACGTGAGGTTTCCTGCGTTCAAACTTAGCCTTGGCCTCAGCAGCATACAGTGAGGCACCTACTCTGGAGAAATGTCTCGTATGCAGAAGACATGGCTTGGTGTTCTGTACATTAAACAAAAAAACAGGTTGATGTTGCAGAAAAATATTGCCCTTGTCATTGGGCCAATAGCATTCCTGTAATCTTTCTCAGCTCCCTGGGGAGTATACAGCCCTGTGCTGCCATGGCGCTTCAAAGGCTTTTTCATACACAATATCAACCTTTACCCTCGCAGGTACCCATTTATACCCCTGGGTGAAGAGAAGCAATTATAGTTAAGCATCTTGCTCAAGGACACAAGTGTCATGACCGGGATTCGAACTCACACCCCGATGACTCCACCACCAGAACTTGAATCCGATGCTCTAAACCACTCGGCCATGACACCCTACAGATATAGATGATGTGCCCTCCACATTGAAACCAAAACATAAAGTTTCTGCCTACCAGCGTGAGCACACATAGTGTTTTGCATAAATTTGGATTAGGAGTAATGTCATAGGTTACATCGCCTTTAAATTATGTGACCGATCATTCAAATGCACAGGGTGTGAATGGTACAAATAACTAGCCACAAAACTACACGTACTGTGCAGGGATTCATCTCATGTGGATTCACCACATGACACCACATTGAGGGCTAGCACAGTGCATCATTCAAAACCAAGTGGATAATATTGAATTATCAGACGGTGTCTTCATTTAGTGTCGCATCACCAGTGAGAGTTTTAGGTAAATCCAGTTTAGATTAATTTACCCTCAGGGCGTTGTCCAGCAATCCTTGGGTCAAGCTGCTTCGCACGCCTACAAAATATGAAAGAAAAAATCACTTAGAATGACAAAAATCAAAAGTGAAAACTGTTTCTTAAAGGCAGTTAATACTTTTGGTAATTACTCAAGAAATACATTACCATAAAAACTTACTTGGCTTGGTAAGGAGCAGCACCTGAGAGCAGCTGATAGTAAACAATGTAGTTTTTGTAATGTAGTTTTTGAGAAAAGGTAATTTCTCACTAAAATATTTGAATCTGGTATGAAGCCTTTCTCAGGCATTTGAAAGCACACAAAAGTGCATTTTCCCCCCCCCCCTTCAACTTCGATGACCAATTGAACCCAAATCTTTACAGGTTTGTTATTTTATGCATAGGTTGGGATAAATCAGAATGCATAAATGTAGCGCTAATAAACGTGAAATACAAACATGGTGAGGAGGAATTGAGGATATTTAGTCAAAAGAGGGCGCTGTCAGACGATTGCGCAGATCGCCCAAAGTGGGTAAGTTGAATATTAATTTGGCTTTTGCAAGTTTGAAACTTCCCCAAGGAGCTAAATGTACTTAAGTGCTCAACATATCGAATGTAACACAGAGTTGAGGCGAGTTGAGGCTAAACTGTCAGATTTGTTAAAGGTTTTTGAATGTTTTAAATGGAAAGGCATATGTGAGTAGAAATAAAAGAGTGGTGATGGTGACTCTTATTTAAACGGCCGTTTAAAACCCTCCAGGGACCTGGTCATGCCAAAACTAAAGGACCTCCCCCTGGCCTTCGGCTCGTCCTTTATTGTAGATAACCCTGATTAAGAATTTAAGACCTCGTCGTCACTCTTTCAACTTATTCCTTAAATGTTTAAATACTATATTGGAGGTAGAATAAAGCACATTATCCTTCGGAACACAGTGTGACAAGTAACTCTCTAAGTCTAATCACTTTAGGATGTAAAAAACTGTAGCTGTCAAAAACTTTTTCCAAAGACAAAAGGAGAACTAGATCTCAAGAGGTCAGGAGGTACTTCGTTGTACCGTGGATTAGAGGTAAACAGAGAAAACCAGCATTTGCCACAAAACAATCTATTTATTTTCAGCAGGGCCAGGGTAGGACCATGGCATATATGAAAAACAGCGCCCTCATGTTTTTTCCTGGTAGTGTACTACAGTACTACATACCATCCGTTCGGCACAGTCGACGTAAAAAAAAATTATCCATCCAGTTATTAAAAGACGTCTGAAAATGCAACCCCAAAACAACAAGACTAACAAAGTATTCCTCTAGATTACATGGTAACATCTTGTATAAAAAACTTGTCCTAAATTATTTAAATATATATTTTTCTCGATATTTACCTGCCAAAGCGTTACACAGTCGCAAGGTAATCATGGCTGCCATGCTTGAATTACCTCTACACGCATGCGCGAGCCAAAAAGTGATATAATAGTAAATTAAACAGTCGTCTGCTGATATTCACCAAAATACAATAAAGGCGCAACATTTTGTCCCTCCATTTTCCGAAGTGAATGAGTATGTTATGTTTATGGTACTCATGTAGTCATTTATTAGTTTAAAAGGTAAAAGAGAACACAAGTAAGTTTCACTTTCAGTTCAGAAGTACCCCCCTAAAATCCTCACAGAATTCCTGAGTTCCATGATCACAGTAAAGCCCGGTTCATACTTCCTGCGAATGCGAATGCGAATGCGAAGCGAATATTGACGTCACAAATTCGCAACAAATAGTTTGCAGGGATTGAGCTGTGCTCAACTCTTGCGAATTATTCGCAGCGAAAACAGAGTTGTGATGTCAATATTCGCTTCGCATTTGCATTCGCAGGAAGTATGAACCGGGCTTTAGCCTATCGAGCACCAATGCTCGTTAATGGCTTATTCCGGAGGGGAAGGCGTTGGCCTGAATTGTGCACACGAGGGCGCTATTTATATCAGTGGCAATTCCTTTATGAAACTGAAGCGCGGGTAAAAGGGCCACACCGGCTGCCGAAACTTGGTCCCCACAAAAAAGCTCCTTGACATCAACCTAATGGAACTCAGCAACTTCACAGCCTGTGCAACCCCGTCGACAGTGGGTGGATCATCAAGTTCTGGCATAGTTGGGGGATTAGGAACAGCTTAACTGCATCCATGCTGACAGGTGCATTTCGCCAGTATAGCTCCCAGCACACAGCAGGCCATTTGTAGTGCCTTATATTACCCTCTGGGTCAAGCAGTGGTGCAACTTTTCTGGGCTTCCGTTCAAGAGCATCCTCTATTCCACTATGGACTCCACGTATAGGTATCTGGTAACAGCAGTGTTGGATATGTGAAAAGAGATCAAGTCAATACCTTTTCATACATAGGTAGGACACACGCTGCACCTTGGCTTTGATTTCTTTGAAACATTCTGCATTCGCCCAAGTTAGATTAGCTAGGTAAAGACTGCGAAGCCTTTTATTCTCTGATAGTGTAGGCGAGATAATATCAGCAGATGCCGTCAGTCAGGTTGTCTACCACACTAGTTTCTTTAGCAGCACCACTCAGCGACACTTTCGAATGCAAAATCCAGATCGTCAGCAGGCAGGGAAGAGGCACTCAGATTTATTTGGTATTATGGTGTACCTTGATTCAGACCAAATATCGGGTGCTGTCAAAGACAATGTGGTGCTCTATTGGTGCTCTATAGACTTTTCTATTGCAACGTCACAGCCCGAGTTTTTGCAAACAAAAACGGATAGCCACAGTTTTTAACAATGTTACACAAATATTCAAAAATGGTGTTGAATTTGTTGAAAACAAAGCAACCAATCATGAGAAGATCTTTGCTTAAATGAAAGTTTGCAGAAAATGTTGAATTTTGTTGAAACATCTGTTAACACGATTGAGTGTTTTGCTAACATTCGGCCTTCCATGCCAACCAGCGCAGTTTGTTTATCAACAATGGAAAGGTCTATACACCAATCCGGGCGCGCAAGTGCTGGGCGCCGCGCGTGCCATGCTGCGGTGTGCATTGTGTCTAGTTTTGTGCACAAAGACACGAGAAAATCGTTTCCCTTTTCTCTTTTTATGGGAATTGAATGTCTTCCTCGACAATCTATGCAATTTCCCTGACATGGCTGCATGATATAACGATTTACTACATTCTTGATAATTTTTTTTAAAATTAAGCAGAAAGTAAAATGCTGAAATTCGGACAAAATACCTTGCCGATGCAACGCAATAAACTTTGCGACTATGCAGTTTCCGAGTCTATGACCCTTAAACTTACCTAAGACATGCAGCGTTTTCAGGATGATTCGGTTTCTATTTAGTTGCAAGTATTTGTGGTCAGTGATCTACATTGGTATATCATGATGTCCTGTCAAGGAAATTGTGTAAGTCGTTGAGGAAAACATCTAATTTCCATAGATAGTGAAAAGGAACATGATTTTCTCGTGTCTTTGTGCATATTAAATCTAGGCACCGACGACGCCGCAGCAGTGCGCCCGGTGCCAACACTTGCGCGCCCGATTGGTGCATAGGTACAGTAAAAGTACACAAAAACTGTACCAAACACGTTGGTGTACACCAGAGTTGGCTAGTGGCTGTCTGCAATCATTCCAAAAGTTGATACAGAGGTTTAAAAGTGGGGTGAAACTTCCATCAAGATTTTCAATAAAATAATGTGTAGAGGATGCAGATGGGTCATTGACCCACCAGTAGCTACAATTACATAGGCCTACTTGTTATTTACTATCATGGCAGACAACATCAACTTATATCACTCATCATATTTTTTAATGACACAAATACAATGCATCAGGGTTGCAACTGGCTTTTGTGGGATTGCAAATGAGCTCCGACAAATCTCACACTTCTCTTATCAATGCACGTAAGAAACCGCCATTGCTCGAAAGCGCAAAAAGGACATGCGCCCACATCGGCCTACAATGACATAATCAATCAGACGTCGCTAGATTTCATATTTTACTGAATTGTTGCATATCGGCGTTAACCGCCTCGGTCACGCACCCTTCTGCAACTAACTCTCTCGGCTGTGTCTTCTATCCTATAGAACTAAAAGGCTTCTTCTAACTGCCAAATTTGAACTTACGAGGACAGGTTTTCACTTCAAATGTAAAAAAAAAAAAAAAAAAAAAACTATCTGTAGTAATAAAGGTCTTTCACTTCTATTTTTGTAGTATCGACAAGTACATGTTGATGCCAGTACGCCACATAAAAACACAATGACCATCAAGCTTTGAAGGTGATTATTCACCAGATATGCAGACAATGGACAAATGTAATCAGCTAATGACTCTTGAATTGATTGCTTTCCATTATTCTGTCCTTGGTCAATGCCGACATCTCAAGGTAATTCCTTTGCTCAAAGCGTAGTCATTCCCTTGAAATATATCATTACTAAATGATTTCGAGGGAACAAAAAAGTACTTAGAGGGAATGAAACGATATTTCAAAGGGACGATTTATTGATTTATTTATTGTTATCGTTATTTTTGTTTACCTGTCCCTTCAGGGGCTCCGTATTCACAGATGGTTTCAATCATGACACGAAAAGAGAGTTTAAAGTGTTCTGGTTTAAAAAATAATTGCACAAAATCCCTGATGAAGGTTTGTTTTCCAGGCGGCCAGTCTAGCAGAAAATGCTATGGATTTATTGTGTGGAGTAGTTATCCCTAATACAAATTCAACGACGAGATTTTAGTAAAGGAACATTACAGAATTGTTTTTTGCTAACAAAACAGTTGCTGGCAGTGTAAGCACTTTGTGTAATCCACCATATACATTTGTACATACACTGACAAACCTGTAGAAGTTTGAGATCGATCGGCCATCTTGGTCACGAGAAAATAGTGAAAAGCCGATTACGCATTTTGCATGAAATCATATAGATTTTACAAATGAATAAAACGCTCACTGAGCGATTAACTCCAATCGGGAAATTAGTTTATTCATTTCTCATCAAATATGGCCATTCAGACAGAAATATTTAAAGGGATGTTTTCTACTATCATCATCATTAGATCGTGTAAGTTTTATGTAAATCTGTGATATAAAAGTATAAAAGTATATTTTACAATTACCAATTCTGTAATGTCCCTTTAAACATATTAAACAATATTAAACGATACTTAAATATATCGAATTTGAGTCTTTACATGCAGCGAGAAGGTCATTATTAATTGGACACATCCTTGGGGTAATTTAAATCTTGTCATTGAATTTGTTTTTGGAAACAACACCACACAGAAAATCCATACCTAGCTTTGCCTGCAGGGTTATTTAAGCCACTATCCTTGGTAACCACTCCACACAATCGGTATTATTGTATCACCTATATATTGTGGACTAACGTGATTACTGTGGGTGTTGCTTCATAATATGGGTTACATTTGGTTGATATCTGAGTGTGCCACTTCAAACTGAGTGTAATCCAATGATTGGCCCAAAGTTTGTGGCAGCCCTGACTGTTGTTCTAGTGGGTAAGTGAATAATTTATATAGTTTTTGTCATACACTAAAGAATTTTATATAAGGACCAGCTACATGATGTTTACCGTTTGAAAGGAGTAACTTAGTAATTTACATCTTTAAGTTCACTGATTCTGACAAATTAAACAAATATCAATCTTACAGAGAAATGGTTTTGTCTACGGTTCTGTCTATACATAAATATTGCACCGTTGACATAACGTGGTTCTATCCTAGACTTGATTTTAAGGCACGTTGTCTCGTTGAGAGAAAATAAATGACATATGCACATACTACAGAGATCTTGCTCTTCCCATAAAAGGTTTACACGTGGTTGGGCGAATTTTTACCAGTTATAGTTACTTCTTTTTTGTAGGCGTATGTTTAATTTCGTTTTTATTGTTATTTCCAAAAGCTCTATTTTGCTCTATTGAGGGCAAGATGACTGTTTTGTAATACGGTTTTTATCCGGACTCTGGCCCCGAGCAAATTGGTAAATGGGTTACATCAGTAGTAGAGCAGAAAAACGACCGTTGCCCTGGCAAAGCTCTTCAACATGGTAAGGTTGCTGTACTTTGAGGACTTTGAGATGCTTGTACACCTGTATAGGGTATAGGTTAATGTCCATTGTTGATAATTATTCTGGGTATGCACATGCATTGTTGGGAACAAAATATTTTAATCTGGCAACGTCTTTCATAGACACTGATATCTCGATACATTGAAATCTATAATAATGTACAATGCGTCTCTCATCTTAATATAGTGATTGTGTCTTACCAGAAACTTGGTCTGTTTGCAAGGCGTTTCTTTTTTGAACAATTCTACAAGTTTCAATCAATCTTGGAAAAAAATTGTTTTTCTTAAAACAAAATAAGTCATTATAGGTTGGATTGAAGAAAGGAACATTTTGAATCCTAGTCAATTGTTGCATGATACAAAAAAAGGTAAGAAACTCAAAAGTGTCCCTAAAATTGACAGTTTTTTGTCTTTTATGTAGATATGGGGTACCCAGTGCTTGAGCTAGACGGAGCAAGGTGGAGACTCTTCTGGTGGTATCAAGCTAACACCACATGGCCAACATCTGTCACTGACGTACTCCAAGGTAACACATTTAGATAAACTATATATATCGTTTAAGGAATTCATGTTTTCTAAAATCTCATTCTTGCCATGCATTCTATCTTTCAGACAACTACGGCGACTGTGACGTTGATTCTCCGTACTGCTTCAGTCGTTTGCCGGACGCGTTACAAGAAGACGGCGCTGAAATACTCGCTAACGATTCAGCAGGGACTGTCTACAGGTAAAAATCTAGGTAGAGTATGCACTAGTTGCAACCAAACTATTAATGATGTTATTATTCCTAATAATGGTCAGTTTAGGATCATGCGAAAAAAGTTAGGAATGCCCTTCCTCGTGGAACTGGGTACCAAATAATAATTTTAATTCATTTTCAGCAAAAATTGTTATTCATCCCATCATTTCAATTTATGTCTTTTCTGATCAAATCACCGACATAAACAAAATAAAGTTAAATTTAATCTTATTCTGCAAAAGAGCCCTTGAATGATTCTTACACTTTCTCACTGTTTTTAAGGTGGGCCTTCGATGCAGATAACAGTGTTGCACATAAAGCATGGAATGCGTTCCATGACGGCATAGAGTCAACAATCAAAGACCAATTAATTGCATGGAATCCAATAGTTGTTCAAGGTACGTTCCAGTATGTTTGCATCGAAGTCGATCACTAACAAAATTGCGCCGGCAAGCCCGACTATCATAAGAGTAAAATCGCTATTTTATTATGAAGTGCCGTTATTTTTTATTTTCTCGAGAGCAGTTATTTTTATTTTCAAGATCAGCTATTAGAATAAAGTCCCTACTGCGATGAAGAACTACACCTTTTTTGAGGGTGCACGTTTTACCGTGCGCTGAAATTGTTGGGATTCTTGTCCTTAATTGGACGGCAAACAAGTTTTCCCAAGACCTGCAAACAGATAACTTCAAGGACAGAACAACATTTCAGGCAAAACTGAAAAAGATAAATACTTTTGACAGTCATGGTCAACAGATTTTCGCAAGTTAAAGAAAAATGTAAATTTTGTATAAACACCGTTGAAACTGGGTTTTTTTACGCGACATTTCGGATTATGTTTTCCTTACAACTCGAGAGAAAGTCATTGTTTAAGATGACCTGGATGAAAATTGTCGCTAAAGGGTGTGATGGCAACGAAAATAGGAATTTCCAATGCCGCGATAGGGAACACCACCATCATCTTGTTATGTAGATTCCCGTTCATATTAATTGTTCGTCGGGCAACAATCAAACAGTGAATCAGTCACGGTAGTATGCCATTGTTTCAATGATAATGGGAGTTCAAACAATATTGAGGCGTAGGATCCTTGGGTGCCGTTCAGTTCTGTATACTTTATAGCCTAAAAACAAGTTTCTGGCACTTGCACCGATAACCTACAGCAATACACATAGAGAAGCTGTTTTCTAAAAACACATTGGGTAATTTATTTACATGTTCTGTTTAACTCTATATGAGTTTATATAATAAGCTTTTCAAGGGTGGATCCAACTTCATACACCCTTGTTTTCAGGACATGCGCCTACGACGATGCAAGATTCTTTCGAGTACAAAGTGGAGTTTGGTGTGAAGTCTGTGATGCTGGATGATGACACTTGTTATTGTGATTCCACGCTTAGTATGGGCCATGCCATGTGCTACTAATGTTGCCCACGTCGCATTTAACGAAGAAGTATTTGGAGTGGACCTCCTGTTACAATGGTGATTGTGTTCTTCAGCGTCACGTGCCATTGCCTACAAATGGACTATCCATTTTCTTTAAAGGTAGGTCTTTTAATTAGTTGTTGATTTAATGTCCAATTAGAACTGACTTAGAAATGATATTACAAATGACTCTGTCATCCTAAATTAATTAATTTACTTCAACCAATGGATGAAAATAAAAAGGCTTGTTCATCCTTGGAATTTTATAAAATAAATAAAAAAATTACCCCCTAAAATCATTATTATAGTAATAAAATAGAAGCATTACTCTTTAATATTATAAAGTTCTATAACTTCGGGATGGCAACCAATAAACTTGTTGTTGTACCTAAACTTATATATAAGGAACAGCTATGGTGGCTATAGGAACATCGAACATATTATATTGGTCTATAGCTCTGTGGGTAATCTTTGGTCAGCTGTATAGCTTGGGAAGGGTAATCACTGTGGGCTACCTCCATGGCCAGATCTTGGGCGCCTTAGATCAATCAATTGATGATGAATGAACAGACGTAGCCAGTTGGTTACAGTAGCGCCAGCATACATGATAAATTCAGTGTGTATGATGTCAGGTCCTGGGGCTTTACCTGCTTGAAGGCTGAGAACATCTCTTCCATTGTGGAAGGCTTGGTCAGATCGTGTATCTCGCTAGTGTGATCTCTGGGAGAACTAGCGCGCCTGTTGTTTGACAGTGTGCTTCCTGCAGTAGGATGACAGATACCTTGTTCTTGTAGGCCAGTTTCTCAATGATACTAAGCTTCGATGTTCTAAGACCTTCGACCTTCGACATTCAACTGCAAAACTGCAACACCCTTACCTTCGACAGCTACAGCCGGCCGTCCTGAAAAAGACGCTTCGCTGGGCTTGGGGTTGCAGCTCCGTCAGTCTGGTAGCTATTAGTCAACATTTGTTGCCTAAAAAGGGATTTAACAGGAGGGACCACATGAAGATTGTCGACACCCTCCCCGGCTTTCAGTCCACCATGAAGGACGAAAAAGATGAACTACATCACACAGTGGCCATCGGTTTGCCCCCATCATTTTGCTCACATGTTTTAAATATTAACAGTCAAATGTTGGTTTATCTCGGTTGATAACAAGTCAGTTGGTTTATCTCGGTTGATAACAAGTTAGTTGGTTTATCTCGGTTGATAACAAGTTAGTTGGTTTATCTCGGTTGATAACAAGTTAGGTTTGGTTTACTTCTTGATTGATAACAAGTTTTTCATTTAGCATATACAAGCTTCGAGCAAGTCTTTCTGCATGTGATACTTTCTCAGTAAAAGAAAAAACAAAATCAAATCTCACAACGTTTTGGCAGTATATGCTAAAGGCAGTGATACCCGTGAGTTACGTTATAAACATTCTTGTTTGTATTTCAGATGTTGACGACTGTATCGATGCCAATTGCCCCGATGGTTGCCTGGATGGAATCCACTCATTCACTTGTCTGGGTAACTGAGTCATACATCATCAATCAAAAAGACAAATATTATACAAATGTAGATACTTTCTGTGAGCAAATTGCATTTTGTTTTTCAACATCAGCCTCCTATAGGGCTTTTTAAATCAGGGTACTATGGACATAGTAAAAACAAGAACGTTAGTAGAACGTGAAGACAAGGCACAGCGACTTAAAAAAAAACAGTCGCTGTTCTCTTATAATGTCTGTGAAGTCCATTGTTCATGTATTTGATAAAGAAATTAGTATGACCTTTTTAGTTATACAAAATATCACAATTTCCAGATACATAAAATATATACACCAAGTATCTTGGACAGTAAAAATTGTCTCTGATGGTCATCCATCCTGGGCCATTATGGCGCGGCCTAACTTTATAACACAAGCAAAACTTGTGTGCCTTATATTGGTCCCTCTCTCTCTCGCTCTCTCTCTCTCCTTCCTCCCATTTCTCCATATATCCTCTCTTTTCCAACTGATAGAAAAAAAATATAAAAAACCCTATTACTACATAAGTGTTTGTGGGGTTTATCCCATGCACCGACGTGTATTAAAGCAGGAATGTAGGATTCGATTTGCCTGTAGCCTGTTCTCTTTCTAATTAAGCATCATGTCGGTTTTTATTTATCCTTCTAAATTTGCAGCTTCATTGCATCATTTTCTTTATGTCTACGTTATTTGTTTAAAACAAATTATGAACCAAATTGAGTTGAATGTAGCTAGATGAATCTTAAGCCCAAGTCTTGTAAGTAATTGTTGTAGAAAGTGCAATATTGCAATACTTCACTCGTGTATTTTGTGTTAAGGTATTTATTTTATAGAGTTTATTTGTAGTTTATAAGGTACATATTTGCATCTAACCAGCGTTAGATGTTGCTGATTTTGTCATAGAAAGGATACAAATAGCATGTAAACCTAACATTATAATTAATTTTTAACTGATAATATTTTTTGTGTGGTAAATATTGAGACAAAATGTAAAAAAATGTTCACAAACTAATAGAACAAACGATGAACCTCTAGGCTATTGTTGTGGCTTTACAGATATTGGATCAAATTTCGCAAACAAATTCCACAAGCCAACAATACTCTTGTAGCTAAGAACTTTCACTGGACCGAAATATATAAAATGACCATAGCTTTTCTTGTCCTAAGTTATTATGCTCAACTAGGCCTATTAGGAGAAGGTTTTGATTAGAAAAGCTTCAGTGTCAATTAGTCACACAATAAAAGTGTGTTTGGAAAACAGTTACTTCTTCACGTAGGTATTTCGAGCACTGCAGATCCTGTGACTGTAAAGTGGGAACGTGAAAACTGTCAATCTAGCCCGTAAACTAATTTCGTCCCTAACATCAACACTTAATTTCTACTTCAACTAAATTTGAGGCTGCAGATCTTTATCGTGCTGCCGTCATCTTTTAAGTTCACAATATAAATAATGAATACAGACTCTCATTACACCAAAGGGTCAGACTATTTTACCTTCCAGCCTCGGTCTGGTTACACTGGTTTGAATGGTACATAAACTAACATGACTGCACCATAAGAAATGTCCAAGCAACAGTTTCTGTACGTATACTGTTTGCTTTCAGCCACGTGGGTCCCAATAGTATCCATAACTTAGATGACCTTTTAAGAACAGTCAATGGAACATTTACAAATACGCACGTTTGTTGACTCGGTTAATCATCCCATTGTTTGAACTTACTTTTTGTGCAGAAGTGAACCGAGAACGTTCTCATTCTGAGACACAACCTGGATGGCTAAAGTCCTTAGTGTCCATGGTAGAGACGCAACAAGACCCTCATTGACATCACTCTGTGGTATGGACTCTTTTTTACTATCGCAGTTTTTGCTTCTGCAGTTTTTCAAGATTGTCGTCAAACTGCAGGCAGTGAATATCAAATACAGCTCATTTAACGCACCCTTTGTGATAATTTGAAACAGTTGTTGACATTTCAATAGGTTCTTTTTGCTAAAATTCACAAAAGCTACATTTCTCTTATAATTACTGCAAAGTAGGTAAACATTAGGGGAAATTAAATTACCTGTCACCGGTTTTAAATTTATGACCACCAATAACAAAATGGCTTAGAATTAGTTTTTGATAAAGACTTAAAAATTGTTGTATTTTATGAACACCAAGGCCAATCTGCAAATAGACTGACATTCCTTCAGCTACATTTTATGACATACAATGTAATCCCAGTCGTACGTTTGGGTGGAATAATAAAAAGATGTTTTGTCCTTTGCCCATGCATTAAACATGGATGTTTTAAACATTTGGTTCAACCCAACATAGCAAGATTAAAGAGTTAATGCACTCATTACTGTGTCCTACTGAGACCCTATTAGCTTAATGTGTGAAGTCAGTAGGCTTTGTGTTATTACATTTTCTTAAAACTTACTTAGTGGACATTCATAAAGGAACACTTTCACTTGATGGTTTTGTTTTTTCAAAGACATGACAGGGCTCTAATTTCACAAACATTGTAGCGCAGCAATTTCCCTGGACCAGAAATACTTTTTACAAGACCTATAAATTACTTCTTCAGTTTTAGTATATAAAAATATCAGCAAATATTCAAAAGTAAGTTTAGGCAAAACACTAGACTGCATGTTTTGTGTGGTTGTTGGGTTGCAGATCTAAAGCTAAATAAGTGAACGCTAGTGGTTTAGTGGATGTTTCGAGCCCTGCATTACATTTTAATCTTTGTGCTCTCAATCGTGAACTTCAATGATTGGAATGAAATGTTTGGTGGACATTTATTTTATGGGGTTGTCACCCTACATTGACAAATGACTATGTCAGTAGTCAAAATATAAACCAAACCCTTGCAAAAGATGCCCTACATCAAATTTATTCTCACCTTTCAAATTTGTAAATTATTGTAAAATAGGTATTTATCAGTGGAAATAAATGTTGTGTTCAAATATGTTAAATGTATCCAATAACTTGTACAATTCTTGCTCTATGCCTGTACCACTGTCCTGTCCTTTAAATGTATAGAAAACTATACTTCAACCATGGGGCAATTAAAATTAAGAGAAGGATGGAGTAAAAGTCACAAACTTAAACATGCTACTAACTCAGTAATTTTTGGATCACATCACCTGACCATAAGCAAATCCCACACTGTTAAGAAATGTTATTTTTATTATCGAATGTACATAAAATTATACCACCTGTTCTGAATTCATTAAAACTCCGTTTGCATAAAGATACGAACCTGTGATTCCATTGAAATCACGTAAAGTGTCTAGAGGTCAATGTGATGCACAAGCTATTTATCTACTGTAATTGAGACGATTTGTGTTTAGGCCTACACATTTTGCTAAATGTTACAGTTAATTGACGCAAAACTCAAACCATTTGCAGGGGATACAAAAATTAATTGCAATTTGGAGAAAGGAAGGTGGCATATTATGCACTGAACCCGCACATGGTATCTAAGAAACAAAGCAAACTTCAAACTTTAAGCAAGGGGCTCAAGAATTAAGGGACTTTAAACAACTCTCCCACCCCCTTCCCAGCCCACACACACATATAAGTGTGTAAACACCTGCAATCGGGGACCTCCTATTGTCCCTCTTTTGTTTGTACTTGGGACCGTTACCCAACCGGGGACCATATTGTCTTCTATTGTTATAGGTCCCCGTTTGAATGTTTATACCTACCCACACACACACCAGACCATATAGTTGAGTAAAAATTAAAATATTTTTTCTTTGTGATCCATTGGGGTTAAAAACTTGATATATCACCCCCCCCCCAAAAAAAAATAATAATAATTAATGACTTTTCTAATTAATGACTGTAGCATATATGCTACATTAGGTGATATCGTCATGAATTTACATGAATTTACATACATGTACATGCAGTGCATAATGCGGATGTATACATACACACATTGTACATGTACATAGCACTTTGTCGTGCATCACCCGTAGTAGCTTTTCTGCTACAGCCGTTTTGAAAAAAATCCTGTTGCTAGGCTAAGATTTGTTTCTTTGAAATATGTCCTTTATGTGAATCTACTGGGTATAGGGGAGAAGATAAACAATGAGATATTTACCTGACAATCACCTCAAACTTGGTAGAACACCATGAAATATGCCAACTTTCAGAAAATGTTCATCAGCAGATCGACACGTTTGTTATTAGAGTAAAATGGCACTAACTAGCTATCTACAGCCAAAAGAGGGGGCTATAACACTTCTAGAGGATAGCATAAATGCTTCAATGGGTAACAAGTGATGTGTTTTGTATTTAGAGGATGGAATACTAGCCCAAAGTCGGTGTAGCATAAATGCTACAAAGGTGCATAAAGGGATACACATACACAGATCACACAGAAAGTACTTTGGGCAATTCTAGAAGATCCACGTACACTTTTGTAATGATTTTATACAACAAAGAAATTTTAAAGTAACAACTCGATGTAATTGGGCACTCTGCACGCATTTTGCTTGTCTGCTGTAGTATGGTAAATCATGCTTCATTTCAATACAATTGTCTCAAGAAAATAGGACACACTTGGACATCCAAAGGGTCGAGGGAGTGGAGGGCTCCCAACGCCAACATGAGAAGCTATCTCAAGAAACGTGTACCTTTACATTGCTTTGTTCCACTCAACAAGCCTGAAAACATAGTCTAGGCCTAGATCTCTTTGAATTAGCAAAAAGGGACAGAAAAACGGAGCATCAGGCACCACATTAGACGAAATTTGTGCATTATAAAATAATATAGGTATAATGAAATGTTACAGTAGATATTATGTAACTGGGGAGCTGAACTCTCTTGAAGTCGATTTTTTCAAGAGGAGTACAGCGCCCCGGTAAGTGTGTTTAAGTGTAATGAAACATCAACCCAGGACGCAATTTGTTTTTATTGGCCTAATAAAAACAATTGCGTCCTGGGTTGATGTTTCATTACACTTAAACAAAAACATGTCCAAGGAGAAAGTTCCTAATAATTAGGAACTTTCTCTTCCTAATAATTAGGAACTTTCTCTTTGTTGGACATGTTTTTGGTGCGAGAAAGATTCAAAACCGACAACTGAAACACCGACTTGCCTGTTAACAAATACAAATTGAGAAAGATTAAGAACCCCTATAGTAGGTAGTATACAGGTAGCATAGGGCCCACAGGAAATATCAAATTACTTTTGTCGCCTCCTCCTTTACAGAGCAATCTACCTCAAGCCGTATGCAAAAGTGTCAAGCTCTTGGTGGCGCACTGTATCGCGGACTGCATACAAACAAAATAATGTCGTTCCATTTCGGCTCCAACCAGTGAGAGCCACGTGCAGAGTGTAAGTTTTTTTCAAAATTACTGACGGAGCCTATACTGGAAACTGTAGTGTGGTGGGTGTGGTCTAAGTAACTCAGGGGGACAAAACATAAGCTGATCCTGCATTTAGATGCCGGGAAGCGATTTTTTTCTGCAGCACACGTCGGCTATGGAGTCAACAGTTAAGGGATAGGCTGTTCTTCCTATCCCTTCACTGTTGACTCTAAAGCCGACGTGTGCTGCATAAAAAAAATTGCTGCCGGGAAACTTCTATTCCTATCCTTCGAGAGGTTTCTCTGAGAAAATTGCGTAGAGAAGCAGTTTTAACTGTGCATTTCCAAAGAATCTACAGGATACTCATGCGATTAGTACATCTCCTATAATAACTGCTTTGTCAAATCTTAATGTGGTTCAGTGCTATGGGTTGAAACAAATTTTGTGCAATTATAGTATTTTACTAACAAAATAATCATGTTTTAAATTCGCAATTAAATTTGGTAGATTTTATTTCATATTGCCTTTACCATTCTTTAGAAATAATTGTTAAAATTAAGAATACAATATTATAATTAATTATAATGCAATTTGCAGTATAATGTACATTATTTTATTCCAGATAGACCAACAAATAGAAATAATAGGAATTTATTTGGCAGTTTTTGAAACAAGTGACAAGACCCTTACACTGTTATGAATACCTTGTGATGAATCCCTTTTGAGTAGTGGTGGCTCTGATGGACCTGTTTGTATGCATGATTATCTCAGAAAGTTTGGATTTCATTTGTTCACTCACGCAAATCAAAATATATATAATTTACAAATTTCTAAAGGCTTGGATGTAAATGTCTTCAAATAACACAAGGAATACAAACTGAATTAACAAACCAAATGAGAGTTTAAAAAGACGGAGATGTACAGTGAAAGTAGTGGTCCACAACATGCTAGTCACAGAACAGACAAAGTGACATGTTTACAGAAGAGCCACAGAGCCTGTAGGGGGCAATTTGCAGGAACAACTTGTACACAGCTCAATGTCAAGAAGAAAACAAAACAAACTCTATTTTAAGGAGATTACATTATAGTAATAATAATAATAATAATTTAAGATATGTATAGCGCACATATCTGCCTATAATGGCACTCAAGGCGCACAAAAAGATTCACTACTAACATTTCAAATATAAACAAATTAAAGTTAACAAACTAATAATAAATCAACCAATCACATGACAAATGCAAATTACAGATTCAGTTAGATATCGAAATGACAACAAGTATGTTTATGAGAGTTAATCATATATTTCCTTCATAAGGTAGGTCTTTAAATTCTTGTGGAATAGTTCAATTGTTTTGCTCGATTTAATGTATGAAGGGAGTGCATTCCACAAACGCGGGGCTGCTACAGAGAAAGACCTGTCGCCCCAAGACCGCCTCGTTCGAGCTTCCTTGAACTGGTGGACATTTCCTGAACGCAGACCAAGTCTAGGAGATCTCATACATTGTCTCAACTTTTTTTTTTGAAGAAAAAGGGCACCTTTCAAAACTTATTCAGCAGCTATTTTTACACTTCATGATTCTATGCAGTAATTATGATACAAATGTAAAAATTATCTTATGACTAGTAAATAGTAGCTTGCCTGCCATGAAATGCCCTGGAATGCATAAGGTCCCTCTTTTTGTAAATAAGGTGGTATGGCCTATACAGATTATGCAAATGCAAAAAACACCAAGTTTCAAATGAATACAGTGACTGTTGATTGAACTGAATTCTCAACACTTCACGATTGCAATGACAATTTAAAAACAACCTTTAGTAACCGACTGAGAGAAATATACAAAGTTTCTTAACCTGTCGAGTTGTGTGATTTTCACAAACTTCTGACTGTAATCACTTTCTTGAATAGGCTTTCACAGAGGCTCAATTTTTACTGTGTCTATAATTTGTAGATAATAAGAGCACAAATTTAACAATGAGTTGCTTACATATTTCAACAAGACAAAAACATTTTTGGCCAACGTAAAATCAAATAAAAGGTAAATATACTGTCTGCTTACCTTAAGCAAAGAATCAGCACTTAAAGGCAAAGTACATGTTTGGTAATTGGAGCCTACTGATTGTGTTAGTCCTATATAAATGTAGGTACATATAATAAAACTAACCTGTGAAAATTTCACTTCGAAAGGTGGTCGCGGTTTTGAGATATTACCGAAAAACCGGAGCGAATATTTCCACGCAGGAAGAATATTCCCCATAGAATACAACAGAAGACAGAAACGCTTCTCAGATTTAAATTTTGGGGAATAAAAAGTGATATATTTTCCATAACCGTAGTACTTCTAAGTTGAAAGTTTCTCAAAATTCATTTTACTACCCAAAGCTGCTGTACTTCTTACCAAGTAAGTTTTTATTGCCATTAATTTTCAGAGTCATTACCAAACGTGTACTGTGCCTTTAAGGAAGCAGGGAATTCGGCACTTACGTCAAGCGCCGTGTTTCACAGGTTAGCAGAGAAATGTTGCTTCTGGTATGTATTCGGCATTCTTCGCTTACACTGCTAACGCAGAAATTCGGCACTTGCTCTGTAAGCGAAGAATTGTGATTGCAAGCGCAGAATTCGGCAGTAAGCAGAGCCATGAAATTGGGCCCTGATGTCACCGAGGCAAAAGTAACCATTGCCTCACTGCCTTGGTCTCAGCCTTCATGCTCTGTTATATGTTCCAATTACACACTTTATTTCCCAAATTGAAGTGGCTCTGTCTCCGAAAGAAAATAGCTCTGAACCAATGAAAGAATGAACTACCATGTCTGTAATGACTACAGATCCAATGGATCCAATTCACACGACATCAGCGATAACTCTTGGTTACACCATTTTGGGAATCAGATTCCCCATGTCTTATTACTGTGCAGTGCAGTGTGCATTGTATCTTTACACACACAAAACTTTACATTCAAAATGACACCCCGAATGGCAAACCCTAGGCAGACAGTAGCCACATGTCACGTGTTAGTGCAAGGGTCCATGGATAAATCACTGTACATAACTACAACATTCTATAAATTGTTATGGGCAATTTGAAGAATTATGTAAATAAACTCCCTAACATGGGAATGGAAAAAAATGGATAATAAAAAATCATTTACACACAATGGAAATTAATATCTATAGCATTTACACTGTCATGACTGTAGTGTTGTCATAGCTAGATTTGATGTTTTTTTTAAGGCATCAGTTGGAAATGCACTGAAATAAAGGCTTCTACTTGCTGTTTTAAAACAAAAATATGTGCACTATGGTCTTTTGTGTATAGGTTTTGGTAGGTAGTTTTATGAAAATAAAATAGATTGATCCTTCTACACTGGTTTCAAAAATACCATCGATGAGTTATTTAGACTACTTCATTTGTTTTATGATTCTTGATATTAAATCTTTTTATGTAAATATCTTATCAACTTTTAAAAAGTGATGATTCATTAATCAATTAAATAATTGCATAACAAATTTACCTTTGAGTTTCTTTTGTTTATAAACAACATTTCATGTTTATTAAAATAATTTCTCTTCGTTTTCCTTTTTAAATATGACACCATGTGTTATCTCGATAAAAGTACTGCTACACGGCAATTATTCCTTTCAGGCTTTTGATACCATCTTTAAATAACAAATTCCATTATTATACAAACAACAATTATAAAGCCAAGATTTGATAGCAATATTAAATCCTAAACCATCCTTTATCCTCAATTAGTAACTACATCAACTTTATGGACAATTATATGGAAAAAGAGGCCTCTTTGGTAACATTTTACCAATTATAAATCTGGGCCATAATCTCAACTATTCATACACTTTACAACAGACTGCAAGTCTCGCGCGGAACAAGAAAACACGTCAAACAAAGAACATAATTTTATCTGAAATCAAATCTTTGTTTTAAATTATATCTATGAAAAAATCTGAACAACAAAAATACTTATTACAATTTTTATAAAATGAGTTTTAGCTTTTATGAAACCGAATTAAAACTCCTGGACAAGGATGCTTATTTGATCTTAACTTTTGGAAAATCCCCTTTGTAAGTCCACGCCTGAATAATGTGTAACTACTAACAAATTAACTCGTGATGCAGTTTATGGAGGATGCTGATGCCTCAACGACCATAGACTGCAATGAAAAGGACGAGAGTCTGGAACCTACAGCATCAGGTGATTATCATTGCGTGACCAAAACAAGCGTTTACATAAGTTTGGTGATCGGAGGTGGGCACAAGTCCTTCATTTTGTGCAAATAACCTGAAGTTGAGGTCTAGTTTAATTCTCTTGATTTCTTTGATATGTTGTTGAATTGCTTTTACTTTCATATTTGTTATCAATTAATGTTACATTCCCAACGGATTATTCTTCCCAACAACATATATAATTTTCATGGTCAGAAACTATGTTAAAGGAACATTACAGAATTGGTAAACAAAAAATTTGTAAAATGTACTTTTTGATCACAGATTTACATAAAACTTACACAGTCTAATGATGATGATAGTAGAAAACATCCCTTGAAATATTTCTGTTTGAAATGCCATATTTGATGAGAAATGAATAAACTAATTTTCCGATTGGGGTTTATCGCTCAGTGAGCGTTTTATTCATTTGTTGAACCTATATGATTTCATGCAAATGTGTAATCGGTTTTTCACTATTTTCTCGTGACCCAGATGGCCGATCGATCTCAAACTTCTACAGGTTTGTCAGTTTATGTATATGGAGGATCACATAAAGTGCTTACACTGCCAGCAACTGTTTTGTGAGCAAAACCAATTCTGTAATGTTTCTTTAAACTAAAATAATTGACAAAATAAAATCTTGCCCACGTCAAACTCCATATGGTTGGGACCACACTGGTCCTGGAAGTCTGAATACGCGCGAGACTTGCACAGTCTATTGAGGCACACTGCAATGGGGTCCAGGTGTTTTGTACACCTGAGGGGGCAAATGGCACCAAGGTGAAGCAAGGAGTGCAATTCACCTCCAATATCCCAGTGCCAAGTGGTTAAGAAATCTGACTGTTATACAGAGAATCCTTTGATAAGGCTATAATGCACTGTAGACAGAAACACGTTTTAACAAGCACACTCCACAACACTAACTACATACTACAGAGAAAGAAGTGGTACCTTTGGCATAAAGCAAATATGGAATACGATAAAAATGTCAATAATTAATGAAAGACATAAGAATAGGATAATACAAGGAATCAAACAGCAAAAAGAGAATAAAGGATCTTCTAAATAGATACAAAAATTTTTTTCTCAGATTTGGTGAAGTAAGCCTTGCTACTGATACAGAACTACCATAATTACGTTGGGTCAAATGTACTAACAGCTAGTGCATGTGATATTTGACCAATCAAACAGCAGTAGCGGCTCATAAATATGCATGACATGCACAACAAAAAATGAATACACTGTACTCACAAAACATTAAGCTGATATGACATCATCGACAGCCGCATCTTGATTTTTCGTGCAGGGATGCATCCAAGTCACCAGGCTTATTCAACTCTGTAAAATTAAATAATATTGTTGCGCCGTGATTAATATGGTATTAGAAAGTGTACTTGTGTATATTAAACAAAGTATTATATGTTATAAGGGCAAAGTGTAGTATTGGTTATCATTGTAAAATATATCAATAGTTTCAATCTGAGAGCAACATATCCTCAGTCACACCACAAACCTACGTATTGTGCTTCTGTTCAGTGGTTTGGAGTATATAAGAACTAAGCATAGTTATTATCATCTTAGTGCAGCCGCCATCTTTGACCAACTCAAATCAATATAGCCAAACTGAGGCTGAAAGTTAAAATAGTCTGGCTACTTTTAATGCAATGAGCATCAGGATTCCTTATCATTCTAGCACACAGGGCACCCTACATACAATTCTCACTACACTTACTGATGAGATTACTGCCAGTAGATACAGTGATTTTCTTGGCTTGAGACTTGACTTCCATATCTTCTACTTCTCTTGTGACAGCCGAATTGAATGTAATACAAGCCAACCGAAAGAAGAATTCATCCACATTCTCACCTACAAACACATTGACAAGATTTGTATATGAAGAGGAACATAAAACAAATATCAGGGTACATTATTGGTTTTAATGGATGTTAACCTCTTCATTCTACAAGACTCTACAACCAAGTAAGAGAGTGAAACAGGCACCAATGGATTAAACGGATTTGTTCAGATTTTGTTTATCTTTACGATGATATGTTATAGGTACTGTATACTCGATGCTTTCCGAGCCCGGTGGAAAAATCCACATTTACAATGTACTTAATAATAAGTATACACAACTGCGTTTGAGTACAAAACAAAATTCTAAGCAATAATTACCTCAACTAAAATGTGTTTTGCAGTCGCTGCTTAATACAGGATTCAAACTGACTTCTTTTGTTGTCTAGACACTCAGTTGTCTAGCATTTTAGTGTGGGGGTCAGGTTCGAATCCCATCAGAGTAACCTGTAGATTTACTTCCCAGCAGGACTTGGGAGGCATTGAGTATACAGTACTAACCACACATTAGCATAAGGCTAAAAAAACCTACTTAATATTCCATCAAATATACGCCAAGTGTTTGGCTTTAGATACCTCTAACTAAAAGCAATCTTTCCACTTACCTGTTAGGGAGGATACCGTCCAATACTCTGCTTTGATTTTGTTTGCCATTTTGAAGCCTCGTTCATCGGCCTCAAAGAACTGCTGCCCTGTCTTCAAATAATAACAAAAATATACTAATTGTAATAACAATGCTGGTCTTGACAGTTATTAATTGTGCTTTTGTGTCTAGAGCAAGACACTTTATCACTAAGGTTTCATTCTTTGTATAAGATCCAACGTACACATTTGGTGCTCCATATATGGGGCTTGGTGGTACCCCCTTCCTCTCTATTGTGTCTTAATTGTGTGCTTGGAATCTCAGAAATTCTTGGTAGGGGTTTAGGGGGGTACTTCTGTACAAGAGAAAAATAGTGCGTTAAAGTATGGGAACATTGGGGGGTTAACCTCTGCCCCATATTGGGCATTGTATAAATCTAAATGTAGTCGATTAGTAGGCTTGGTCCTTTATCGCTAGGCCATGACCCTGCCATTTAAGACCTCGTCACCACTCGTTTATTCCCTTAATAATAATACCAATTATATGAAACAGGGTATGATACTTACACAAATGTCCTTCTTTGTACCCACAAGGAAGAGGTGTACTCCATTATTGTTCTCCCGTAATGCTTCCTCATGCCACCTGTCTACACTCTCTAATGAGTATGGATCCATCAGATCAAACACTATCACAACCACTGTTACAAGAAAAACAGTTCAATCAACAATGAAGAGATCTCTCAGTTTGGTATTACAAGTGAACTGCTGAGCGGTCTAACGTACTGGACTGAGTCTGAATGGTTTTATTATGATTTTTTTTTTAAATTGTTATCTCAAATCCCCACCCCTTACAAAAATATGAAAAGGTTGTTGTTTTTTGTGTTTGTTTTTTTTGGTATACCATCAAGCAGTTTGCACGTATCGACCTGATATGCTAGCTTGTGCACGAGGTTAACCTTGCTGAATTTGTTAATATCTTTACTCTTTAAATAAGCAGGCAAAATGATATTGCTACGTCCTTTGATTTTGAATCTTGTTAACAAGATTTTTGATGACTTTAGACTTACCGTTTGCTCCTCTGTAGTATGCGGATGCAATGCAGCGGAACCGTTCCTGCCCAGCTGTGTCCCATCTACATCAGGATAAAATACAAGAAAACCTTCAAGAAAATTGTCAACCCTGCTCCGGTCCCTTCCTGAGTAGGGGACTCCGTATCAGTGTACAGCACAGAGGAAGAGTTATTCTAGGGCTAATACTGCAGTATCTTAATGGTCCTGACTTAACAACAGTACCAGTACCTCCGACAGCTTTTATTAACCGATTTATCCTAAGTGTCTAAAGACCCTCCTAAATCCTCTGCTTCATGGTAACTAAACAGCAACACAGTTGCACTTAGATACGTGTAAGATCTGCATGCCTGGCCCAGTGATTCAAGCAACTGTTATTTGGGCATACAGTCCCAAATCCTACAAAATCAGACAAAAAGCCTTGCAGATGTAATGTATTATGAACCCGACCATGCAGTTTCCGTGTACACTTAAACTCACCTATCGTCTGCGCCATTTTCAGAGTTCAGTTATGTTTAGTTGCAAATAGTTATGGTCAGTGATCTACATTGCTATGCCATGCTGTCCTGTCAGGACACTTGTGTGAATCGTTGAGGAACACACTTAATTCGCATAAAAGTAAAAAAGACAATGGTTTCCCTATATCTTTGTGTACAAAATCTTGCACTGTCAGAGTCCCAGCTATGGCGGCGTGGCATGCATCACTTACACTTACGGATTGGTCTATCATTGAAAATTTTGAAATGCTCACATTTGCAAGTTGAAAGGCACACTGAGTATATCAAATCGTTCCACTTCAAAGTCCACACCAATGGTGGCCTTGTAGTCCCTGTCAAAGCACTCATGGCAGAAACGGTGCACTAGGCTGGTCTTCCCAACTGAAACATCACCTACCACTATCGTCTTGGAGACTTTTAACCTATGTCAGATAAATGGGTGGAATTAGTATAGTTTGAATCCAATACTTTACAATAAAAAAGGTATCTTGTGTTCTTCTAACACTTATTAGGGTCTAAAAGGCTTATTAAACAATATTTTTGTTTCCTGTACAGTGCTGGAAAAAAAGGGAGTCGGTAGGTAGGGACAATTATATTTCAGGAAATTGTTTTACATGTGCACACCGATAAATAAAGTGAAAAAATTAGCAGGCTGGGGATTAGAAGGAATTTTTCCATTGTTAATGCAATCAGATTTGATGAAATATTCAAGTTTTGAATTCTGGTGGTATAGTAGTAAATCATGCAGTCTTTCAGGAACCTTTTCAAACTATTGAATCAATAAATGAATTGCCTGGCTGCCATTTTAAATATTTTTTATTATCACTTATTTCACTCCACTCCAAAAAAGCACGACTCAAAATTTACAATAGATTCGACAGGCCCTGAGGCCAGGATTTTAGTGTCGAGCCAGTAAACTCATGACCAGATAAGTCAGGTGGTCGTATGTTTTTTAAATGAATAATTATACCTCATTGTGAAATTATCTTGAACCAAAATATCTTCCAACAGACAAATGAGATATAAGTCTTCTCTTTACATCTTAGTGCTTGTTCAAAGTTTATACAGGTTTTAGCTATGGAAAAAGTTGTTTTCTTATTTTGATTCTAGTCTTGTAAAAAATATCTGGTCCAGTAAATACGTTGAGCTACAAGTCCCATGGTCTTGTAGATTTTCATCCAAAATTTGAGCCCTGAAAATACAAACAGGTAAATTACATTTGCATACAAAACAATACACTAGGACTAAGGCAAAATGTGGAGAAGGCAAGGCTGACGAAGAAATGTTTAACCTGCTCATAAAAAGAACAATCCAAACAAAATTGGTGGTTAGAAACAGTCACTAAAAAAACGTAAAACACATGGTACATTGAGACTGTTTAAGCATTAAACTTACATTAAAGTAATTGTAAACCAAGAACACTGCTTTTTGCCCTTTATAGAGTAAACTGACTGATTCTTTCTATAGATGATGGGTCATTGAAACTGATCAAAACTGGAAAATGTATCAATAACTGACATTTAAAAATACTTACCCCACTGTTCCTGTTTTATTAGAGAGCATGCTTGTCTTACACTACTGCCGAAATCACTCTCTGTGTATGGAGACTCATGCAATGACTAGATTTTAAAATAAAAAAGAGTATATTAATTAAAACACAAATACATTCACACTGCAACCTCGTCTTGTGACATCTGCTGTATACAGTCACATAACTTTATTTAGATTTTTAAGAGAAGTAAATTGTAATTAGGCCCTGATTACTTCAATTGGTTGACGCTGTCAAAAGTTTTACTCAAAATCAAACTCTAATTCTCTGTGTTCTCATTAAGCTACAGACAGGTACTGCAGATACTACTAAAAAGCAACCAGCAACCTTACATATTTGGGGAAAATTGATAAAATTAACTTTCCTTCTTGTTTTACTCCTGCTGCTGTTCTGATGCCCTACGACCATGGTACCTTTTCCAAAATGACTAGTCAACAAATACTAAAATAGCAGCTTTAGATAGATTTTGGAATCAGATAAAATCCAGAGTAAGACTATAATTTCCTTCCTCCATCCTCAAAGTCCATGGACAGACAGAGTAAAACACTTGTCTTACACTTTAATATTAAAGCATGGAGGATCAGGAAGGAATAGTTGCTGCGTAGCAATATTCTACCACACAAATTCCATGGAAAAATGTTGGGCAAAAAGGATTGAACAAAATAATGCTCCACAGGGATGCATTTTTTAGAATGTGTGCCAAGTAAGTATCTGCATCATGGCATGCAATGCAGCTAGCAGCTGATACTAGTTCAGTACGTAAGTACTAGTTGTGGGTGGATCAATTAATTACGAAATAAGCATTTTTTAAGAATGATGTGTTGATGCAGATTATTGCAGGTCGGGTGCCAATCATTGCATTGACTGACCCCGTTCTAACTCACAGACATATTTTTTTCAGTAGCTGTTCAAAATTATGAAACTAGTACCAGTAGCTTTAAAGTAATGTCTGGTTGTTGTTTGTTTAGTTTCTTTGTTGTTTTACTTACAGGTGTAAATTTTCTGATAGTTCTGTCTTTCCGGGCCCTGTTGACAGCAGTCATGGTATCAATTCAACCATTCAACCATAAGTTAAAGAGCGCCACCTTCCGTTTACTTCAAAATTGTGAATTAATATTCAGTTCCAGGAGGTCAAAGTTCGATTTGACTTTCACACACGTACAAGGCCATGCCACCCACTTGTGTTGACTAGACTGCCTGAGCCTGTGGATGACCGGTGTTTGATCGGTGGGAGTGGTACTCAGTGGTGTCGTGTTGGTGTGGAAACTCTAGTCTATATTTCATTAATTCAACCATTCCACCTAACTAAACATGTCATTTCATCAGAAGCTAGAGCATAAGTTTGCTCCGGTGCCTGAAGACAAGAGAATAGAAACATTAACCTTTCTAGATGCGTGTTCAGGAACAATATTACCTTTGCTTGGTGAGTATTTACTCTTTAAACACTGCTCTACTTGTTTTGCTGCTTATACTCATTGCTAAGTACAGTAGTACGGTGCTACCAGCAGTTATGGAGGGGAAGGAAGGGTGCTACTGCTACTGTCCTACTGACAGTAGCAGTGTGGTGCTGGTCACGGTTGAGCTTGATAGATAATCGATGGAGTGTACCATATTTTCCTGGGTATTAAAGGAACATTACAGAATTGGTTTTTGCTAACAAAACAGTTGCTGGCAGTGTAAGCACTTTAATATGTAATTGTAAAAAAAACCTGTAGAAGTTTGAGATCGATCGGCCATCTGGGTCACGAGAAAATAGTGAAAAACCGATTACACATTTGCATGAAATCATAACGCTCACTGAGCGATAAACACCAATCGGAACATTTGTTTATTCATTTCTCAACAAATATGGCATTTCAGACAGAAATATTTCAAGGATGTTTTCTACTATCATCATCATTAGACCGTGTAAGTTTTATGTAAATCTGTGATCAAAAAGTATATTTTACAAGTTTTTTTCTTACCAATTCTGTAAATTTTCCTTTAATTATACATAGGCCTAATTATTATATTTGATAGTTAATAATAAAGAATGTAAGATGCTGCTTATCAATATCATTGGTATCACCATATTAGCTTATCTGACTTTCAAAAGTACAAAAAATATTGCAGCTTATCATCATCATGGAGGTAGGAGCCCTCCAGAGCTCAGAGTTCATGCGCTTATCTAACACTTGGCCCCTTATCTGGTGTCGCTTGAGATTAATAATAAACTTATTAAAGTGATGATCACCGTGAAATCTTACATTAGGCAAAATATTTTTAAAACATGTTTAGCTTCCTGCCTTTTTGAAAAAAGGAAGGAGGAAGGCCTTTTTTTTTTTTTTTTTTTTTTTTTCTTTTTTTTCATACAAAGAACAACACATTTTTCGAGACAACCGGCTGAGCTTTTTTCCAAGATGGTTGCCAGCTTTTTTCTGTGTTTTTTTTGGTGGGCTAAAGTTAAAAAATACGATCTTATTTGTTTCTTGAGAGGGGGATCTTTAGACTTAGGGTTTTATTGGACAACAACAGGAGACAATGCTGGTCATTCAATGTAGAAACTGTCAGGCTTTTAATTGATTTGGATAATAGCCTTAGAATCTCAGCTAACAATCCATTGCAATAATTTGAATTGTTTCATGTCTAAAAATCAACCAATTTGCATTTTTATTTACTTATTTTACTGAGAATTGGACAGTTGACGTAGTGTGTAACCTAAGTAGAGATAACCCAGTCTATGCTGTAGGTCTTGGTTTTGTCCCTTAGACTTAAGAGCTGGGACAGACCAGTATTTGAAATTTTGAAATTGTTTTCACATGTTTTCCCATGCAGCATCTAACTTGCTAGTTGAGTACAATTTAAATTGTGAAAAAAAAGTAGTTCCAAGTATATTGCAAAATGTTAGCCTGATGGTTCTTGTAACATTCCAGTCTTTGGTCATTGGGAGGATCAAGGCTTGCGGTTATTGCAACTATGTGTAACAATTCTCTTGGTTTTTTTGTGTGTTTTTTTTTACAGATATGTTAGGGTCTACAGCATTTGGCATGGTGAAGTCAGACATCAATGGAAACATCAAGGTATGCTCACAATACGTTGTCTGTAAAGGCTAGCCTAAGAATACCAGACACAATGTACAGATTCGTATTTTGGGGGGTTGAACAAAGACAAATTTAACTAGAGTGGGACTTGCATGCTGATTGGTTCCCTAGGAAAGGCTGGGGAGAAAACAAAGAAAAAGTCAACCCAATGCTGCAGGATTCCCAAGACGTTAGTGAGAGCTGGTCAAGTTGGTTAAAACCATGCCACAAGAGGGCGCGCTAATTTCTACAAATTTCTACAAATGTACATTAACAATCCACTATTGATCACTGACATCTTGGGCCAAGACTAGCAAGGATTTTGATGCAAATCGCATAACTGTGTTTTAAAATAATGATTGAATTGCCCGTAAAGAAGGCCGACTTTCCAGTTAGTGAGGTCAACTGGGAGCTATCTATAACAATTTACACATACATACATGTAGATTGAAGGTTATTACCAATAGCGTAAAATCCCTGTTGATGAAAACATAATATATTTGTTTAAATTGGGTGTCATGATCATTGAGATCTTTGTATTAAAACCAAATCACTCTAAACTACCTTTACTACGTGTAACCCTCTGTTGAAGTTTGCTGGTTATGTTCCAGGTCATCCCAATACTATTATTACAGGTACCAGCATAATAATTGTGTTTTCAATTGTACACAGTTTGTACAGGATCTAAGCAGTGTATGACATTAGATTCTTCAATTGATTCTGACATTGAAAACTGTGCACCCTGTTATTTATGAGGACTTTAACTTGTTTTTGTGTTGAGTTAGAATTGCAGGTTCATCAGTGTTGTATAACTCCTGACTCTGACTCGACTCCCGTTTGACTCAATTCATATTTGTTTATGACTCACATTCGAGTTACAATGGTCACAACTCAGATTCAGACTTGACCATTTTAGACCTTATGTTTATGACGTGGGACTCTTACTCAGTGTCAATACATGTTATTATTTAAACTTATGAGTGGCTTTGTAAAAAAAAATTCTGTTTACTGACGTGTTTTTGTAAACCTCTCAGAAATTGTTTTGGTGAGTGAATTTTATGCCAGGGTCTTGTTTCTGGTCGGGGTTGCTTAAATGGGCTCTGGCTTCCATTTCCATAGAGCTGCTAGGTTAGAAAAAATAATAAGCAGGGAACCAACCAATGACAATCAGTACCTGTTTTCAACAGTAGGTTTTGGCTGGTGACCTTGTTCAGGTAAGGGAGGAATGCAAATATAAACAGGAAGTAACTCAAAGTTAGCCTGGAGGTTTTTGGCTTAATTCTGCAATTCTCTCAAAGCCAAAACAAAAGCTAATTGTTGTGCTTTTAAGCAAACTTAGGCCCAGGTGATTCCCATGTTCCACTGCCATGACTATACATTATTGTTTGATATTTCCAGAGGGTGAAAAAACAGTACACAGAAGATCCTGAGAAGTATACCACTCTGGCAGATATCATTGAGATAGATGTGAAAAATAATGCAGGATTTAAAAGTGGTTCAACAACAGAAGCGTTACTATGGCTCACCAGGTAGTATTATGTTACATGTACCTTTAAGTTTCAACAGATGGTTTGAGATGGTTTTTATTACAGTTGTGGCAGTGAGTGGAGGCTGAGTGGCTGAGTGGCTTACTGCACTGCTTTAGAGTTCTGATGGCTGAACCATCGGAGTAGAACAATCCTTAATTGCTTCTCTTCACCCAGGAGTGAATGGGCACAGTTGTGGCAGTGAGTGGTGGCTGAGTGGCTTACTGCACTGCTTTAGAGTTCTGATGGCTGAACCATCGGAGTAGAACAATCCTTAATTATAATTGCTTCTCTTCACCCAGGAGTGAATGGGCACATTTGTGGCAGTGAGTGGTGGCTGAGTGGCTTACTGCACTGCTTTAGAGTTCTGATGGCTGAACCATCGGAGTAGAACAATCCTTAATTATAATTGCTTCTCTTCACCCAGGAGTGAATGGGCACATTTGTGGCAGTGAGTGGTGGCTGAGTGGCTTACTGCACTGCTTTAGAGTTCTGATGGCTGAACCATCGGAGTAGAACAATCCTTAATTATAATTGCTTCTCTTCACCCAGGAGTGAATGGGCACATTTGTGGCAGTGAGTGGTGGCTGAGTGGCTTACTGCACTGCTTTAGAGTTCTGATGGCTGAACCATCGGAGTAGAACAATCCTTAATTATAATTGCTTCTCTTCACCCAGGAGTGAATGGGCACATTTGTGGCAGTGAGTGGTGGCTGAGTGGCTTACTGCACTGCTTTAGAGTTCTGATGGCTGAACCATCGGAGTAGAACAATCCTTAATTATAATTGCTTCTCTTCACCCAGGAGTGAATGGGCACATTTGTGGCAGTGAGTGGTGGCTGAGTGGCTTACTGCACTGCTTTAGAGTTCTGATGGCTGAACCATCGGAGTAGAACAATCCTCAACTATAATTGCTTCTCTTCACCCAGGAGTGAATGGGCACATTTGAGGGTGGAGAGTGTTCTTGTGATTGATTTATATTGACTTGCTACATACATGTACTTGGCAGCACAAGCTGTGTACCCCCAAGGGAGCTGAGATGCTTTAAGGGACTAAATAACAGTCCCAATGAAAGAACTATGAATGGTCATGTGCCCTCAGCATCATACTAAGCAGATACCAGCATCAGTATACATAAATGCAGTAGTAAGGTGATTGGGTGGAATTTTGGGGTTTATGAAAAAAAAAAAAAAATACAGAGAAAAAGAGAAAGAGACAAGTTTTATGGATGATTGAGTAGGAGCACCTCCAGTTGAGTAGACTGTTGTCATACTAGTGTCCTAGACCATTGTCATACTGGTCCTAGACTGTTGTCATACTAGCGTCCTCTGAATATGCTCCTTGTAATATACAATGTCAGTAATACTTAAAAACTTTCAATTTATGAAAATAATATGGCTGCACAATGGTTAAAATAAAAATGTTGGACAAAAAAGAGATTCCTCCCAAATTATTCTTGTGGCAATATATGTTTCTGCAGAGCTCTTAATTTTGTGTGCAACATACTGAAGAACATTACGGAGGGTAAAGTGAAGGACAACAGCATTGTGCCATCCCTTAAGCAGGCTTACAAAGACACACTGCAAGTATATCATAACTGGATGGTTAAAAACTTTGTTGAGGTAAACATCAACTAGAATAATTACTGAATTCTGCTTTTTTATGTAAGAGTAATGTCGGGCCTGGAACTACACAGAGGTCACAGAGGCCATGGCTTCTGCTGCCCCTAGTCTTGGCCTTGGCGCCCCTTCAAAATTTTTCCATAGACTTTAAGATTTTCCAATGGAAGTGCCCTTTGCGAAATGAAAATGGCCTTGCCTTGTCAAAGATGAAATTCCAGGCCTGCAATGTCACACTAAGCAATGTGCAGGCACCAGTTCAAGGCATCTCCAAGAAGAAAAAATAGTTTGCATTAAAAAATTTGCCAAGGTCTCTAAATGTCTACTGAAATGTTCTTTTTGCATGAAGTACAGTTGGCTGCGTCCTACTTGTATATTACATGTAAAATATTGTTTAGTGTGACAAGGTACATGTACTAAAAGTGCCTGTTATGTATGTGAATGTTGTTACCATACATGTAATTCAATTTCAGCCAATAGTGCTACCTTCACCATCCTTCCCTGAAAAAGCTCCAAGCTGACAAATAGCCTGCAGACTGTGCCCTTTTTTTGTGACCAACCCGCAGTGGTAATAATCAGACTTGCCCAATTAAACCAAGTAGCCAAGATTTTAGTGCTACATATTTCCATGTAAAATATGAAGTTTCACACAGTAAAAGTTGCTAACTTTTGACTAGCCTACCAAGCTACCTGCCTTGTTACATGAGGCAGTGTTGACAAGCAACTTGCAGGCAAACCAAATGCACTTGATACCGAAGAAACGCTTTGAAACTGCAAGAGTAAGCATTTAAAAAAAATCACATTTATGACAGCGTGCTGTGGCCGAGCGGATTAAGAGCACTGAAATCAAGCTCTGGTGTTTCTGATCAGCAGAGTGTGGGTTTGAGTCCCGGTCGTGGCACTTGTGTCTTTGAGCAAGATACTTTACTACAGTTGCTTTGTCCTTTGGATTGTACATTAAGCCGTAGGTCCCATGAACTAGGATTTGTAGTGCACGTAAAAGAACCCAGAACACTCATCATGGAAGAGTAGGGGTTAACGCTGGTGTTTCTGGTTCACGAAGTAAGCACCATTGTTTACAGGTTTCCTCAGGCTTGCGAGCTACAGTGATTTAGGTCACTTATGAGGCATCCTTGGTTTCATTACCAGAAATATATAATAATAGTAATAATAATAATAATAGCCGATAATCAAAGTCCCAAGCTGCCTGCGCGTTGAGCTTTTTGGAAAAATGTCCTCCTGGGTATACTGTAGAGGTTGCACTGTATTGTGAAATGCTTGTACTGGGCTATGGTGTGTGACTTGCTTGTAGGATCTGCAACTGGATAATTTTTACACTGTTGTTTCAGGTGGCTTTTCATGCAGCTCCTTATTATTCTGACCTCATCAAGAGCTTATCGAATGGGGAACCAGATGACGTAGTGATTAAAGATGTACAGGAGTACCAGCTGTGTCTTCAAGATCAGGTGAACACCATTGGAGAACTCTTTGTATCTAATGGACTGGATCCAAAGTAGAAGTAAAGTAATTTTTATCTTTTAATAGTAATCTGAGATTTAATATATTTCGGCTCATATTCCCTTGGCCAGTCATGACACTTTTGTCCTTGAGCAAGGCATTTTATCATAGTTGTATCTCTCCACCCAGGAGTACAAAATGGGTACCGCGAGAGCTGTGGAGTAACCTGTGATGGACTGGCATCCTGTCCAGGGGGAAATATAAATATTTTCAGTTTTTTAATGCCAATGAAACTGGATATAAACACTTGCCTCATGAGCCATATTGGCCCAGGACAGACTGTACTTTTAACTTTTTACTCCTATTTCCATACCAAGTATATAAGCTCCTCCTATCCTTTTAGGGTAATTGGGGGAGCACTCTGACACACCACATGTTAAGTGACTTGTATCTTCTGTTTTCTCTTCTTTTTTTAATTTATGGCCTGTGTCGATTTAAAAAAAATGCTTTTAGACTGTCACTAAACGAGGCAAAGGTCATTTGCAAAATTCATTGCCAAAGAAAAGAAGGGAACCAACCAGAATTATGTGTGAATTGCAATTTCTTGACTGGTTTCCTGCTACAGCAGCTGTGTTTAACCGTGTCATGAGATTGAGAATGTCCAACTAATTGGACTGTTAAGATCAAAGATAATGTTATTTTTATTTTGGGCTGCATTTTTTTAAAGTTTTCTTTATTTTGTTAGAAACTCATAGTTAGGAAATTCTTATGATACACTTCACATAAAACCAAAAATAAGATGGCGTCCCCAATACAGTGGGAATTCAACTTAGATTCTACATTGTATAGACTTTGACTGGTGAAAACTAAAACTGTTCTTGGAAAGAATTGTTACAACTCTGACACAAACAAATGTGACTCATTGTACTGCAATACACTAACACATTAAGAATACATGTACAATGAATACATACAGTGTCGGATAGTGTGTGTCTTAGGAACTTGGTTGAGGGAACTCTGGGCTCTGCTAAATATCCCTGGGCATCAGTGATATAAATGCAATGTAAATGAGCGATAAGTAATTAATAATTGTTATAAATATGAATGTATTATGCAAGGCCAAATAGGAAAATATTAAGTTAAAGTCTGATGAAAGTGATGCTTTTTGCTTTGGGTTTTACTATGAAACACAAGTAGACCTTAAGTGTTGGTTTATTTAAGGTAAGGTCATTTGGTACTGACCCTTGACAAAATTGTGTAATTTCTATCCGAAAGCTTACTTGTTATAAGGATAATGGTGGTAAGCTTCCTGCAAAATTAGTTCGGTTGAAATTCCCTGTTGATTGGAAGACAATAAAAACATTTGAATCTGAGAAAAGATTCATGCATGAGTCCTTTCTCAGATTTCTGGGAGTTGGTGTCCATTCGCGAATGCTGCAGCCAGAGATGCGGTTGGTGGAAAAAAAGGCTTTACCAGGATGGCAACTACAGTAATGTACGGCAATGTACTTTGGTCAAGACCATGTCGTCAAACTATTAACCCTCTTGCTGTCTGACCATTCGATACCATTCAAGTGGTTTTGAATGATAGATAAACTATGCCAGCCTGAAATATGACACCATGAGGGAATGCATGTACACAGTACACAGTTAGTTCTGTGCACAGTTGTGCCACCGTACACAACCTTGGCAGTCGAATGGTTTCAAATGGTTGGTCAACTCACTGGAAAATGTTGCCAAGAGCCACTGACAGTAGGAGGGTTAATGTGCTAATTGTTTGATTGCTATGCGTGGGAATCGGGACTTTTTATAAATTTAACTTAGTGTTAAAGAGTATATTGGTTTGTGCATGGTACCAACATTATGAAGTGTAAGCATCTAGAAGTAACTAAAAAAGTAACAACTGACTTTGATAAGAAATAAGTTAATGTGGCTCTAATTCAAGTCCATTTCTCTGGTCCTTATCATCTCCATAGATGAGAAAGCATTGAACCTCAATCTATTATGCACTAGTTTACATGACATCAGGATGCATGCAATGTTGTCATTTTTCTACGTGTTACTTGTAATTAAAGTTTACTGTTGATATTCTGGGAGAAAAAAATATGCATCTAACATTCATGTTGCCTCTATTAGGACATAATTATTTAATTAACATGATTAATGTAATGGTTTGTCAAGCAGAAACAGATATATGCAACCAAATTGGCTAGGCCTTTATCATTAACACACTGTGAAACATTCCGTTACTTTTGTTTATTTAAGAAAGAGACATTCTAAAAGCCATTCCCATTTTCATTTGAAACTGTTTTGAGAGCTGTTTTTTTTTTATCTGGTGAGCCCTTTAATAATCTTCTTCACTTTCAGACGAATAACCACAAGAAAAATATTCCCTTTTTAAGAATTGTGAGGTTATCTGATTCGTGAAAACACTCTGTGGGAGTGTACAATGTAAGTCTACAGATTGTTTCAAGATCTTGTTACATTGTGTAGACATGTTTGTTATCGAGTCCACACTTTGTACGTATATAATGCTTGCTCTTCAGAATCTTTCCCCTGATTTTGTTTGGGTTTGGTGGGTTTTAGTATTACCATGGTAGGAACTACACAGACCACGCACACAAACCTTAACCCTTCAGAGACCATAGCAGCCAGAAGTGGCTTGTACCAAAATGCCTGAGCAGCTGCGAATGGCCGGAGATCAGACCTACATGTACGTCCACTCTACCTAAATAAGTCAAAGTACAGGTCATGGAGTCCTGAGTTGGCACTCTGCACTAATGACGACCCAACTGTCTGACAAACATTCCAGCACTTAAGCGATCACTGCATCTTCGTCGCGCCCAAAACTTTACTACATGTACAATGTTCTAGTGGTAGTAAACGTAAAATTGGACTGTACACACACATACGTTTGTGAAATTTAATATGTTTGTCTGAGATCCGGGTACTTGGCTTCAATTTTTAGCATGAGTGCAGAGTGCTATGCACATTTTCAAGTGTTTCCTATGTTATCATATTTACTACATTTCTTAGACAAAACCAAGTTTCTGTTTTGTTTTATTTTTCCAAACATTCGTGCTGGGAAAAAAGGGTCAACAAATCAAAAATATTTGCCATGTGTGGGTGTAGGGTGATGATTACACAGAAAAGACTGGTTTCCATAGGGTTAAGTTATACATGTGTCATGGAGTGAGTGGTGTCTTTGATGGATAGAAATTGTTTTTCCAAAAGAAACCTTGGTCTTACAGGGTTTTATCTTTTAATTAAGTTGTACTTTTTAAAACACTTATTTTGTGCTCTTGTCTAGATTGTACATTTGAAAATATGTCTGCAAAATTATTTTTTTAAACATTTATTGCAAAGTAAGGGAAAGCACATAGTCAGTTACTATATATTTAATTACTTATGTTAACTTATTAAATTGAGATGAGAAAGTTGTACATTTATCGTTTTAGGATGCACTGATTGAAGAAAATTGCAATTCTGTGCTTCAATAGTAAGTTTTACCCTATAATTTTTTACAGTGGAATAGCCTAAGATTGTTTAAGTTCTTATGTAAGCACCATTAGGTGTAGCCAGCATATTGTGTTTACATAGTTCTATATCGACCTGACTGCTAACTTGAGTGTCGGAGCTGTCTGGGCATAGCCATGGTTGTGTACAGACCTCTGGAAAGGCTCGATATTTTGTTTGCTGTTTGAAGGCTATTTGCACAGTGCTTTCATTTTTTTCTGTGCATTATGGAATCAACTTGAACATGGACAAAATTTAACTCACATATGTAACACATTTGACAAATTTGACACATGTAACACAAAGGTAACTACGGCATGCACATACGTAATGTGTAATACACATGTGTAAATTGTCATTGTTTACATAGATCTTGACTAGGGCACATTCTTAAAAACAATAGATTTTACCCAGAAAGTCTGCTGCCACCTAGCATCTGAAAAGTCTCGCACTGGAAACTGATTTCTAAAAACTGTCTGATTTCTACATTTTCCACAAACGCTATCTGTCTTAACACCTCTTCTGTTTGACATTAGGAAGCGTCTCAAAAGTCAGGCCATTCTAGGCACGAAGGAACATTCCCGTCGGCAAACCAGTGGACAGCCAGAACATTCTGTCATACTATTGGATCATTCCTACATGAGAGAATATACATTTTGAACGTTTCAATGGCATGCTCTGGCGATCCAATGGACTGGTCTTGTACGCCAGCTGGAACACTTAACTGATCAAGTTAGAATATTCCTACCATTCTGACTTTTGATGCTCCCTTATCAATATGTACGATCTCATTACTGAATGGAGTGTGTAAAAAATTATTAAATTTTTTTTATGTGTATGCAAAGTGCATTACTATTTATTAGATCATGCAAATAATCAGTGGTGGCTACAGCTGTGGCTGTTGCTTATTAGGGTGTTGATATGGGCCACCTGTACCTCAATACTTATTAAAGTGGTGATCCAACCACAGCTGCTAATTTGAACATGGCCTTATAGTTCATAGAGTTTGATTCAGATGGACCGTGTGGTAAGTGCACACCTGCTACAGATAGCACTATAAAATGCCAGTGTCAATAGCACTCTGCACTAAGGACATCACTTTTGCTCAAAATACCAAAAATGTCAGACAAACATTCCACCACTAGCTCTCACGCAATCACCTTATCGGTGCGCCATTAGTACTGTCAGTACGCACAAGTAAACATAATGCTTTATTTGTGCGTACATTAGTGAATTTTGACACGTTGTCTGAAATCTGGGTACTGAGCTTCTATTTTTAGCTTAAGTGCGGAGTGCTACTTGTTTTTTAGTTGGGTAACTTTTTATGAAATGAGTGGATTAAATTTTTAATAATAAACTGTGTGTGCATAAGTCCCAAACAAGGTATTCCTGAAGTTTTTTACAGATTAAATTTATTTCATGTAAATCATGCTTTAAATAATTATCAGGTAGTTTCTGCATAATAAGAGCATTTATCCAGTTTAGTTAACCAACATATTTGTTTTTATACATGTACATGTAGTCATTTTTTATGTATTTGTAAATGTGCATGACAGATTTTAAGTTAAGACAATAGTAACAGAATTGTACATGCTTAAACCTGTATTGAGGCAAACTAATAAACAACTCTAGATAACATGTTATTAAGTGTTTGCTTTGTTTTATTTTTGTGTGTGTATTAAAGATAACGTACAAGTCAATGCATCAATTTGGCGCCATTTTCATAAAGCTTGTATCTGAAAATATTGGACAATAAATTTATTCGCAAACCTGCACTTCTTTGGAAACCTGGGGTTGATTTCACAAAGCACTGAGATTCATCTTAAAGGAACATTACAGAATTGGTTTTTGCTAACAAAACAGTTGCTGGCAGTGTAAGCACTTTATGTTATCCACCATATACATAAACTGACAAACCTGAAGAAGTTTGAGATCGATCGGCCACTGGGTCACGAGAAAATAGGAAAAACTGATTACACTTTTGCATGAAATCATATAGATTCAACAAATGAATAAAATGCTTGAGCGATAAACTCCAATCGGAAAATTGGTTTATTCATTTCTCATCAAATATGGCATTTCAGACAGATATTTTCAAGGGATGTTTTCTACTATCATCATCATTAGACCTGTAATTTGAAGATGCATTTGCCACTTTATATCATAATTTCAGGCTGGCTCAGTGCAGCCATCATTCAAAATCATTAGATGGTTAGACAGTAGGAAGGTTGGCCATGTACTTTGCAGTTAAATTCACCACTTGATATCATTGCATGCTGGCATAGTGCATCTATCATTCAAAACCATGTGGATGATAATGAATAGTAAGACAATAGGAGGCTTGACTGTGCAGGTGAATTCACCACATGATATCACACTGCAGGCTGGCAGAGTGCATCTATCATTCAAAACCAATTGGATGGCATTGAATGATCAGATGGAGGAGGGCAAACGACTGCAGACTTCAGTAACTAGCATTACAAAAATAATACACAAACTCAAACCAATGCTTTAAATTAATATTCACTTAGCAAGTTTAATAATAAACATTGTTAAAAATGGTGCTACATTCCGATCTACTAATAATACATTCATACAATACATTAAACATTGGAAAAGACGAAGTAGACATAATGAGAGATGGCAAAACTGCTCCCTCTAAATTATAAAAAGTTCAAAAATAGGTCATTTGTTTACTGCCCTATGGCACAACAATGATGTTCCTTGACAATTAAATGATATTGTGTATTGAGCCCATGCACCTACGCCACATGTGGCTATTGCTGCCACACTCGCCATTGTGAGAGACAAATCGTAAACGCTGCGCCACCTAAAATAAGCACAACACTGTGTAACACGTGGGGACATTCAATCCCAAAATGGTGCAACCAAGATTATTGTGATGATGATGAATTGTCAGATTGGTTGAACCCTTTTCAGAGACACTTTTAACAATCAATCGGAAATCATTCCAAAATTACAAACAGCACCTTGGATACTGAGAGTACATTGGTACTGTGTGTTACCAATGCATAAAACCAACAGGAAAATTAGTGACAATATAATTGTATGCAATTAGTGCTTTAGACAAAGAAAACCTTATACACATTTTGAGACAGTGCAGTTTATACTAAATTTTGATTGTAATTTTGAAAAGCCTCAAGAAAAACAAACCTTAACCAGACTTCTCCAATTTCAAGATTCACAAACCCTCCGCCACTCAAAAAAAAAAAAACCTAAGTACTTGTCCCTTATAACCTGGCACTAGATCAAAGTATGGGCCATCACAACAATCTAATATTGTATTATTTACAATGTTTTACAGATCCAAAATCTAAACAGAAGAACTTATGAAAAACAAATAATAACAAATAAATAGGTAATGAACAATTTGTGAATGACGCACTTGAATTAAAATAAAAGAAGGTCTCAATTAAGGCACAGAGACCAAAAAGAAGTTCAATGCAAACCTTCTTCAACATTAGATGCTTCAGTTGGGTCATGGCAGCTGGCCTTGTGGGTCTGCAGACAATGAGGGCGGTGTTGCACCCCCTTGCATGCTGCTCACTGAGACACGATTCCTAGAGGGCTGGGGGTATCCTATAAAACTGGCCTTTCCAGTCCAGTGACACAATCCCCCCTCCCCCAATAGATGAAGGTATATGAAACCTACCCCAATAGACATTCAACATGTAATTTCATTTATGTCTAAAGGTGGGGAATATTTTAAAAGTTTAAACCGTTTTAATATGAAACGATAATTCTTGCATCAGGATTCAAGATTATATATATTAATTTCAGTGCTTCCGAGACCTGTAAGGAGCTAAATAGGTGCTTTATGTTGGATATGAGCCACTGTAATTTACCCACTACACTAAACTTGCTTAATGGTAATAGAACAGCTTAATCAATAAAATAACATACATCCTGAGCAGGGTTAATATTTAAAAATAATCTCTACTAGACGACAAAGCTTGCAGCTCAGAGTTTTTACTGGACCAGAAATATTTTCACAAGACCAAAAAATATGTATTTCTTCTTGGATTTGTTTGTCACTTGCTAAATGAGAAGATTTATAACAAGAAATCAAGCCAATACAATACTTGTTCAGAGAAAACTCTGTAGACCATAATGACCTTTTTCAGTTGTGAAGTTATTGACCCACTGGAGTACGGCCAGTGGTCCAGTGGGTATTTCAAGCCTTGTTGTGTTACCCCCACTATGTGTAAATCCAGTTGGACTTCATCAAATAATACAATTTACATGTACAAATGTACAGCTGTACACATACATACATGTACAAGCAAACATACTGCAGTGGTATCTGATATTTTCTACATACATTTTGTGAAAGCAAAAAAAACTTGATGCTGTTAGGGCCACACAAAAACCTCACTAAACGTTATTTTGCATCAGCTGCCCCTCCCTCATAGAACCCAAATGATAATAACACAAAATCTCTCAAATCAAAAACAGGAAAGCACACATCTTTCTCAGCACAGAATCAAACATGCTTAGGAGAAGTACGGTAAGTTTAAAGAATAGAGTTATATATATTGACTAGAGAGCTTACTTGCCATGCGTTTTGAAGCCGTGTGGGCGCATCTGTGTGTAGATTTAATGCACTTCAGTATGTGCGCTTTTGCATACGGAACACAAACCTTCATACTACACACGTGTCAGTTTCAACACAATGTCAAGTTCTATGAATAATAAACAGGTTCCTCAGTCATGCCTGAGCCTCGAATCTATTTGCATCCAGGAGGCTTAAAAAATGTTTGCATGTGGAGTCAACAAATTAGCACTCTAATTAATACACAGAGCTCTATGGTTTCAAGACAAAATACCATGCATGGCCAATGACTGACTCAATGCAAATTTAATGCTTAGCAGACCAAATTGTTTAGGGGAATTTCTGCTATCACCACAGCGATGATGCTGGATCTAAAACCTTCTTTACATGGATTATATTGTACAAGCTAACTTCAAGGAATCCTTTTATCATTTTTGTCAACAGGAACAGCTGTTTTTCTCTATTATTCTTGATATCTACTTACTTAATACAATTTTGAGTTCATCAAATGACTTTGTGTTTTTTCTTTAAGATAATAACATTCCAGATCCCTTCACTGATGCCTTGATCATTTAGAAAACCAACTGATCAAATTTACTTGTGGAATAAAATAGCGCATTCAAATATGCATCTGGTGGAAACTTATCTTGCCAAACAATCTTAGACTACATGCTACTAGATAGAATGTTATCATACAGCTGTGTGGATATAAAGACCTTTTGCCCTCTTACTAAGGATACTATCTTTCCATTGGGACTCTATGATACAGGTTGCTCCACTGTGTTTGTTGTGCTAGAATCTGTAGGCTTCATAACGTCCGGTAGCTCAGGAGGGTTGGAGTAAGGTACTGGGTCTAGCGTCTCAAACTCGTCGGTGTCACCTTGGCAGAGAAAAGGCAAGATTTGGGTTAGGACAGTAAAACAATGTTGGCTGAAAAAGCCTCATGGAGTGGTGACCATAGACATACACAGACATGGAGAAGAGGCAGACATGGAGAAGAGGCAGACATGGAGAAGAGGCAGACATGGAGAAGAGGCACACATGGAGAAGAGGCAGACATGGAGAAGAGGCTCACATGGAGAAGAGGCAGACATGGAGAAGAGGCACACATGGAGAAGAGGCACACATGGAGAAGAGGCAGACATGGAGAAAAGGCAGACATGGAGAAGAGGCACACATGGAGAAGAGGCACACATGGAGAAGAGGCACACATGGAGAAGAGGCACACATGGAGAAGAGGCACACATGGAGAAGAGGTAGACATGGAGAAGAGGTAGACATGAAAAAGAGGTAGACATGGAGAAGAGGCAGACATGGAGAAGAGGCAGACATGGAGAAGAGGCAGACATGGAGAAGAGGCAGACATGAAAAAGAGGTAGACATGGAGAAGAGGTAGACATGAAAAAGAGGTAGACATGGAGAAGAGGCAGACATGGAGAAGAGGCACACATGGAGAAGAGGCACACATGGAGAAGAGGCACACATGGAGAAGAGGCACACATGGAGAAGAGGCACACATGGAGAAGAGGCACACATGGAGAAGAGGTAGACATGGAGAAGAGGTAGACATGAAAAAGAGGTAGACATGGAGAAGAGGCAGACATGGAGAAGAGGCAGACATGGAGAAGAGGCAGACATGGAGAAGAGGCAGACATGGAGAAGAGGTAGACATGAAAAAGAGGTAGACATGGAGAAGAGGCAGACATGGAGAAGAGGCAGACATGAGAAGAGGTAGACATGGAGAAGAGGTAGACATGGAGAAGAGGCAGACATGGAGACGAGGTAAGACATGGAGACGAGGTAGACATGGAGACGAGGTAGACATGGAGAAGAGGTAGACATGGAGAATGAGGTAGACATGGAGATGAGGTAGACATGGAGAAGAGTAGACATGGAGAAGAGGTAGACATGGAGAAGAGGTAGACATGGAGAAGAGGCACACATGGAGAAGAGGCACACATGGAGAAGAGGCACACATGGAGAAGAGGTAGACATGGAGAAGAGGTAGACATGGAGAAGAGGTAGACATGGAGAAGAGGTAGACATGGAAAGAGGCACTCATGGAGAAGAGGCACACATGGAGAAGAGGCACACATGGAGAAGAGGTAGACATGGAGAAGAGGTAGACATGGAGAAGAGGTAGACATGGAGAAGAGGTAGACATGGAGAAGAGGTAGACATGGAGAAGAGGTAGACATGGAGAAGAGGTAGACATGGAGAAGAGGTAGACATGGAGAAGAGGTAGACATGGAGAAGAGGTAGACATGGAGAAGAGGTAGACATGGAGAAGAGGTAGACATGGAGAAGAGGTAGACATGGAGAAGAGGTAGACATGGAGAAGAGGTAGACATGGAGAAGAGGTAGACATGGAGAAAGGTAGACATGGAGAGAGGTAGACATGGAGAAGATGGATGAAGAAAAAGATGGAGGAACGTCAATAAATAGTACACAGGAACAACATGGACAGAAAGAAATAGAGATGAAAGGCAGTGTGTGAACATGTAGTAACATGAGGAAGATTAAATCCTACACTTGATCAACACAAGACCAAGTGATCATGATGATATATAAATAAAACAATATGATCACTATGTGGTGAGAATGTACAAATGTATGTCTGTCATCAGGCTGTTTATATCCAGTTTGAGTGGCATTAAATGACTGAGAATATTTCTATTCCCCCTGGATAGGATGCCAGTCCATCGCAGGTTAATCCCCAGCTCTCGCCCGTACCCATTTGTGCTCCTGGGAGGAGAGAAGCAATTATGATAAAGTGCCAATTATGATAAAGTGCCTTGCTCAAGGACACAAGTGTTGTGACTGACCACACCAGGGTTCAAACCCACATTCTGTAAATTACAGAACTTGAGTCTATCACCCTAAACCACTCAACTACCACATAATTTTTATAAGCTTGGGTCCACTCTCCTGCTGAACCAGGTACCAGGAACCCGCTTTCATCATTTCCAATTTGAAAACAGCTTGTGTGGAACCGGTCCCTGGACAAAACCGGCTCTATAAAAAAAAGTTGAGGCCCGATATTATACATGTAAGCACTGACCGCAGACACTGCAGAGACTTTACAGTAGACATCAGGAGTATCAAATAAATTACATGTGGCTGGATTTATACTACGAGTGTAATATACAGTCCCCTCCTCACATGTGCACACACCCACTTTGTGTATGCAGTACTATAATGAGATATATATGCAATAGGCCTATGTGTTGTGTATAGCAAGTTCAAAGTACACAAGTTAGCCAACAGTCAGCACGTTGTGATTGGCTGTTGATGTACAGTACATGTATCCATTTCATAAAAAGCTTACATCGGATATGCAGTACACCTAGTGCATCTGTACAGCAAGTCCAAAGTTCATGCTAAGCAACAGTCAGCACGCTGTGATTGGCTGCTGATGAGTATTCATATTCATACAGTCATAAGAAAACATGAGTCATTCAGTCACTGAATGTAATAGTGTGGCAGTGTATGGTAATAATCCTGTGTGCACTACATGTATACCAAACCACAGACTTGTTTGTTTGCAACAACGAAGGGAGAATCAGTGCTTGGTGCACATTGTCAGCTGGACTTGTTGGGCATTTCTGGTTAAAACAGATCAGCTTATCGTGAATGAAGTAGTTCACACAGGTTGAATTAAGTCAAATTAGCTTGAAATATAGCTTCTACAGTTAAAAAACTGGACTAGATCATGGCACAATTTTTTCTATGACACAAGATCAGCATGCAAATTACATCTCAGATGTTTACCAAGCAATGTGTGTAATGGTCTATTGATTCTTTCTTTTGACTTTGAAAGCGAAAACGAATTTTACATGTATTTTAGGTCCAAACTTAACTCAAAGTACATGTATGCTAATGAGATTCTGTAGTGTTTATGCAAGAGACCATAACTCAGTAATTTGAAAATGATTGCACATTGAACATTGTGGGATCCATGAAAATTGTTTGGTATACATAATACAATTGTTGCACGCTGTGATGGGGTCCATGGTGTTCTACATCTCCAAGGGAGCAAATGGCACCCGAGGCTTTGCCCCGATGGTGTACAAGACCCAAAGACCCCGTCACAGAGAGTGCAACAAGTGTTTTGTTAATAGATTCCTCTTCTTTGGAGGCGATCTGTGTTGTCATCTTCAAACATTATGACAAAACTGGCACAGTTTAAGAAGCAGAGGAACAGGGGCGAACAATTGCAAACAACAATGGCGGTTCGGTCATTGAAATAAATATTGCTTCACGGTTCCCTATGGCACATCGCACAGGAATGTCAAGCAATTTACAATCTTTTACCGTGGTACACTGTATAACAAGTAGTGGTATATATAATATAGTGGTGTATGATATACTTGTACACTTGGAAGTGGTTTTGTTTAACATGGTAGTATCTCACACTGGGGTTATTTATGTATGAGTGCAAAATATCCATGATGTTCTTGGAAGATAGTCCTTTGCTACTGGTACAAATGAAATTTTGACTACACATGTAGTGAGATCATATCTTGCTTAACCACTTAACACTGGAAGATATGTTAACATGCAAAAGGGTACAAGAATGGAAGCTGTATAGAAAGCGTCCTTTTGTGTGGAGTGGTTTTTACGATTTAACACGCTCGTCTGTAAGGGAAGAGTTCAACAGCAGTGTATGTGTTGACCCATTGTGGATCATAGCTCAGTGTAGCATGAACCATGTGCATGCAGTGGTTCACAGCAACGAAAGGCACTGAAATCAATGGATAAAATCACTCTTTATTGGAGTTCATTTGGTAATCCACAATTCCAGACGTTTAATTCTTTTGTCTGATGTACCGGGATTAAGCCAAAATAAAGTGGTTAAAAAAACGGGTTCCTCTCTGCAAGTAAAATGTTAAATAAATTTCTTCAGTAGTTTCAACTTACCTTCAAGCTTGAAGGTCAAGCCCAGCATTGCCGGGGCCTGTGCTTTAGCTGTGTTATTCGTGAGTCCGCAGTCTCCGAGGGTCTTAGTGTTGTCCAACTCCTCCTTCTCCTTGAATAATTTCTGCTCATCTGGTGATCTCTTTGTGATGCCTTCAATGATTTTCTTCAGTTCATGGACAGTACTAGTCTCTTTGGCATCAGTGAAGATTGTCATCTTCTGCCGTCTTATCATGAGGAAGACGTCCTATAAGCGAAACAAACAGCAAAATGAAAAAAATTATGTGTACTGCAGTACTGGTTCCAATTTCATACAGCTGTCATTATGTTGATTTTTTTCAGAAGAAACAGCCTACAACTAGCCAAAAGGCTCATCCACATTGCTGTGACTGATGCCCCCTTTTATATTACACCTTAATTAGATTTTGTAAGCACTTTTTCCTGCATGAACCTTTAAAGACCATGCAGTTTGTGCAAGATTTTACCAATCTGAAGATTGACCTGCTCCGTAGAATGTGCTCAGCACATACACTATGAGCATCGACACTTAACAGAAGTCTAGTGTGATCCATTTTGGACACTATCTGTTCAGATTTCAGCCACAAATTTTCAATTTTTTTTTAAGTATCTGACATATAAACATGATAAATCATACATGTAGTACAAAGATATCAACCGGCAACATCTCCTGTTCCTTAAGTTTAACAGAGGTAATTTGATGGATTTTGGAGCAGTTTTTGAGAGCGATGTCAATCTTTCTATTTTTTAAGTGAACTGATCTGGACAATACTATAGTATTTCATTGTAAAACCATGGAGGTAGGAAAGAAACTAAAGATCATTTATGGCACTTTTGACAGACATGGACAGACATGGATGATGGTGTTGAAACGTTCTTGGGTCCAGTAACTCAGACTAGGTACACAGTGTCACTTGTGATCATTGTTGGGAATCTAGGCTATGCTGTATAAATTGAACGGGCTTAGAAAGTGGACTGGGTGGCAGAGGAACTGGAACTTGAATTTGCCTTGGAAGTGGAAGTGATCACAGCAGTCATTCAAAAAAATAATCACAACTAAAGTAAAATGTTTAATTAAATAATTCCACCTAAATTAGTCCTTTAACAAAAAAACATTATCAAAACTCAGCCCAACCTTTAAAATAACACATCAAAGGTAATATTTGTTTGATTTCTAACTCAAAAGCGTATCTTACCATTGTAAATGTGATATCATCAGCGCTACAGACAGCAATGAATTAGCCTTTTCTCTGTCTCAAAACTTGTTACCGTAGAACCGCATTACCAAAGAAATACGTCAACCCTTTCTCCAGGTAATATTGAGTGTGTGCTATACGGTTATGAGATTGAGTACTTTGTGGACGAGGTTGCAACATAGGGCCCCGCTTGTGTGGTTTAGAGACACTGGTTATGTAAATTTATATCCTAGGATAGTGAAGGGCAAACACGTGAACTCATTACGGGATACTTCATACTAGGACAAAATAAATGAAGGTGAAGTGTGGGGGGGGGGTCCTGGGGGGGAGCTAAACAAAATAAAATGCATCATCACAAAAATAGTGATTATTTTGCTTTTGTTGTCCTGGCCCAATCTTTCATCACTTTGAATTGGGTCCCAATACCACTAAACAAGAACTTTTTAAGATCGGTTTTTGAAGTTGGCACATGGCTTGGCCGAGAAGAATTGTATAATACGCATTTCTAGTTTTATACAATATGTATCATTTAATTGTGTTTTTCAGGAGGGGGATGCTTGCATCATGAATGTTATAAGGAGGAAGACAACCTCCGAGTCCAAACTCTGTGCTTGATTCATCCTACTTCACTCTCACAACCTTGTGTTATTCAATGAGGACTGTTGACCTATTTCACGACACACAGTGCACTTGAAATTTGCCTACACCCCTTGCATATGGCGTCACACTCTCCTCAAGAAGCGCCATCCCTTAGGCCAAAAGGAGGCAGATCATTGGACAATAGCTGTTCTTTGAGCGTAAAAACGTGCACGTGACCTAAGTATACTTGTAGCGTTTCGCGTTATGCAAGGGGGTCTATTGATTTATATAGCCCTCTTGCACAACGCGGACTGCACCTCCGAACAATGCGCGTTATTTTGGGAGTCAAATCTTTTGTGCAAAGTTTGTGCACGATTTTGACACCCAAAATGGCAGACAGGGTAGGCGCATGTGAGTGAGCTGCCCATTGTGCAATGGGTCTATATACCCTGTACGCAAAGGAGTACTCTCTTCCAAATGGCGGAAATGGTAGAAGCAGTAATTGTGCGCGTGGAGGTGCGTTTCCGCGTCGTGTGTGCACTAAACCAAGTAAACAAATCTAAATATTTTTTCTGAAAAAAATAACTGTATAAAAATTAATTTTTATCAATAGTATAGACATAAATCAATTTAAGTAATTTGTGTTTTGTTTTTTGGCTCAGAATTGGGTTTTAAATATTATTTTTGTTTATTTATTAATTTTATTGATTTGGTTTAGAACGAGGATGTCTGAGCACATAGGTCATGATGAAAGCGCGCCCCATGCAACCTCGCTCTCAGCATTTTATCATCGTGTGTGTTAGTAATAGGTGAGTTCGAGCGCCCGTGAGTTAGAGTTTGAGAAAATTATCCCTTTTGGTTCTTGCATGTGGCCTGCGAATGGCTCCAGATTGTTGGTTATTTTCGTAAATTTCAGCATTAATATTACACTAATCGGTAAGTGTTTTCTATAAAATATAATGTGTTTACATCATAGCTTACTTTGATGACTTTACAGATAATTTGGATAAGAGTCTTTGGTACTAGTATTAATTTTAAACACCAAAGAATATGTCAGGAAAATGGGAGATGTGATCAGATCCTGATCGTCATGGTACGGTCAGGACGGTGATGATGTGAATGTGACTCTCTGATTAGACTGAGTGATTGTGAGTGATGTGAATGTGGATGATTAAGCATGCACATGATTTGATGGGGATCTTAATAAATGTGATATGTTAAGGCCGTGTCACACGAGGCAGTTTACACTTGCAGGCAACCAAATTCAGGTAACCAAATTAGATAAATTCATCCGCATTTCCTATTTCTCAATCTCATTAATATTTTCTAGGGGGTTTTGAGTTACAGCTGGAACTATAATTCTTTTTAGAAAAACAGTCAATTGACTAGTTAGTTCCGGACCATTGACCAGGTCCGGATCACTCCAACTTTGCAATAACCACATAAATAAATTACTTCTCACATGACCAATTTCTGTTGATACAAGCATGACACAAGTGTAAAACTAAAAAGTAGTGAAGAATAACATCCAATAAACCACAAACCCGAAATAAAGTGCCAAACATCATCGACAAATAAATTATGGAAATTTTTCTAAAGTTGTTTTCTAATGTCTTTTTAATGATCTTTTAAAATTATTTTATGTTTGAAAAAAAGCTGTTTAAACTTCTCACCTTTTTCAAATTTGAACGCCAGGGCAAATAACATTTAATGATTTATGTAAAATACTAAGTCTAAGAATGTGTCAGACAAATTTTCACGTCAATACTGAGCGATCGTCTTGTTTTTTTAGGAGATGAAATTACTGAAATCTGGCTTTTAATTTTTTGGGGGGCATCATACTCTTTAGTTGCGATAATCGTAACCCTCCATCCTCCCGACGGTCGGAGACTGGAGGGTTACGAGTCGTGCAGTGCAAAAAAGTGGCGAAATTGCAATTTCAACTATTTTGGTCAGACTAGTCACCAGATTTGCCCAATTTTTACCACTTTCAAAAAACATGACACACATTCTAAAAATATGGATGTGATCATCAATGTGTCATGAATCCATTCCTATTACTCAAAACATCATTGAGAAAACATTTTAAGAAAAAAAGACAAAAACTTACCAGAGACTGAGCGAAATTCTCATGAAGCATAGACAATCCCAGGTCCGGTTTTCGAACCTCGCGATTCGTGACCTAGCAACATCTCGACCAATCAGCGTAAGCGGACTCGTCGTTGAGTGCTTTTTGTTGAGTTGCCACGCCTACACAATGGTTTGGTTTACGCTAATTGGTTGATTTAGGGGAAGCGCGGTCCATGGACATTTCGGTCAGTTTCTGATAAGTTTTTGTTCGTTTTTTCTTCAAATAATTTTTCAACGTTGTTTAGAGTGTTATGAAAATCTTAAAGTCTATGGGGAAGTTTTGAAGGGGCACCAAGGCCAAGACCGGAGGAACGAAGGCCATGGCCTCCATGGCCTCCGTATAATTCCAGGCCTGCTATGTGGTTGGTGGAGCGAATATTGCTCCTCTAATTCTGGGTGTGTACTTATTTTTGAGAACAATGGTAATGAATTTGATATGGTACGTCTGTCGGCAAAAAGAAGCCAAGCATCGCTAAGGTCTGCCAATAAGTTACAAATATACCTGTGTTTCATTTCCCATCAGATTTGAACTTCCATAAGCGCACCTGAAAGTGATCCAATCATGGCGTCCCGTTTCTTTGCGACTGGTTCATCCAGTGAGAGTGAGTCATCCTCAAGTGACAATGAGGAGCCCGTTTTGCAGAAGCCTATCATCACCCAACAGCGATTCTTCCTCAGCGATGACGAAGAAGAGGTTAAGCGGGTGGTGCGTAGTGCCAAGTCCAAAAGGTATTTAATAGGGCTGAAGTACACAGAGGCTGTTGTCTCTTTTGGTCCTCATCATGACTTCATTGCACTGTGTACATTTTTTTCTGCAGACATTCTGATTTTCTTTACTGGAATATCGTGTACATGTACTCTTGAAAAATAAAGCTGCTGCTATAAGAATTAAATTTAGAAGCAACAGTGTGTGTCCCCGTCTTGACACTCGTGTCCTAAAGCAAGACACTTAACCATTATTGCTTCGTCCTTCGGATGGGATGTAAAGTCGTAGGTCCCGTGTGTTGTGTAATTCAAGTAAAAGAACTGAGTTACACTTACTGCTAAGAGAAGGGGATTGCCCCAGTGTTTCTGGCTATGGCCATGGCGGCTGCTGAATGCGCCATAGCACCTTGTAAACACTTACAACAAGGTGCTACATAAATCGGTCTCATAATTAAAGCGCCTTGAGTACCTATTGGTAGATATGTGCGCTATATAAGACTATGTATTATTGTTATTATTGTTGATGCCCAGCCCCTGTGCAATGTTAGAATTTCTATGTTGAGCAAGAAGACTAATTTAACAGGCTATAACAATCACCTGTTTAACAAAATAACAATATTGGTGATAATAACAATAATGAGAATACCAAAGTCTTCTATTGAGGCTGATGGATTACAAACTGCACCGATAAGCTGGCCATGTATGCCCAGTAAAGGGCTAGACATACCAAAGGTTCAGGGTTGAAGTAACTACTGAGGAGGGTTTTGATGTATGTGGGGAAATAATTTACCAAAAATATAATTGAGAAACGTTTGTATTCAAATGCTGAAGATTGAATATTTCTGCCATTTTGGATTGTAATCTCTTTAACTTGTTTGTATAGACATGATGAAATTATGGACGTCATCAAGCAGCTCAAGAATCAGAAGAAGATCCGTGACGTGTCTCGAGTTCTGTCAAGCTTTGATGATCTGACTCGCTGCTACCAGAAAGCACAGAAAGTGTTGAACCCCGACAGCAATGTCCCTCCACGCTTTTACATCAAGACGTTGGTGGAGCTAGAGGAGTTTATTAATGAGGTTAGGGAACTACTGTTTATCCCGGATGTAATTATTACATCTTTTAAGATGTTGCAGTACCCACTGCTAATGACAGGATTCCAACATTGCTAGTTTGTGTCATACTGCATTGCTAGTTTGTGTCATACTGCATTGCTAGTTTGTGTCATACTGCATTTCTGTGACCATCGTTCTCTCCACAGTGTCTCCTCAACTTCCTTTCTTCCTACAGATCAAATAAAACCCATCTTTAATGATAGTAATGGTTTGTCTTCTTTAATTGACAGTGTTGGGAAGACAAGAAGAAGCTTTCTAAGATGAATGCCAGGTCACTGTCCACATTGCGACAGAAGCTTCGCAAGTACTGCAGGGACTATGAAGCAGTCGTTGCAGAGTACAAAGAGGTCCGTGTCAGCAACACTAGCTTTCTGAACCCAAGCCCTTCAAAACCTATTATGGATTTTTCTTTAAATGGATTTAGTACTGCACCCCAAAGCAACCATGAGGTTATTCATACTAATCTTATCAGAGTCCAACTTTTGGGTGATCAGGTTTTTTTACTTAAGAGTAGAGTGTTGGATGGATGTTGGACATTATGATCAAAAAGACAATACAACATTGATAACAACAACATTTTTAAATGGTTATACAATGACTCTGAGGTGAACTTAGTACAAGTGCTTTCATTGTGAAACATTGCTGCTCTGAAATGCACTCATGGTTGAGAAAATAGTTGCTGTGTGTATCAAGTAAAAGTTGTTGTGTATGAACTTATATAGTTGATAGTGTTGTCTACATAATAAAATGAAGGCCCAGATATATCACCAGATATTTTTATGTGCTTTGTGAAAATTTGCTTGCTCTTCCACATTTAATGTTGAATGATTCCTTTTAGCGTCACATTTTAGAAGTACTTGTGACAAAACCTTCGTACAGTCTGACCATTTAATATTCACTATTTTTCATTTTTCCTCTCAGAATCCCGACCTTGAGAAGGAGCAAGAGGAGGATCAAGACCACGGAGATGATGATGACTTGGGTAAGATTTCTTATCTTCATCTCAGCATTTCCGTTTCCACTTGTTTTCTTCCAATAAGGAAATTATTCATCAAAATATAAAATGCTGAGAAAAGTGCATCAAAGAAATCTTGTGTTTATAATTTTAGATTTTCTTGTTAACAGTAATATCTGGTTTCAGCAAAAGTGGTGTGACCATTGTACTATTAATGTAAAAAAAAAAATGCATTTAGAGGAGAATTCATGGGAAAGTTCCTTACGCAAAAGTAATATTTATAATGTCTTTTTATTTGTTATAATAACAAGTATTTGGGCTGTGGTGAAAACAAGGGTTAAACTGCAGACCAAAGTGTCGATCTGTACTTCAACTAAAAGGTGCAGCCAACAGGTCAAAGTAAAAAGTGCCAGTACAGACATTTGGCTTCTAATTTATTGAAAATAACCTTGCTTTCTTGTTACTTAATGTGTTTATCAAAATGTTACAGGCTCAGATGACGAGGATGGAATGGGCATACCAGGTTCCAAGAGGACACCATCCAAGTCCAAGACAGGAGAGGTAGTTTAAATTTTCTTTGATTTATTTAGGGCCCTCACAAAACCATTCAGAATTTTTGCTCAAAATTGTTGTTTGTTCAAATACACAATTGGTTTTGTTTCATTGAAAAAAGGACCAATCAATTATTAAATCCACCTCATACAAGACTGGTATGCCATGATCGATGACTAAGAAATCACAAAAAAAATCTCACAAAGTCACTTGTTATTAAAAAATTGCCCAATTCCATGTTTTATTGATATTTTAAACAAAGAACCTACTCTGAAATTATTACTTTCCCTTTTTCACATTGTGTGTTGTACGGTCTTGATTTGTGAAACTTGTTTAGTTGTCTTTTGTTCTTGTTAACTTAATTTAGTTTAATGTTATTTATATTTTCAATGGTTAACCCTCCCTCTATCAGTGTGTTTCTCGAGACAACCAACCCATACCTCTATGCCACAACAGTGGCATTTTGAGGCACACACTTTCTTATGTAGAGAGTAGGGTAATTGTCCAAGGTGCTCTTCAATGAGAGTGGTATATTGGAGAGGCAACCAGCTCTGCTCAATACATTAAATTTGGGCCACGTTAAAGATAAGTTCTCACCTGGTTAATTCTGCAGTGGCAATCTGGGCATACTGGTATACTACAAACACAATGACAGAAGTGTGCAAGGTTACTTCGCCATGACGTGCATGACATATGGGAGTTGTTGAGGTATATTTATCTTGGAGTATAAACGTATAGGAGAGATATTGATGCCTTACTGCTTTGTAAATGAACTTGTTCAATCTATAACATACAATGTGTAATTTTGGCTCATGATATGTGAATATAAGTCAATTTTCAATTCAAAATCTTTGTATATAAATCGAGGCACAATGGAAGTGGATTATTAGCTCAAGCACAAAGCAAACTAAATCCAACACTATATAGAGGGTACCCAATTGTGTTTTTTCTTCCAAGCCTTTGATATTACTCTTGTATATCTAATGGTGTTGAAGGATAGTGACAGTGATAGCGATAGCAGTTTCTGGGATGACAGCAGTGAAAGTGAGAGTTCCAGCTCGGAAGCTGAAGTTGGCTATGCAGGACTCACTGCAGCATATTTTCTGAAATCGTAAGCTCAACTCGATAATTTTGTCCGTTAATATTCCAAAACATTGTTTCTTTTTCTGTGATGAAGAAAGCTTCATCTTGAAGTTGTAAACACTTGAATTGTACTTTATTTTTAATTCATCAAAACCCAGACAGTTTGCAATCCTAGAAAATATTGTTTGCTGTTCCAATTTTTTTTTTTTTTTGCAGGATAAGAGGAACTTGTTTTCACTTAAAATAGAGTGAGCTTTTTAACATTTTGCAACTTTATTCAATTAAAATAAAATTGTGTTGTAGTGAGGTTGTTTTCAATTCAGTCCCTTATGAATGAGTATTGCTGATTTATTTCTACCCCAAGGAATAACCCTGAGAAGGAGGAGAAGTTTCTGACGAAGCGTATCCAGCGCCGGAAGGAACGTGATGAGAGGAGAGCCAAACAAGAAGAAGATGAAGATGAGGAAGAGGAAGGATGGGAGAAGGTTAAAGGGGGAATCCCCCTCAGTAAGGTGAGGTCATCATTAGCAGATCAAAAAGAACTATTGGTTATTTGTTCAGTGTATTGTCTAACCCATAATATTTAACCCAATACACTCATCTTGAATGGGTAGAGGTTACCCATTGTTTTGTGCACACTGGATGCGCATTTTGAGTAGCAATGATGATTTTTCAGTTGCAAATGATACAATTTGTGTAGCATTTGCTAGGCAAGGGAAATAGTTCACTGAGTATTCTTATTTACTGTCGACAGTATACAACGGAAACATACAATCATATATTTGGATGAGTCTGCATTTAGCAATGTGTGATTCTTTTTTTTTCTTTTACAGGAAAAGCCCAAGATGTTTGCTAAGGACACAGAGATCACCCACGCCCTTGTCATCAAGAAGCTAAATGAGATCGTGTCTGCCCGTGGCAAGAAAGGAACCAACCGGAAGGAACAAATTGAGCTACTCCGTGAGCTGAGGATGATTGCAAGCCAGCACAACCTGGGACCAGCCATGGATATGAAAGTCTTATTCAATATCACAGCAGCCATCTATGACTACAACCCTAATGTAGCCACATGTATGAAGCCTGATATGTGGGCCAAGTATGTACTTCTTGTAATTCCAGTTTTGTTTCAATAAGCCATTTGCAAGTTAGATTTGATTAGTGTCTGGTATAATGCCTTATTCGGTCACAAGTGAAGGCTCAATTTGAATTCCTCAGACTACATCCAGTGTTGCTACGTCACATGGGTAGGGGCAAGCTTTTGCATTGCAACCTCCATTGCAACCTCCATTACAACCTCGGGTCGTAGCGTCTTCATTATTCTACAGACTTCCCCCGCCCCAATACTAGTTCATGCTTGTTGTTTCGTCCATTCACTGGTACCCGAGAACTAAGTTGTTACGGTAAACGGGTACCTGGTTCCCAAATTAGCCATAAACACACATGCCTATCTATGATGGTTTTTTCTAGCATTGAGGTTACTGTTCACAGGATCTTTTTGCAGTCTATAACTCCAGGGGTTACCATAAAGTGGAAGTGCCATCGTTTCAACATATATGTATCTACTAAAACTTTGGATCTTAGTTCAGACCTTTTTTGTCACCTGTTCTATATTTAAACATGGTTTTGTTCAATGCAAAAATGAACCGTGCCAAATGCCTTTACTCTTTCAGATGCCTGGACAGCATTTCTGAGATGTTGGAGTTGCTTATCCAAAACCCAGATATTACTATTAATGAGAATGTGCAGGAAGATACAGAAGTGTATGCGGTATGTATGGGAAGAAATATGGATAGAGTGGTTAGGATGTCCTGTATACAGGGCTGGTCAGTGTCAGGTCACTGTATACCTTGGACACTTAGTACCTTTTACAAGGTATGAAGTGAGGTTGGACACTTTGTACCTTGGACACTTTGTACCTTTTATGAGACACTTTGTACCTTTTGGTATTTGCCCTTAAACCGATGTGTATTAACCCTCTTGCTGTCTGACCATTCAATACCATTCAAGTGGTTTTGAATGATAGATAAGCTATGCCATTCTGAAAATGATACCATGAGGGAATGCATGTACACAGTACACAGTTAGTTCTGTGCACAGTTGTGCCACCGTACACAACCTTGGCAGTCGAATGGTTTCAAATAGTTGGTCAACTCACTGGAAAATGTTGCCAAGAGTCACTGACAGTAGGAGGGTTAAGCACTGTATACTCAGTACTTTCCTGAGTACTTTCCAGACCAGTCTCTCTACAGATAAACACATAACATGTTTTGTTATGGGGTTACATATGTCAAAACAATCAATCTTGGTTGCATCATTTTGGGAGTTATGCATCTCTGTGTGTTTCTTTGCAGTGCATAATGTTAGGCAAGGCAGACGTGCTGAAAGGCACCGTATCTTAACATGCAATTTGTGTGTTTATTGCAGACCATGGAAGACAGTAGCCACATGTGGTGTCAGTACAACAAGTTGCAAAATTTGTACTGGAAAAATGCGTAACTTGCCCACTCTTTACCTATTGTACACACAAACCCTGATGTTCCAAGATACAAAGTTTAGGTTAATCTCTCTCTTGCGAGATAGAACATTTAAAAGATCAACATACACTATTTTCAAACACTGAACTGACTTTGACTGTGTCTTTGTTAATTAGGAGAAGCCATATCGCATCCGTGGCTGTGTTCTCACCATAGTGGAACGCATGGACAAAGAATTCACCAAGATTCTCCAGTCTGCTGACGCCCACTCCACAGAATTTGTAGAAAGGTAAGATATTAGAATACACAGTCTTGAAATTGCACTTCTCCTCCTTAAACAGTTCACTGTCAGAGTTCTCCCCAAGATTGAAATGAGGTCTTTGGAAATTACTTTGTTTTTACTCAATGTTTATCTTCGGTTATAAACCCCTTTCAATTTTGGGCTTTCTAAATGTTTTTTCTTTAATATTTTTGTGAATTTGATCTTAAGTCAAAAGAATATATGGATATATATTTTTTTTTAGTTTACTGCGTTTATATTTGTTTGCGTATCGACTGCAATTCGCGCATATTGGCCAGCAATTATAGCGGATCAACTCAATACGTTAGCTTGTGCTTGGGGAGAACCCGGAATGAAAAAGGAAGGTATTTATTTCCTTAATTTAGGAATAATTTTGGTTAACACAATGCTAATGAAATAATGGGATGCTGGGTGCACCAGACTTACCAAGGCCAAATATCATGGAGCTGCTCGGGCAGAAAATATTGCTTAAAATAGGAAACCAGTCTTAAATGGTACATGAAGCATGTCATGTTGGCTGGTAACCATATTCTGGTAATCAAATTCTGTTTTGTGCTTAAGCTGCTCGATGAAATCGGGCCCCATGTAAATCTGTTGTTTAGGAAATGTGCCCAAACTTGGAACTTCAAACATTGCAAGTTTAATACGGGTAGGTTTGCGGTATTGCTGTGTAGTTAATCTCCTTTGAGAAGTGGAGACTGTTCTTGCCGGACGTTTCAATCAGTTTACTCTGACCATCTTCTGGGGCATACTGGACACGTTCTATGTGTGACCTTAAAGGCCCTGTACACTATTGGTAAGATCGAAAAACACAATGTTCACAGATTCACACATAACTTACATGATTTAAAGTAAGTAATGGTAGAAAGGGTTCCTCAAAATATTTCTGCCTAAAAATGCTATCGTTTCTGAGAAACAAGTAAAACAATAGTAATTATCGCGCGCGATAATTTGAAAAAACAGAAAACACATAAGATCTCTTTTCACTATTTTCTCGTGACCTCGATGACCAATTGAGCTCAAACTTTCACAGGTTTGTTTGTTCATGCATATGTTTAATCACACAAAATGTGGACACTGATTTTGAGCTGTTACCAAAAGTGTACAATACCTTTAAGTAAGGTTGAATGGGTTGAATGTGTGTGCTGATTAAATGCTTCAAGGGAAATTGACATGGTCTCTCTCTGCTGCCAATTTCTGTCATTCAGAAATGGTTCTGATTTAATTCTTCTCCATTTTACCTCAGGTTGAAGGATGAGACAAAAGTGACGAGTCTGATCACCAAGTTACAGTCGTACCTAGAAGAACGAGGGAGCCCTTCAGATCTCTGTCGCATCTACATACGTTACATCAACCACATCTATTACAAGGTAAACTGACTCCAGAGTGCCATTTCCCTTTCAGAGGCGGTACGTTTTCTATTAACAAGTCATTTTTTTCAGTTTGCACTTGAAATGTTCTGTTCATAGTCTCCCTATTTTTGGGGTTGCTGGTCAAAGGTCATTCAACCTGTAACTTCCGTATAGCCAGGGATCACACCCCAGTTTACGAAACAACCTACATGTAGGAAGCTGCAGGAAAGAAACAACCTTAAGGGGATGCAACATTTCATTTCAATTATCAAGTAATAAACCACAAGGGAAACTGACTGGGTAAAATCCCTGGTAAATACTAAATGAAACTATTACTTTTCCCACAGTATGACTACAATAAACTGCAGCAGTTGGAGAGGCAAGTACAAGAACGGAGAGAGCGTATCTTGAAGGAGAGCAAGGGGGAGACGAAGGACCCAGACTCCCCCGCTGATAACAGCGAAGTGATCGACACTAAAGAAGAGAAGGGAACCATTGAGGAGAGCGAGAGGGAGACGGAGGGCTCCCCGGAGAAGAAAGAAGAAGATGAGAAGGTAGAAGGACAAGAAACAGAGAAGACAGAGAAGCCAGAGACGAAGGAGAATGAGGTTGAGAAGGAGAAGGAGAATGAGGTTGAGAAGGAGGTTGAGAAGGAGAAGGAGGTTGAAAAGGCTGAAGGTTCGTACATTGAATTTACGAGTTTCACTTGATGTGCTCAATTTTCTTTCAAAGAAATTTTTGTTGACTGTTTCAGACTTGAATTGCTATTGCTGACCGTTCTTTGGAAACAGCTGTCCCTGTTTGGAAGTAGGGTTACATTAGTATTGATTTCTCCTTAGGAAAATTGCAGACATCATGAAACAAAAATGAAGTTAAAGTTTCCCAGAAATTTAGATTTTTCTTTTTCTGGAATTCAGTCGAAAAGAGCTTTAAAAAAAGCTGACAAAAATTATTTTTTGCAAAACACTTTTGCTTTGCCGAAAGTGAAAAGATTGCAGACTACCAAAGATTTGTCAAAGTAAAAACAAAACAAATTTAAAAGCCTAAAATGGTTTATAATTAATGTCGCTCAGAAATAGTTTAAATGTTTGGAAAAGAAAGGCAATAGTTTTCTTTATACCTTCCCATTTCCTGCGTCATTTAGCTCTCATTATAACTCCCCTTGCCCCACCCCCCTCCTATTGTTAAGCCCTCCCTTTGTATAGCCTCATTTAGGGCCATTGGACTTTGATCTTCATAAAATGGGTACAATTGTAATTTTAACAGACCAGGGCTCGCCCTTAACACTAGCCCGGCGTACATTGTCTAGTTAAAAATGCTATGGGCTAGTAAACACCACTTCTCAACTTGCCCTGTGGGCTACTAAAAACTGTGAAACCTACTTGTTTCAAATGCTCATTTCTTCCTTTTCAGATGCGAATAATTAATGTATAAAATGTGTTAATCGTTATTGAGTGTGTGAATATAACTTCATTTGATCATTAAACTGGTTGTGATCGTTAACATGAACACATCAGAACATTACATTTGTGGCAATTCCTGTTTAAAATCTGGGCTACTAAAACTTCCTTGGGGCAAGTAAAATGCACAGTTTACTGGCCCAGCGGGCTACTTTACAAAAAGCTGAAGCGCAAGGCCTGCAGACCATTATATTAATCTCTTGTTAGATTCACACATTGTCCAGAAAGCCAATTGTTCCTTATAGTGGATTTCATACACACGTATGATTTAATATTTCGTTCCAATACAGAGACTACAGTGGAGCTGATGGACCGCATGTGCAAGTTCATCTACTCTAAGGACACTACTGACCTGATCCGTACTCGCGCCATGCTGTGTCACATCTACCACCATGCTCTTCATGATCGCTGGTACATGGCTAGAGATCTCATGCTAATGTCCCACCTCCAGTCCAATATACAACACTCCGATATTCCTACTCAGGTAAATTAATTAAATTAATTTAATTAATTTAGACCAGTCCAACATACAACACTCGGATATTCCCATACAGGTTAACTAACAATTTAATTTAGACCAGTCCAATATAAAACACTTTGATATTTTACAGAAGTAAATGTATACTGTTAGATATTCATACAATAGCAATTGAACAAAGGAGATTATCAATATTAGTCAATCACATGAAAAATTGCATTTTGTATGGAAGGACTTATTGTCAAGCTGTTTATGTTAAAGGAACATTACAGAATTGGTTTTTGCTAACAAAACAGTTGCTGGCAGTGTAAGCACTTTATGTAATCCACCATATACATAAACTGAAAAACCTGTAGAAGTTTGAGATCGATCGGCCATCTTGGTCACAAGAAAATAGTGAAAAACCGATTACACATTTGCATGGAATCATACAGTTCAACAAATGAATAAAACGCTCACTGAGCGATAAACTCCAATTGGAAAATTATTTCAAGGAATGTTTTCTACTATCATCATCATTAGACCGTGTAAGTTTTATGTAAATCTGTGATCAAAAAGTATATTTTACAAGTTTTTTTGTTACCAATTCTGTAATGTTCCTTTAATTAATAATGATAATGTATATCTTTGATGTGTATTGACTCCCTGTGGAGAATACAGCCTGTGCGGTTGCACACCAAGCTAAATCAATCACATGAACCATCTCTGCCCTCACTGGTACCCATTTACTCCTGGGTGAAGAGATGCAATTATAGTCAAGTGACTTGCTCAAGGACACAAGTGACACGACCGAGACTCGAACCTAAACTCTGATGACTTAGCCACCAGAACACGAATCCATTTAACTAGATCACTTGGCCACAACATGCAACATAACTATTCATTTACATTACTACTTTGTATTTCCACCAGATCTTATACAACAGGACCATGGTGCAACTGGGTCTGTGCGCATTTCGTCATGGTAACATCAAGGATGCCCATCATGCATTGCTGGACATTCAGAGCGGTGGTCGAGCCAAGGAGCTCCTTGCACAGGTTGGAATGAAACCCCAAACTTTTCAACTGCCTCCTAATTGTTACAAAATTCTGAGTAAAATCAGCAATTGAAAAATATGATTTTGATATCAATTGGACATTCCAATCAGGCATGATACTCTTTCTAATTTAGTCTGATTTCTTGGGTTTTTCCCCCCGTTGAAAAAAATTGAAAAACTGTGATTAAGTCTATTAAACCCCACACCATATGAACAAGTAGGTCTACCCTTTTGCTCATTCAAATTGTCCTCCTTTTTTCCAAGGGCCAAGTATCATTCCTGATTCCAATGTAAATTCCATTTAGAAGAAGTTATTGTGCAAAGTTGTATTCTAACTTAACCCCAATACAATATGGTCTGTTTATGATTACAGGGGCTGCTGATGCAGAGACAGCAGGAGCGGGATCCTACACAGGAGAAGATTGAGAAGAGTCGTCAGCTACCGTTCCATATGCACATTAATCTAGAGCTACTAGAATGTGTCTATCTAGTATCTGCTATGCTGCTGGAGATCCCATACATGGCCTGTAAGATTTAACATCGTTATCAGAATGCAGCCACATCTTTTTTAATTGTATAACATTTGGACTGGCTATGTAATTTGACCTTCGGGTCACGATATTTACCATTTTTAATAGAATTCAAAGATTTAAGATTCGATCTTCCATTTATTGTATTGAAACCAAACTGAGGCTCAATAAGAAAAATGGTCTGGTCTCTTTTTATGCCACCAGAATAAGAACTATCATTGTGCTTATGTATACAGGGAATCTAGCCAAGAAGAGCAGCTGCAGTGTAGTACTTGTGCAGTACATTTAATAATATAAATGGTTACACTTTGACAATAGAGAAGACTCTGTACAGGAAATTGGGTTAGAGGCATGGTAGAGTTATTTCCGTACCAAATTATTTTTAATTAATTTTGGGTTAAAAAAGAAATGTTTAACTAGAGAAGGACTTGAACCTGTGACCACCGGATTAACGTGCAGGTGCTCTACCAACTGAGCTATCTAACCCTAATGTTTACGGTCTCCCTATTTTGTTAGTTCGGGTGCTAGTCAGAAGCCAATCAAAATATTTTTTTAAACATACTTGCCAAATTTTGTTGACCTTTTTGGTTAATACCAGCATTCCCCATTTAACCTGAGCAATCTTTTCCATACCTATCCATAGCCCATAACTTTGACATCCGTCGCCGCATGATCAGCAAAAGTTTCCATCATCAGCTGAGACTGAGCGAGCGCCAGACTCTAGTGGGACCCCCAGAGAGTATGCGAGAGCACGTGGTGGCCGCGTCTCGCGCAATGCGCTACGGCAACTGGAAAGCGTGCAAGGACTTCTTGGTGAATGAGAAGATGAATGGGAAGGTGTGGAATCTCTTCCCAAACAGCGACCACGTTCGCGATCTGATCACAAGGTGGGAAACACTGCAGTATTTTGACTTTCATATTGAGTTAAGAGTCTCATTTTCTAAATGTGACTCGGCACCAGAGGGCGCCATTAGCCCTTGAGTACAACCGGAATGAATGACAAACTTCAGAGGCATAAGTACTTACACAAAGTTTGAATACTTGTATCATGGAATATGAACAAGCAATGCATAAATATTAATGAACCTCAAACAAGTTGTTCAAAATCAAGCGTTTGGACACACAGGGTGATTAAAACGTGCTGTTTATGGGCTTTTTGTGTTTACAATCAATATTCTTCCGTTACTTACATTCTTTGTAAAATGTTGTTGATTATATTTCTCTGACATGACAGGAAGATTCAAGAGGAGAGTTTGCGGACATATCTCTTCACCTATGGGAGTGTTTATGACTCATTGAGGTTGGTCAATACACTAATAGTCAACTTATCAAAATGATCAATAGTCTGGTAGTAAAACAGCACTATTTGATTAAACAGTTAAATACTGAATGTAGCTTTTACATTTAAATCAACACAATTTATGACAATTACCAGCAAGGTTGCTTCTGCACATAGTGAAAAATCAAATTTAATTGATGTCATTGATTGCATCAGGGACAAAGAATGTGTTTTGGGTTTTTATGTAACACCGATATGAGACAAGCTCTGTATATTCAGCGCTTTCCTGGTCCTGTGGGGAAAAACACAGACTACTCAGGTGGGATTCGAACCTACTCCCCCCCCCCACATTCTAGTGGTTAAGACATCTGCTCTGTATGTGGAGGTTGTGGGTTTGAACTCCATCCCAGTAGCCTGTGGATTGTTTTTTCCTGTAGGACTAAGAACGCATTGAGAAAAGTTGTGAGGCCGTGTCTACAGCTACGGCTACGGCTAGATTTCCGCGTTGTCATGTGTTAAATTCAAGTATGTCCTTAGCAACACGCTTAGCAACAGTCTAAGCCATAGCTGTAGCCACCGATTCTGATACAGCCCGAGCGCAAAATCTAAATCTTGGTCAAAAAATAGTCTGGTTACCATGACGAGCATTGCCTGCTTACAAAAACTTTTTACTCTGGGAATAAGACTTAAGATGGCTGACTGAAATTAAGATAATAATGGAATGTTTGGCTTTGTATTTGTCCCTGTGTAGTATGAACACATTGGCAGAGATGTTTGAATTGGAGAAACCTGTTGTGCACAGCATCATCAGTAAAATGATCATCAATGAAGAACTCATGGTAAGACATACAAAGGTTTCTACTGACTCATTGTGTAATCCATTTAACCTTTGACATCAAATGTTTACAAAAGAGCCACAGACCTGGACTTCCTGCAGGCACACTTTGTGCACAACTCACTGCGGAAAAACAAAATCTTACATTTGATAAAGAAATTGCTGTGCAAGATTTTTATCAACTATAAGAATAAAGGGTATACAACACAGACCTTAATCAGCTGTCATTTAACAATTCTTGTTTTTACGTGGTAACTATGATACATAGTGTGAAATTTTCTCTTATGACCAGTGTAGTATCTTGCCTGCCAGAAAATGCTGTGGAATACACAAGGCCCCTTTATTGAAGGTGACTTGTTCCATAGCACTCAAGTTTACTCTGCACTGGATAGTCACTGAGATTTTTCATGCATTGAAATCAGTTTGGACCGTAGAATGTCTGTGCATCTCAATTTTATCAAACTTTTTTATTTATGCAAGTTTGTTTTGTGTCTATGATTTGAAATTGATTATAGTTTAGTTAAAAATTTTATTACTAAGTTTTTGCTTATCACCCATCCGTGTATGGGTAAAAATTTAATAAATAATGGTTTAATAAGGTTTTGAAATTGTTTTCATTTATAAATTTTTGACGTTTATGTTTGTATCAAGTTGGTGTGTAATATATGATGTGGTGTGCGAAGCAAATTTACACAGATTGTGACCAATGCACTTGTAAACTAGGCCCAATTTCATGGCTCTGCTTACCGCGGAATTCTGCGCTTACGGAGCCCTTGTAGCACATAATTCTATAATACTTAAGCGCAGAAATCCGCGGTAAGCAGAGCCATGAAATTGGGCCCTGGTTTCAATGAAGAAAAAGTGAATTAGTGAATATCAAATGTTGATCAGCCCTTATTCATTCCATATACCATGAATAGATGTTTGTAAACTTCTCATCTTCGAAGTCGGTGTTTATCTAGTGGTGTTGAATTTAAACCATAAAAAGAAACCCAAGATACATGGGGTATTTTGATGTGTGTAATGTTTGATTTATCAGGCTTCCTGGGATGAACCTGCTCAGACGATTGTCATGCATCGCTGTGAGCCAACCAAGCTGCAACACCTCGCTCTCCGTCTCTCAGACAAGGTCAATAACCTGGTGGAGAATGGAGAAAGGCTCCTGGAGTACCGCCAGAATGATGGGCGTGGCTTCAAGCAGGGTGATGGACGCAACTTCAAACAAGGTGATGGGCGTGGCTACAACAAGGGTGACCGAGGCAACTACAATAAGGGTGAGGGACGCGGCTATAAAAGAGGCGATGGTCAAGGCTACAAACGGGGAGATGGGTACAAGAGAGGCGATGGCGGGTACAAACGAGGAGATGGGTACAAGAGGAACGACGGCCAAGGGTACAAGAGGAACGACGGTCAGGGGTACAAGAGAGGTGAAGGACAGGGGTACAGCCGTAGCGAGAGAGGTGGCTACGGACGGAGTGGTTATGGGCGTAGTGACCGAGGTAAGTTAACTGGTGAACGAGGGAGGGGTGAAAGGGGATTGAGGATACATCGGCAGACATGAGTAGTAAAAAGGGTGAAGAAGGGGCTACAATGGGCATAGAGGTGGGGCGGGTAAACCTGGACAGATTAAATGAGATATAGAGATGGCTGTCAAATTCAAGTTAATAACTTCCACCTAAAATACAACAAGTAAAAGTTTCATAACAAAACTAATGAGATCGACTGGCATATTACTAGATTTGCAGTTTTGCATTTTTTCAGATTCTTCACTGTACATTGAAATGTATAGTGCTGGCACAGTGGCAACTTAAATATGCATGGTATTTAAATATGCATTTTTGACAAAGTGACAAATCCCTATTGTTTTGAACTTGGCAATCTGCTGCCAGGTCGCTTTTGGTTTTGACAAAGTTAGTAGCAATGATAACGAATAATGACAGTTCTGTATGATTGAAGAAATCAGCTTTATTTGGGTAGTAAAATAGTCAAGACAATATGCTAAATAGCAGTTTGAAATATAGTTCAACTTCAAACAAGATTTTTCTCAAATCATGGAAATGTGATATCAGTCGGATTTGTCACTTCGTCAAATTAACAATGACATTAAGTGAAAATTTGCAACGCTCTGTTTTGGGGAAAACACCATGGAAAAGTATTCCTTTTTTTTTTTTTTTTTTTTTTTAGTGTCTAATGGAAGCCATCTTGTTTTCTTTCCATACAGGTCGTCCAAGGAACCAGAACACTTACTAAACTGAAAATCTACAGCATCAGTTTGCTCTTCAGTCTCCACAACTTTGACTTCACATGGCAGTTTCCTCAAGTGAAGCTTTTACTGTAGTTAAGGTTATTTATATTTCTTAAGTCGTGTCCATCATTAAGTTTTCTTCTGTGAAACACTTCCATCAAAATGTCAATGACAGCAATGTCAAGGTCACCAAGGCCAGTACCAGGGGCTAATAGTATGTAGCTGCTTACTACAGATATATCTTGTTCAGTGGAAGTAAATTACCGGCCAAAATACAGTATAATTTGAATTGGTTGTGATTGGTCCCCTGCTACAAAGCAGCTCCAGAAAATTGGCCCCATTGCAAAGAGGTCATACACTCAGTGACATTCAAGGCCTCACTTTTCACCATGACAGTTCCTTGGCAGTTATCAAAATGTCAGAATATTTTTACCAGTCTTGTTTTTGGTTTTTTTAAGCCAAGTGCGAAGGGCCTAATTTCATAAAGCTCATGAGCACACACAACAATGCCACAGGAACAGATTTCAAGCTAAGAATAAATCGTTAAAATAGATGTTCTGCTTAAAATCTGTACGAAATTAGGCCTAGGAGTGCTTAGAAACGCAATGTTGCAAAAGAGGAATACATGTATTTCCAACATTTAATACAAAACTTGACCAAACAAGTGCGGTGTTAAAATTTCCAACTTAAAATAAACTACGTATTTTAGGAGCAAGTGTTGGAAACTTTTGGAATGGTATTTTCCAACTGAATTGAGGAAAGAGCAAGAGCTTTTTTTTTAAATACTGATTTGGCAACTAGTCATAACCAATATAATAAGTTAGTTAAACTTCCAAGTGGTAACCAGTAACTTCTGGTTATTTAGCAGTAAAAACAGTTCAGCAAATCAATAATAGTAGTATGAATTATACCAGCAGAAAACCGGTTCAAATGAACTTTGTTTGTCAAAAACAACTTCAGACTTTAATTAAACAATCACAAAATAAATGTATTTTAAAATATCATGACTGACAAAGATACAAATAAAATGTGTCGTACAGTGGTTTCGTTTTTTATTTGTTTTCATCATGGCATAGTATATGAATAATTAATGTTTATGAGTGCAATAATGAGAGTATTCTCACGAGTTGAAATATGAAATGTTCCATTCAATGTAGGGAATCTGAGTTGAATGGAACACTCAATCTTTCAACAAATAACAATATTCTCTCCATTAAACAAATGCAAAACATTTAGTATTGAGTACATGACATGTATCGTCTGATTATGATGGATTGCACACCACCGACCCATTTGGTCATCCTATTAGGCATGCCTACATGGGTGTACTTGATGCTTTTTTTCATTTTACATGTAAAATGGCGGTAGGATTGAAGTTGATGCATGAGGTCTCTAGCCGAAGTTTGGTAAGAATTTTCAATCATAATGATGAGGGATTCTGATGGATGTTAGAAATTAAGTTGAATAAGAATATAAAAGCATCCGTAGCTCTCCCTCCGTAGACATGATACACTGTACCACATTAGACAAAAATACTTTTTCATGGGAAAACCAGCAGTGCTTCTTGACCACTTTACGTCAGATGATGCATTTCCCCGCCAAATTTTCCAAAACTTAATTACAGTGGACTTTTATAACTGCATTGAAGAACTTTGGAGCCAACCTCGTCCCCAGGGTGTGTTGAGCAGTACGAGGTTGACCGCTCTCTCACCCTGGTATTGGATCATTTGCATATCCAAAATTTGTGGATACATATTCAAATTAGAACAGTCTGGCTGCTTTTCTCGTGGTCCGGTACCAGATTTAATAGCCTGTTTGTACATTGGTTGCCGGCCGGCTGTTTTGACAAAGGTTAACATTTGGTTTTGTCCAATCAGGGTCCAAGTAAGGAGTTTCCCTCCCAGGGTTTACTAATGTAAACATGGTTGGAAATAAAGTAAACCATGGGGACTAGGTTGCTTTGGAGCATCCTTTTTGGATGCGGTCAGGTGATCGGCTGATGTATAAATATGCCCCTTGACAATCCATTGTGTAGCATTGCACAGGCATGCATCTACCATAAGCTTCAGTTCCGCTTTCCCCTGTACAGAGAGGGACAAAGGCTTTTCACAGTCATCCATTCAGATCTTGTTAAACTGGTTCTTCATGTACTGCCCAACCTGGTGCATGGACTCCCGTGTCTTTCCTTCTGTCCAACTCATCTCCATGACGACGTTTCCATCAGCCAATCGGATTGTCAGCAAGCACTTGAAAATAAGCCCCGCCTCTTGACTGCTGCCCTCCGATGAGCTGAGCAGTCCGACTGAACCCTTCAAGTTGCCAGACCCTGTTATTGGTATGGGTTTGACTCTTGGCAATGCATCCACAGTCTTTATCAGTGTGATATTTGTAGCATCAGACTCATTTGAAACCGAATGTGATAAACTGTCATTTTTATCAAGTTGCTTCACCAATTCTTGACAACCATCAACAGCGGTTTGTTTCACTCCCAAAGAACTACCATCAGTTTCACCATGGATTGTTTGTGAGCAAGCGGCTGCAATGTCTGGAGTTACACAAGATGCCTTCCCTTGGGAGTTTTCTAGACCACTGTTAGTGTTTTTGTCCACCTCCTCCACATTTCTTCTCACTCCGGAGTCTTCAGTAGTGTGTCTCACTCCATATTCTTCAGATAGGGACTTAGTTTGCTGGAGCCAGACGGAGTTTTCCATGCCACTTTTTGACTTGTCACTCGTCACGGTATCTTGTGTCATTTTTTCACCCAGGCCAGGATTTCTGTCTTCCGGTCCATTCAGTGTGGCTTCCTCTTTCATGAGACGCCTTTTGAGTTTTTGGCGTCTTTTCCTGCGTTGGTTGGACCATGTGTTCTTAACAGCAGTTAGGATGTATCTAGAAGACAGCTTGATACCAGGTTTAGATTTAAGGTCAATCTAAGGATACAAGTAAAATCACAAGAAGTTAAAATTTACAGTTAGGTTCAGAAAGCTAAGTATTTTTACCATGACTAATTAATAATTGCGAAATTGAATGGATTAGACTGATTGCGAGATCTTGCGAGAAGGTTCATTATTTGAATGAGGGTGATCTTGCAGGAAGGTTCATTATTTGAATGAGGGTGATCTTGCAGGAAGGTTCATTATTTGAATGAGGGTGATCTTGCGAGAAGGTTCATTATTTGAATGAGGGCGACCTTGCAGAAGGTTCATTTTTGAATAGGCGACTTGCGGAATGTTCATTATTTGAATGAGGGTGATCTTGCAGGAAGGTTCATTACTTGAATGAGGGTGATCTTGCGGGAATGTTCATTATTTGAATGAGGGTGATCTTGCGGGAATGTCCATTATTTGAATGAGGGTAATCTTGCGGAATGTTCATTATTTGAATGAGGGTGATCTTGCGGGAATGTCCATTATTTGAATGAGGGTGATCTTGCAGGAAGGTTCATTATTTGAATGAGGGTGATCTTGCAGGAAGGTTCATTATTTGAATGAGGGTGATCTTGCGGAAGGTTCATTATTTGAATGAGGTGATCTGCGGAAGTTCATTTTTGAATGGGTCTTGTGGGAATGTTCATTATTTGAATGAGGGTGATCTTGCGGGTGGTGTACAGTCTCTTGTACTTCAGTGGATACATGATGCCCACAAACGCTCCTGGTTGATGAGTATACTATAACAGAGGCTTGGGATCATGGCTTTCAAATCAGAATTTTAGCCTGAGGGACCTTCAATTTTATTTGATATATGTTGATAAACTCTTGAAGACAACGGGGGAATGTTTTGCTATGATGTTCTCTATAATAGCATACCTCTAGGTTTCCAAGGAGCTTCTCAACTGCTTTTGCGACAGCTTTGACCCTCTGCTGATCCTTGGTTCCTCCAGGTTTTACCTTTGACCCCGAGCTGACCTCTTGCTGTTGCAGAGCACTCTGTACAAACTGCTCTGGTACTGGAATGACCAGAGGAGGGCGCTCTTTATCTCGCTTGAACTTCTTGACCGGTGACATATGAACCTGGTTTGTTATAGAAATCAAAAGCCCCATTACTCAGTCATGACTTCACATAAGAGCAAAGACCTGGACGTCCTGCAGGCACAAAGTGTACATATCTCAATGGAAAATCTTAAATATGATTTTCATCAACATGTGATATCTAGGATGGGGTGTAGAATGCACAAGGTCACTCTTTCTTTTTAAATAAATGACGTTATCTGAAGGTTGTGAAGGTACAGCATTACTTGACCCCAACTCCTCAGGTATTAGTCTTCCCATGAGTTGACCAAAACTCATGCAGTAAAACAACATCCCCAAAATAGACAGATGAGATTTTTAATGTTTGGCTCCATGCACAGAATGGGTAGTCATCATGACTGTATTCAAACATAACTATGATAGGTTATCCTATTTGAGAATCATTGTCCATTAGGTTATACCAGCCCATCTGCTGCAAGCGCCAAATTTTTTTACTTCTAGCTTCAAAAGTCTGTAAACGATTGTCATTTTACCTACAATCACTCATTTCATCTTTCCAATTAGGATTTTATCGTTCTATAACAAGATCCTTTGCAGAACATGGGAAAAGTAAGTCAAAATGTTCTCTTTTTCCATGTAGAAGTAAAAAAAAAAATATAATAATAATAATAAATAAAACTGCCCAATGCATTGCTTTTTTTACCCAATTTGGGAGACAGATTCCCTGTGCACTATTCTGGAATGCGCATTTGCGCAAAAGTGACATCAATAGTGTGAAGTGCTTTTATGGTTCATTTGAATCCATGTTGACCAAGTCCATGACATATGCTTTATTCTATGCGATGTTATTATCTTGTCTTGTATTATTGTGGAATTCTTTTCTCATATGTCAGGAGTTTATTTAAGTACATTTACTTTGTAATATTTCCATACCAGGGGTTCAATGTCATCATGGAAGGTCCAGGCAATGCCCCAACGCATTGTCCTACCCTGGCAAAACTCTGTCGTTGTCACATTTCGAATCTGTAGAGAGAAACAAAAAATTGTTTAATTTGCTTTTTCAATCTAAAGAGGATAATGTTAATGTAATGACTGTGTACCAAAACCGCCCACTCTTCCCAAAAGACAGTATACTCTATTGAGTACATTGATTCACTGACATGCTTGTTTTGTCTCACCTTGTGTTTAGCCAGCTCTTGTTTGAGAGGTCCTAAACTCGCTTTCTTCCCGACCATTGATGTGTACCACCTGAGGATAGCAAAATAGTTTACCAGGTTTAGAAATTGCTAGGCAAGAAAAGGTACCAACGTACGAATAAAACCTAAGATTGCAAACTTATGAATAAGGCAAAAGAGAAGGCCAAGAGATACAATCAACTCACACAACTTGTTCTCTGAGCTGTAAACTATCAGTGATCATCCTACTGATAAAGTCAACTTCTCCCCCTTCCTCCCACACCATCTCACACTCAGCTGCAGTACAGACGGAAGATGGTTCTCTCCGACAAGCGTTACGAGATGTCATAATACCCTGTGCCTCCATAATGTTACCAAAGAACGGTGGGTTGCACATTGTAAAGTGATACAGAGGTCTTGAGGCCATCTTGAAGATTCCACACAGTATGACATCCGGGCTCACCTCCAGAACTATGCACAAAATATTGTTAAAAATTTATAAGTTAGAGTGGTGGAAATAATTGCTTCAATTTATGTAGTCTATTTGTTAGTGTGTTTAAAATAATTGAACAAGTGAGTTTTGTCTCACACTATTTAATGTTTTCAAGTCACACTATTATCAGCTGATGTCCTCTTTTTTCTTGATTGCTTGAGCCATAGGAAACTGAAAAAACGGTATAATGAGTGTTTTGGTGTTTTTTTTTTAAACTAAGGTGATTTAAAAAAGAACCTTCTGCAACTAAAATACAGACAAAAATCAGTCATTATGTGTTAATAGCATATAATGCTAAATCCTGTGTATTTGGGAGATTCGCACAGATAAAGAAGAGTCAAAAACAGGCATAATATTTGCTCCTCGGCAAAAAGTAGGAAAATTTAATAACAAGCCCTTATACAACGTAGGCCAGTCCTGGCTGACTTACAATGTACAGAAAAGGCTTTCATCAGTCTATTTTTAAACAATTTTTAGGGCAAAATGATCGAAAATCAGATAAAAGTTGGAAGAATATCATGCCTGCACAAAGAAAACGCGATACATAAATAAATCCGCCATATTCAGCATCCTTCCTGACTGTGTTGGCAACACAAATGAACCTACAATTACCTTGTATTTTGTCTTGTAAATTGTTTTTGTTGACATTGAGTGTTGCAAAGCCTGTAGATATGGAGTCAACCTCCGATGCAGTGAAGTGCCAGCCATTGAGCTTGGCTCCTAGCAAGGGGTAGATACAAGATGTACCACAACCTACAAGGAGATGATGAGTAGGGTAGCTTTAGAAGAAGTATGTACATGTATATTCCTTACACACAAACAGCACCCTCACCTGCTGACTGAGATTAAAAGGTTCATGATGAGTTGCTAGCTGTATTTGGCATGTACATTGTTTGACCTTGTCTATGCTGGAGTACACACCAGGTTCTGTTTTTCTTTTATTAAATCAATATAATTAGGTCATCCAAATTAGTTGTTAAAAAATGATTTATATAGAGAGATATTTCAGAAATCCCAATTTAAAGTGCTAAGCTATTGCATAGAATTTGTATTAGCTTGTACTTGTCAATTTTTTTGAGAAAATAGAAATAGCTGTTGCAAACTGCTTACCAACCAAAAGGCAAATAGTGGCCCGAGGTATCGACCCTAGCAGAGTCTTTCTCGAAAGCTAAATGCCAACACAACACAACACACATAAATAGGTATACTGTAATCTTTTTATCAAACATGTAAAAGGTGGCGGTTTAGATTTTTGAAATTGTACAAGCACCACTACAAATAATGTGTTTCTGAGTTTAAAAAAAAAAAAAAAACTATTTCAAACAACCTAGTTTTCATTTCTTGCTCTCCTGCTCATATTTCTTACCAACATCAATGCCATAGATTTCTCCTAATCTATCATGGCCGCTCTGCTTCAACAAATCCTCAATCCAAAGGATATAGTTTAATCTCAGTGGTACCGTGGGGATAATCCGATCTAAGGGGATCTCAAGATCAATCCCAAAGTCCTCCTTGAGTAAGGTGCAGGTCAGCGCCCTCAGGGCCTCAGGATCACGAAAGTCGAGAGAGACTTTCCCTGTCAGGGTTGTTGACAGGTGACGTTTGAACTCTGGGTAGCCCTGAGCGAGCTCGGCAAAATCTGGCTTCTTGTTTCTATAACGATTCCGTGGATGCATAAACTGGTTCAGAGCCATGATGACAACAACACGTATCTGTTGACAAAATTCAAGTAGTAAACAAATTCTTAACACTAGATTTGTTTTGGACAGTGGTGCCACACCCACTTATGAATACAAGACACTGGTGATGGAATGGGTCATGTGACGCGACCGTCATCGTGTCGAACGCAAGCGCAAGTTGCAGTCGACACGATGATGATGATGAGATTTGTTTAGAATGTTTAAGGAAAGGCAATCAGTAAGACTTGTCTCTTATTGATATTTTTTTAAATGATTGCAATGATCATAAAACAACATGAGTAACACTATTGTGATAAATCTTGGACTCTACATCTGTGACCGTTTTATAGACTATAACTTTAATCATTCAGTTAAGAATCTACAGAGTACAGACAGTATGTACCATTTACAGAAGCGAGAACTAACCTTAACAGCTGACTTCTTTCTAAAAGCTGCAATGATTATGTAAACCATCAGTAATTATAGCATGCAAGGACATGGGTTTACATGACGATAAATAGCTTTTAAAACGGACAAGGTATTGCGCAATCCATTTTGTAATGCTTTGCAGAAGTTTCCAATCTGCAAAGAGTGATATGTATTTTTTTTAGCAAAACCAAATCCGTTTTAATTCGTTAATTCCGTTCCAGTCTAGTCACAACGGGTCATCTGTTCCTTGCTCTATGATGAGACTAAGGCGGCGTGACCTTCTCGAAACTGGGACAAGTTGTCTTTTAAGAAGGTACGACGAAGTGTCCACGGGAGAAGTGGTCAAGATACGAAGTGACATGACACTGATCCACTGCGCATGTTCAACGCTGTTTCGACTTTAAAACATTTACTAAAACTTAAAAGAATGCCACTGCCAGGGAAGTGTCCACTGCCAGAGTGTAAATAAAACAGATCACCTTCTTATATACCGCCGTACTTACACTCAATTCAACATGTTCAAATGTGCAAACAGTGCAATTATTATTACTAATATATTATTAATATTGTATCATTACACTTTTGACTTTGCAGCTGCTGAGTGCTGGCTTGATCATTCATGTGATGACTGACTGATGGACAGTACGTTTTCGTGAAACGTGCTGCTGGATCGAGCAGGGACTGCAGTATTGACTTGTGTTCGGTTATTTATAAATAATATATTTTGTCAAATATCTACATTTAATGACAAGTATTACCTCTACTCGTTCCTACATTTCACCTAAAATCTGATCAAATTCAAACGTTACATAAACGTTGCGTCCTGTTCCTTGGACCTGTCGATCGGGCCTCCATGATCGGACAGCTCTCTCAACGATTTGCGCGGTTTCGGTGCTGTAAACAACCAACACGTGGGTATGGAAACTATACCTAGACGTAAATTCTTTGCCGCACAACCGTGAACAAAATGTTACCCGTCTATTTATTCTGACGAACGAAATGACAACTTCCGGGTTTGAAATTTCGTTGCATCTTGGGAAATGTGCTCCACATAGCAAAGTTAGCGCATGCGCGAGCGTGCATCCTGACTGCAATTTCAACGTGTTGGAAGAACAGGAAAACCTCGTTTTTGTGTGTTTATGTCTCAGTGCCGAGATTTAATTTGATTGTGAACGACTGCGAACATGAACAAGTAAACTTTAGTCGGTAGGTGGGATTAGATATTTTCATAGTTTTGTCAATTTTACGCAAAAATACGAAGCGATTCCTTTTTGGTCAGTTGGCACGTCAGTTAAAATTGTATTCGGTTTGTGCACATAAGATATGTGCCAGTCGTTCTTCGCCATATTGGGCGATTGCATTTCCAAAAATGTCATGTAAGATCGTGACATTCATCAACAATCGAAAGTTACATTAAAATACAATGAGTATTGTGAACTTAATATTACTGACTCTGTTTGGTGTTTTGAGTGAATTTGTTGAAACAATGTTTAATTCAATTTATTTTGAACTTTCAGACAGGGTGTGTCTGCTTTTACATTCAATCAAATTGAAATAAAAATCTAACAATTTTTGTTGTGACACTGACTGACAGTTTTGGTGTTTCCTCACAACATTTTCCTCATTTAGTTTTGTCAGTGTGTTGAAATGTTGGATTTAGGATTTGTTCTAACTTCAAGTCTTAATTTTAAAGATTTGGTTTCTAATAATTAGAAAATTTAAAAGGCAATTTTTTTTTAAATCAAATTACTTTGAAATAAAAAGAAATTCACAAAAAGGTCACTCAGCTAACTAAACAGTGTTTGTATAGAATCTAGACTTAAAGAGTGACACTGACAAGGGACAGCTTAAAACAGTTAACATTTGCTGTACTTCACTACTAGTACTATACTAAACAACGTGCGTACATCACAACTCAGTGTATCAATCAGCATGGTGTTTTCCTAAATGTTTGGATTTATAAAAATATAAGGCTTTTACTAGTGTATTTGGCGATAGTTGTAACCATCGATCCTCCGAACGGTCTAAAGACCAGAGGTTTGCGACTTGCAAGGACAATATTCACCCATTTTTTATGATTAATGTTGGCCTGGTGAGCAGATTTGCCTGATTTTTACCACTTTCAAAAATCAAAACACATATAAACAACACCGATATGATCTCCATCATTGTGTTTTGAATCAATCTAGACAACTTTGAAACACCATTGAGAAAATACTTAAGAAAAATAAAACAACAAAAACTTGCCAAAGACTCAAATTTTCTGACATCAGTGATCTTAAATCCATTATCTTCATTGCGTCATTAAAATTGTCTTTGTAATGATTTTGCAATGAGTTGTATCAACAAACCAGATTTCTTTATTTCTTTAATGGTGCATTTAAAAGTTTTTAGATAAGAATTCCAAATAACTCAAAGGAGTTAAAAATTGTACATTACATGTCATGTTTTGTATTTTTTCCACTACTCTATGTGTCATGCATGTAAAAGGTTGTCTGGATAATTTTTTGTTTTACCTGTTTTTTGTAATATGGACAGCCTGTTCTGAATGGACACCCATTGTTTACATGAATGTATTCAATTGATATTCAGCAATTTGGAAGCCATGCATGTGTTTTTCCCAAATGAAGTCCAAGCGTGTCTAGCACTTCCGAAGTTACAAACACTGATGCACAACAAACTGTATTCTCTGCATCTTGTTTTATACACAGTCAGTTTTCTGACCATTTAGTTGTTGGTTTGGTTTTTTGGGGGTCCAACTGTCCTTTTAACATAACGTGTTTCTAAATATGATTGGGGAAATCAATCAAAATAAAGAGGATTACTTGGCATATTTCAGTACACATTTACATGTACATGTACTATAAGCACCTGTAACCTACTGTAGTGTGTACATGACGTAACCTTGCTCCCTAATCCGTCATTTAACCCTCTTGCTGTCTGACCATTCAATACCATTCACTGTGGTTTTGAATGATAGATAAACTACTGTATGCCAGCCTGCAATATGATACCATGAGGGAATGCAAGTAAACAGTACACAGTTAGTTCTGTGCACAGTTGTGCCACCATACACAACCTTGGCAGTCGAATGGTTTCAAATGGTTGGTCAACTCACTGGAAAATGTTGCCAAGAGTCACTGACAGTAGGAGGGTTAATGGAAATCTATCAAATAAAAGTAATATCTCTTAGCTTTGAATCCGTCAATACATGTATATGTATGTAAGGCAAAACCAAACTTGTTTGTGGAGGATTTGGGTTGAGATGGCAGCATTCTCCATTATGGTGGCCAGTCCACAACTGCTTGTAAAAAGAATAAGGACCAGTGGAAATTTTCTACAGTGTAATTATAACTTTGCTTGTGTTTTTCCCTTCATATTTCATGTAGATTCATGAGTACAGCAAACATGATGAGCTGATGACAAGCAGTTGTTAATGACTTTTGTAGTGAACTAAACGGTACTTACTTAATTGAGCTTCTCACAACTAAAGCTCGGAGACTGGCACGTGTGCCCTTCCTACACACACGCTGAGTGGATTTTAGATCCATCGAGTATTAACTGGATTTGCCGAGTTTCATTCCATGCCATTACCATGGTGTTGTCACAGAGACAGAGAGAAGAACTGTAAGTATGCTGGATCTCTTTTTGACGGACATATTTGTTTAACTTTTGTCTTTTTTAGGTCTTGTTAAAGGGGGTGACATGGAGGTCAGAAAGGCACTTACACTGTCCAGTAGTCCTACCCCTTTGACTAAGTGTACCAAAAGTGCCCATGTAGGAAATAGTGCCTATATATTGCGATTTTGGTCACTCTGTATCATTCATGTATGTGACTGCCAAGCCTGTGCCAGTTATTTGGTTACACGGTTAACTGACTGATCGTCTTGTTACGCGTTAAAACTTCATTTGAAAGTGCCACAAAAAGAAGAGCATATTGTACACAATGCACCATACAATGACATCCTGACTCGATCGCATCGCTTCCAATAATTTACAAGCTTGTAGTCTTTGTTATGGATGCTACGAAACATTTAATGCTAGAGGGCGCTTTTAGAACAATGCGATAGAATGAAAGCATACATCCTCTTTTGGTGAAATATACTACCACATTACTTGATCACATACAAAAACCAGTTACAAACAATCAAGCATCATCTCTGGTGTGCCTGCTAAAAGCGATGTACAGCATTTTCGTCGCTTGTGCACCCTCCAAAGCTGTTGACAGGATGGTCGGGGAGCACAGTTCCTCATCAAATTTAGCTTGTTTACAAGAAACAACGTGTAGGCTTTGTTTTATTAAAATTATAGCAATTAGGATACCCTGAATCCTAACGTAAATAATATTTTACAGTATAATGTAAGATTTGTTTCTTCTTGGGTTTTTTTAAGGGGGGGAGGTTTTGGGGTGGGTTGTTGTTTTTTCAGGGTGATTGCTCAAAGTCAAAATGCTGTGATGAAGACGCAATGTTTTGATCACAGGCACAGCCATGCAGACAAAATTGTTTGAGCTCTAAATTTTGTTTGTGAAACGTACAGTTATGCTTGTATCCGACAATATCAGAAATTGTTACGTATTTACAAAAATAGGCACAGGCTTAGTGACATGTATCTGACCATTTTTGTCAATGCCCTGTAAGACATTGACCTGTGAATGTTGATTTACATAGCCAGAGCAGTTCTCAAATTTGTGACCAGTATATTAGAGTTGCCTTTCCCATGTATCATCCCACAAATTACCCCTTAATTTGTTGTTCATTGAGCAATTAACAGTTTTTAATGAACCAATTTTGTATTCAGTCATGCTCTACATACATACACACTGTCTGTCTGTATTGTTACTGAAGAGAAGAGGTGCTGGTTCTGTGTACTTGGATATTACTGTCTGGAACTTGGAAATGCTAATTGAGGTGCATGTAAAATGCTCCAAGGCATTCTACATCCATAATAATGGTATCACCATGAACAGTACACAAGAACAGTGAACACAGAGAGCCCTTTGCAAACTTATCGTGTCTGACCTCCACTATTCTTCTGTCAGTTTCAAACTTACGCGGGCCAATATGCGACCTACCAGCTTAAATTGGGACAAAAATTCTTTTGACTGGATTTCCTCAAGGCCATGTTTGAACATTCCTCACTGTGTTTATATCGCATGTTTAAATATGGCCACGTGATCTCCTCTCAACCAATCACAATGGATAAACTGTCCCAGGTATTATTTTGTTAAAATTACTCTTACTAACTGGTCAGTAATACATTTTTGAAAATTTTGTAATTTTCAAAATGGTAAGTTGCATTTATGCGGAATTGAAAAAATTGTTTTACATACTTCTATTTTGAAGTTGTTTTTCACAGCATTTTCCTATAACTTGTGCATGGAAGTGTGTGTAATACAAGAAAATGTTAAATAATGTGCTTCCAAAAAACTGAAGTCCCACCCTCTACAAAGATCTCAATTTCACTGCCAAACAGTACATGAGACCTGTCAGAATCTTGTTCCCTTTTCAAAGTAAAATTTTCATAATTTCCGAAGCAATCTGGAAACTTTTTATCAAGTGTACAACTCCTATACAACGCTCTTTCACTTAGCAAGACAAAAACTGTGTACCACAATGAATGCCTTACACAAACAACCTGTCACAATTTCCCCTGAGTAAACAACTGTACAAAATAAAACCATGCAAAAATATGAGCGGCTGTATGCGAATATTCTGTCACATATGTTTATAAACATCCCCGCCTGCATGTCTGCGTCCAAGCAGTATGACAACCAGTATGACAACGTGGAATGAGTCACAGGTATGGCATGTGCCAAGTACGTCTGTGCACTGAATGGACCCGGTGGAATTAATAACGCTGTATGGCTGTGATCCGTGCACATTAGCGGAAGCTCTGCACATATTCTGAACAGATTATGTGTCGTACTGTAAAGCGGGAAGAGACCGCGTAGAAAAGAGATTTCTATGTATAAATGAAGTGGTGTTGTTTGCTTGACATGGTGGAGAGGATAAAAAGCACATGTGCATTTTTCATTCGGTCACGTTGATTCATTAATTATTAGATAATTCAGTGTTTACCATGTTTACATGTACAAACATATGAATGACTGTACAATAACTGGTACAGTGTACAGTACATTATTAACCCTACAAAATTTGTTGTAGAATGTGAGAAAGACTGCACAGTACATGTGCATTATTTCAGAAAAGGGTTACGCTAAGTTCAAAGCTAAATTTTTTGAATTGTGCCGTACCAGTGTTATCATTGAGTAGAAAATATCGCATGTTGATCAGAACAAGACAGTGTTTTGTTGTATTTTTGTAATGTGTCACAAAGGATCAATCATTTGCTGCAATGGAGTCTTTTGACAGTGTAGTGGTCATGCAATGCACTACATGTACTCCCTGCAGTGTTTCAGAATAATTTATTCTCTGTGTGTAATAGGTGTACATGGAACACTCTGTGTGTGCATTGTGCCAACATTCTTCAGTTGCATTATTACTATTTAGACAGGTCCACACAGGTGCTTGGCCTGCATTGTAACCTGGGTGTGCCACTTACATTGTACAACAGGTGTCAAAAATGTTTACCCTAGACTGGAATCAGTACACTTGCACTCTACTGTAGTTATGCAACATGAGTTATTCAGTTTATTTACTGATGCCTCATTAACTCATTTACTGCTGCTCTATTTAGTTTCAATGTAAAATGATGTAGTATACATGTACTACATCATGTAAAAAAAACTAAAACACCATCAATTGAATGAATGTGCTATACATACCACATGTGTGTGTACATTGTACATTGTGCACAAAGTAACAATAATATTCCGCAATGTATTGAACGCGTTTGCCAATAACCAATTGATTTACATATTAATTTTTATCAAAAATATTTCTTCTGTAATCAGTTGCTTACATTTTCTCAGTGGCAACATTAGGCCTATTTCTCATCGTTACATGTATGATGCAATCTGGTGACATGTACACTGTATTTTGATTATAAACATTTACGTTTGACTTCAATACTTGTCTTGAAATACATACGCAAGTGATGACCCTGTTTGAAAAGATCAAATTCCTTTTGAAAACGAAAGCAGTAAGTTTGAGTGGTAACATCATGTTTTTAAAATTAAGAGACAACTTCTTTCTTCAACATGTACATGTATGCTAATTAAGGATAAATCAATGGTGAGAAGTTGTGGCAAAGAATAATTCATACTATAAATTTCTATTAAACAGTAGCTATACTAGTACTCCATCCCCATCTTTTATTTACATTATAGGGCCGGAAATTTTGAGCACTTGTCAGTTGTCACCTTTTCTTTTGTTATTTTCTCTGCTTTTCCAAAGAGACTTGCTTGTATCCTAGATGTACTCTTGTGCCTGTGTTGTACTTTGTTCAGTACACCAAAGTTTTCGTTTTATCTTCATAAACTGAGGCGTAGCCCCAAACGCAATTGAGTCTCAATTCTCTAATCACATTTGGCAAATTTTCGTCCAATTTTCAGTGCACGTCCGAACCAAATTGAAGCGTTCAATAACTTTGGCCAAATTGGCCGTGGGGGGAAATAGCACAAATGATGAGACTGAATTTGAATGTTGTACACTGGATTGACGTCAGTTTCGCTATTCTTGTCTGCCGACTACAGGGTTATTTTTTCAGGGAGGGGAGAGGTAGGCAGATTTAAGTCATTGACATTTATTTGTACAATATGCTGGCAACGCATTGAGGAAATTGCCTCTGTTTGCCTCTGTGAAAGCAAAGGCACATTTATTTTAGATTTTTTTCTGTAGGTTCTTGCACAAGGTTTTTTTTGTTATGTTGCTGGTCAAGCAGGTTTTTTGTTCAAAATTTCACTGAAATAAAGTATAATTTGTCTGTATTATACATGTGTATGTCATGTACACTCTATCATGTTTTAAGAAAAGGATCAGTATTCCTGTAAGTGTAATACACAATGTATGAACATGTAGTAAACGTTGATGGGTAGACTAATTGCCTACATACATACACTGATGATATACATTACACTGATGATATAGTATAAATAATTAAACTTTCTTTTCCTTCAAAGTACATTATGTACATTAAAAAAATTGCAAAAACATTCAGTATGAGTGACAATTACTGTATATATGTGTATTTGAAGGTTAGAGTGAGTGATTTTGTTTGGGGATGTCACTATATAAAATTATAGGGGGGGGGACATGGAGAAGTCATTGATTTACTGAATCATTTGTGTACTTGTACGTGAATGTAACAGGTACATGTTATGGGTATAATTACAAGCGCATATACATGTATCCAACAATTTTGTATATTACAACAAGTTCAGTAAAAATTCAATGTATCTGCCGTCTGTAATTTGCTGCATTTCTTCTTCAGTTTGAAGTGTATCTGTGCCACTTACGTAAATTATTGCCAGTTGAAGACAGGTGTCTACTGAATGACAATGTACTTGTGCACTACTCTATGGTGACAGGTGGAAACACAATGATATGTAATCATTGATGACCTAGAAAACAACTAGATTCAACTATGACTCACAGACAAAACTTTGTCATGCACATGTACAAATGGTCCATGGTGTTCAAAGGGATGCCAGGTGAATTGTTATTTGTGCATGTAAAATTAATTAGATTTAAGAGTACATTTTTATACAGTCCTTCACACAAAGTAAACCTTCACTATTGCACATCTTACACTGTACAAAATGTATGTGAAAGTATGTATTTGTGAGCAACTTGAACGACCAGTTTTTCAATTAACAGCAAATAACAAGACCCTTTCTTCAGGTATGTTTTCTATGGTGCAGTACATGCAACTTGACAAACCATACATCTACTGCAAATGACCATTTATACTGTGCACTGTAAATTGTATCCTTGTATGTATGTAATACAAACTTTCATACAATGTTTGTATGTATTTTAAATTTTTTTTATGAAGTTGAGTGATATAAAATGTTTTTAAGATTTTGGTTTACTTTCTTTTTAAGCAGATATATTGAAATGTAATTAACTGTACAATGTGAATGAACCTCCAGAGTATCACAGAATACAAACCTTGCTTGTACAGGTGTATGTGTCCCATTGCATTAACACTGTTAATTTTTGCACTGGAGTGGAAGGTGGTCATTTCTTTAATATTAAAGTGTTCGAATTGAACACGACCCTCTGTAAAAGGATTTCCTTTGTCAGATACCACTGTGTTAGAAAAACAGGAACAAAGGGTTAGGTTTCTTGGAATGTTTTCATACAATACAAGTGTAACTGAAAGTTAAATGAGAATGACAATGACTCTTAGAGTTTGCAGGTCTAGAATTACATGTACATAGAGGCTTTGGCCTCTGTTGCCCCTAGTCTTGGCCTTAGTGCCCTTTCAAAAAATGTTCCCATAAACTGGATAAGGATTTTCCAATGGAAGTGCCCTTTGCAAAATGAAAATGGCCTTGCACTCTAAAAGAGGAAGTTCCAAGCTTGAGTTTGAATTTTTGTTCGGAGAAAAACAAGCTATGTAAAAACGTTTTACTAAGTGAGAATGCAGTCAGATTGGGACCAGAGCTGACACAGTCATTCAATTTTGATTTGGAATTCCTTCTCTTTTTTTTTCTTCTTTTTTTTATAAAATCATTTAAATATCACCTAATTAACTAAAAATGTAAAAACAATTTTTAAAAAAGGGGTCAAAGGTCAGCTAGGGGTACAGACTAAAACCTTGGTACAACAAAACGCAATTAATGATTTGGCTCCCTACCCTGTGTGCCGATACAAGCAAATTATAAGGCTGATACAGCAAAACAAAAATAAAATTGTTTACATTTTTTATTTTGTAATTATTCATTTGTTTTTATTTATTTAAAGGAACATTACATAATTGGTTTTTGCTAACAAAACAGTTGCTTGCAGTGTAAGCACTTTATGTAATCCACCATATACATAAACTGACAAACCTGTAGAAGTTTGAGATCGATCAGCCATCTGGGTCACAAGAAAATAGTGCAAAACCGATTACACATTTGCATGAAATCATATAGGTTCAACAAATGAATAAAACGCTCACTGAGCGATAAACTCAAATCGGAAAATTAGTTTATTCATTTCTCATCAAATATGCCATTTCAGACAGAAATATTTCAAGGGGTGTTTTCTACTATTATCATCATTAGACCGTGTAAGTTTTATGTAAATCTGTGATCAAAAAGTATATTTTACAAGTTTTTTTCTTACCAACTCTGTAATGTTCCTTTAAAACAAAACAAAAACACAAAGTAAAAACATTCATAGAACCTTGTTTCAATTCAGCGTGCTTAGGCAAAACTCCCAGAATGCCCCCAGTTTTCAAAAACCCCGGGGAGAACCTTAGTAAAAAATTAGGGTGAAAACCACTGATCATTCTTTTGTGATCAAAAGGAATTGTATGTATTTGATCTTCAATTGGCTTTGAGTGGGACCATCGAGAAAAGAGTTGCTTGCCCGCGATTCAAATACATACAATTCCTTTTTGTGGAAATGTCAGTCCCAAAGCTCATTTATCAATTCGCCAAAGGCAATAAGCCACAGGATCACGTCTGTAAACTTTGCATGCACAATTGTGTGTACTTGATAAAATTATACATGTAGCATTCTAAATATCAATATCATTAACATGTCCGTTGTACGTGGGTTGCATTTCTGCCATTGGTCATTTGATGCAGCCATTCACTGTTCATGTTATTGAACTTGTTAATGCACTTGATGACTATAAATTTATGCCCCATGTTAAATTATGGTCATACCTGCAAATACAGGTAGACAAATGTCCACAATTATAATCTTTCTGTGCAATAAAAAGCTACGTTAATCTTGTATCCATTTCTAGAGAACTCAATGGTCTTTTATGGCACTGTACCTATGTACATATATGTACACAATGTACACGTGTTTCAATCAACACTGCAATACAGTTTATAAAATATTTACCCCAGCCCTGCCATAGTAGTGATCCAGCGTTGCCAGAGTCTGTTATGCAAATGACATCAGTCGTTAACCACTTTTTATCAGTATTGAATAAATATTTACCATGCCTCTGCGCAGTATCAATTTTTCAGAACTTTTCAGAGCTTCAGGAGTAACTTGTTGTTGTTGAGAATGTCATTGTCAAGGTGAAAGTCAAGGTGAAACCCTGACTAAAAGTAAAGACAACAACAGTTTTTATGAAATGCATCTAGGGTATACTTTGGTTTAAATTGTAAAATGTATTTGATACCCGTCCAAAAACATCCAGTGACACCACATTTCAAATATGAGTGTGTACATTTGTTTACGAGGAATTTTAAGTTCATTCCTGAATTTCCTTGATATTCAATCAAAATGGCATTGAATTTAACCTTTTGACCCAAAAGAAATTCCTGCTTGGAATGATACCCATTAATTGTTGACAACCAATGGCATTTATATCTTTCAGATTTCACTGTGAAAGAATTTCGATATAAAATGTCAGTTTACAACGCTTTCTTGTGAGCTTAGAGACCCACTTTCATCTGTTTATTGGAAAATGAGTGCATCACAAAACTGAATTTGACCTTAGACACTTACACATACATGTATCTATGGGTCTCTATCATTTATTGAGCAGCCATTTCATACACTTTTAATTAAGCAATTCAATTCAATAAATGAAATAGTACCAGCTTATTGGAAAGAATTTGTTTCAGGCCTTATCCAAAGTATGCAAGACTGTTGTATGTAAATTATACAGCACCGTGCAGGCCCGATGTCTTTTCGTTTGCATTAAAAATTGTTTTCTTGTGTAATCTTCACGATCAATTGTCAAATGTTCAGCTGATGGTTGAGCTACATGTACCTTCACTAAATATGTTATTAAAAAATTAAGCCATTTAATTAATAAATAAATATATTCAGTTGATTAGGTCAGCTTGACAAGGGGGCTTTGCACTGGGATTAGAAATTGATCAGTTGTTACATATGATATCGTTTGAACTGCAGTGTAAAGGAATTGCTTTCAGCATCTCTACATAATTAAAAAACTGTTTCATTATGTGATACACATGTAGTTCAAGCATTGTACAAAGTAAATGTATGCTAGGCAATGAGCATGCGTTCATCTAACTGTGTTGCGTAATCAGTAACAAATCGTGAACATGCTCTGATTGAAGTGCATGACGCATCACATACAATATTGATGAATGCATGAATACCAGGCCTTAGCTGCACAGCTGGTTAATTCTTGTACAAAGTGCATTTATACTGTATCGTGAGTAATTTGAATATACATTGTACATGTTCACTACAGACTTTGTTTGCACTACATGTACTTACATTACATCTCTGAGCTGTTGAACAATGGTATTATCAGCAGAGTGGGGACAGCAGAACAAATGAACACAGTCGGAACAATGCTGTCCTCACATTAGAATCCTTTGTATTTTTGTGTCCTCACATTTTTTCGTGCACTAGTCTTAAAGACACTGGACACCTTTGGTAATTGTCAAAGACCAGTCTTCTCACTTGGTGTATCTCAACAAATGCACAAAATAACAAACCTGTGAAAATTTTAACTCAATTGGTCATCGAAGTTGCGAGATAATAATGGAAGAAAAAACACCCTTTTCACACGAAGTTGTGTGCTTTCAGATGCTTGATTTCAAGACCTCACGCGTGAGGTCTCAAAATCAATTCAAATATTTTAGTGAGAAATTACTTCTTTCTCAAAAACTACGTTACTTCAGAGGGAGCCGTTTCTCACAATGTTTTATACTATCAACAGCTGTCCATTGCTCGTTACCAAGTAAGTTTTTATGCTAACAATTATTTTGAGTATTTACCAATAGTGTCCAGTGCCTTCAAAGAGAATGTTAAGTTAGAGAGACAAAGGGAAAGTCCTCACATTGATACATGTAGCAATGTAAAAATGAGTACATGTACACCCCTTCACAGAACTTACACTTGAGTTTAACAAAATCACTTCTTATTGAACTAAAACCTAAACATACTTGGGGTAATACATGTAGATCATTTTTAGTTGCTACACCATGTCTATTGAATGTACTCCCTCATCACCTAGAATCCTGTAGGACCATTGACTCTTTCAAGAATTGTTTTAAGACACGCCTCATGTCTGAAATGATTTTTCAACAATGTAATGTTGTACATATGTACAGCACCTGTAATACAATGCTTGATTGTAGATTGTAGTGGTTTTGTAATTTTGTTGTTTCCTTCAGCACCTTTTTGGTGGAGATGTGCATGCTTTAAATCCTCATTATTACATGTATGCAGTGTAGTTTATGTTTAAGGTTGGCTTTCCTATACACACTTGGACAGATACATGTTTTGTACAATGTTTTGTGAAGTGCATATGAACACACAGGTAATTGTGATACATGTACATTACATACAGTATGTGAGACCATAACTTCATGGTTACGGAAGTACAACATGACACTTTGCCATTTTATTGACATTGACCCCAAATTAATTAGATTACCCATTTCAAGTTGCTAGATCTCAACCCCCCATGTGACTTAATGAATGGCTAGTGCTTGCTGGCATCCCAGTGTGGTGTGCAAGGTGTGAATGGCACAAGTAGGATGCATACTGTCATTACTGGTTAATTTTGGAGTGACATGTGTGCGACTTGCATTACTTGCCAAGGATCTCAAAGAAGGAGGAAAAAAAACTTCTCGAAGAACAAAGTCACTGGCCATGCTGCTGCCCACAACAATAATAATACCGGCGCGAACTAGCAACATACATGTACTAGTCTTTATTAACCCAAGTCGTTCTTGTATGTTATCATGTAATGCACTGTTAGATTTTGCCAACAGAGGGCGTGCATTCTTATTGTGAAAGCGTTGTTATGAGAGCGCCCTCTAGCGTTTGGTAGTTCTTGCATGTAGTGTAGCACGCAAAAATGCCTGATAACAAAGAATAGCAGCCCACTCATTGGGGAAACATTAGCACAACGTGTTTGTGTGCGCGCTCGTTGCATGAAAAGAAAAGCCATAAAGCTATGTTTTCATGTCAACTAAGCTTTGGCGATACCACGATATTATCGAATATCGCGATACTAGTTCTGAAACGATTACGATATCGGGTCACATTTTTTTAAATTGTGATATCGGTAAATCGCGATATCGTTAAGTATCGCGATGTTTTTCCTAGCCGAGACGATCTTGCATTAATAAATCTTCTAGTCGAGCTGATCTTGCAACAATAAATCTCCTTGTCGAGACGATCTTGCAACAATAAATCTCCTAGTCGAGACAATCTTGCTGCAACAAAGAGCTGCAAGTCACAGACCGCAACCGCAAGATTCCCCAACAGATCCGATCCGACAGGGTTTAGTCTTCGAAAAACCAACATCAAAGCCGTAGCGACCAGGCGGTCTCACGCAGACGGGTGTTATCACGTGCATTATCACGTGCGTGTTGCATACGTGCGAGTAGCGTGATCTTATTAGTTATGCACACATAAAGAACAGTCTGTCATGCGCAGTTAACACATTAAATGTGTGTAAGTAATAGGCCCAGGTTTTCATACCATAGGTTTAGAGTAAAACCCGAAGAATACTTGATTGGAACAACAGTGTAAGTGATATGTCATTCATAGCCGCAACTCACACTGTGAGATTTGAAGAAGAATGACATCATCAAAAATTAATCGCGATAGTATCGAATATCACGATATATTCTCGACGATATATCGTGGATGAAAAAAACGGATATCGCCCAAGCTTAATGACAACATTTCCTCTGTTGTTGTCACGTGATAGTTGACCACGCACAACAGCAAGTAATAAACGATGTGCATGATTCTTCATTTTGTATTGTACATTTTTACTAGATGCATGCTGACTGTTTAATGTACTGTGTATAGACCATCAACTGAATGCCTGTTTTTATGGGATGACTTTATGCTGTCAAAACTCCATAAAAAAGGTGTAAGTTATTACACCAGCGCTTTGAACACAAGGCAAAGTATCAATAAATTTGTTACAGTTCTTACAATGTAGTTGAAAGGCACAGGACAATAGCAAACATTCATCAAATTAGACTGTCTACAATGCACAGTATGTGTGTACAATGTACACATGTAGACAATTTGTACATGTTTTTGTGCATCCAATCGTCGTCGTGGCATGATGTTCGTGGATTGAATCAAGCAGTCAGGTGACTGATCTAACAGTGTGGGTGGATAACATTACTACTAAAGTGTGACAGTAGTCATGACTGTATATCTGTACAGTCTGCAGGCAATATTCATTTGCATCTACGTAATCTACTCCCTACTGACTAACACTCTTCTCTGTCAGCACACCCATAATGGCTTATTATTATTAAATGGACAATGGAGGTACAAAAAGGCAATTTGAGCTCAAAGCATTGAGGAATACAGTAGGCCTTAAAAAGAGCTATTTCATTTTCATATTCAGAATGTTTTTAACATTTTGATGGGGCACCAAGGCCAAGGTCAGGGCAACATAGACAATGGTCTTAGTGAAAGTCAGTTTATCTGCTTTTTGAAACATTGTATTCATTTTGTAAAAGTACACAACAAACTGAACTAAATAGTTTTCTCAAATCCATGTGCATGGACTCATGGAGTGACATTTATATTTTACTACATGAGTACATGTACAGTACATGTACATTTGTACATGTACATGTACATGTACATACACATGTATGCCTTTACATTGTACATAAAAAGACATTGTCTAAAGTGTGATGATTTTCATTAGTATCAATTAACTGATTGTGAAATTTGTCTGTGTGACAGAAAACACTTTTAAAACATAAAGTATGTGTATTACATTAGACCTGGCATTTTGCCTTTAAGTTTTAGGGCATGGCCATTTTCATATTGCAAAGGCCACTTCCATTTGGAAATGTTAACGTCTTTGAGGAACTTTTGAAGGGGCACCAAGGCCAAGACCAGGGCAACAGAGATCATTGCCTACGTATGAATTCAGGCTTGACATTGTATACATTGTACATTGTTCTGCAAATGTACTTCCACATGTTATTTTCTCACTACAAATTAACAATAGGTGCGACACAGGTTCAACAGTATGATTTTAACACAGCTGTTCATTGTCAAACTGCATTGCTGCCATTTGAGCCAAATGTGGGTCATATAAAATTTGCAGCTAAAAATAATTCAGCATTGACATAAATAATGAAAGGTCACATGGACAGTATAGCAACAATGGAAAGTGGGGATATATATTACATACGTATGTTTATTTAGCTCATAAATGTAAACTCAGAAATGGTTCTGAAAGCATTTCGGGCTACTCTTTTGTATGTTTTACATGTATGTTTGTGTTGTATTGTAAAAGTAACCCCATTTGACATTTTGTACCTGTTCAGAGTAGATGCAATTCTATATTAAGCTCATTGGAGGCCATAGCGGCTAAAATCTAAAAGGCCCAGGAGCCATCATCCATATTCTACTACAGACTGGACCTATGGCAGCAGTGTTTGATCCTTGTTATTCATCCATTCAATGAAGGTTGAGTTTGGTACTGTAAAGCCTTGACTGACATTCACATGATCAAACTTGTCATCTACATGTATACAGTGTACCTTGTACTTGTGTATTATGATCTATTTATCATAAAGACATTTGTTGAGATATCTTGACAGAAATAATGAAAATGAAGATGTGTGGTGTTTAAAATATTATCATGCAGCACAGTATGCTACAGTATGCATACTGCGACCAGTAGAATAAATAACACAGGTTCTCAAAGAACAATATCTACAGGGCATAGTAGATGATACACATTGTGTTACCACAAACTGAATGTACATGTATACAAAATGCATATTTGTAAGGAATACTACATGTACATGTATTAAGGTATCCAAGCTTTGTTGGTTGATGTACAAGTAGATTTTTACCTTTGTAAAACATTTTGAGATTGCAATTGATGTAGAATACTTAATTAAAGCATTTCATAATATATGGGGAGAGACTACATGTATGCATGGAGACTACCTCCATGATGTATGTATGTAGACCTCAAGAGCATGAGTTTTTGTGAGATTTTTGACTTTAGTTCACCTGGAATAGCAGCTAATGTGTGTACTGTGGCAATTGTTTTCAATAGGAATTGTATTGTGCTGTTTTCATTCATGGAATATGGGTTGAATACAAAAAATTTGATTTTGAAATTCTTAACAACTTCACAATTTTTTAAGCCGACCTTAATTTCTGTGTCACGTTTGACAATAAAGGCCAATTGGTAATCGCCGTGATTTGTGACGCAAGCTGCTACATTAAGTAGTAGTACAGTAACCGAAACGCACGAAATTAGGTCGTTGCCCCGGCAACTCAATGCAGACGTCACGCAAAATCCATGCAACACAGCGTCTGTTTTCTCACTAGGTAACAAAGCACTTATCCAATTTAAAATGTTGCCCAACTTCGGTTTGTTAGTGCAGTCGACTCAGTTTGCATAACACAGTAAATTCTCAATTTGACACTTTGAGCTGGATGTTGGAGGTTGAACAATACTTCTTTATTTTCTCATAAGTTTCCTGATTTTGTTTTAATTTTATTTATTACAGTGTAAGCTTTAAATGTAAAATTCTACCAATTGACCCATTGCACTACACGGAACACACCTCCGCAAAATGTACTTCCACCATTTCTGCACTTTAAATTCCTTTGTGTTCATTTTGACTCCCAAAATGGGGGACATGATGTGTAAGTGCGCTCTGCGTTGTGCAAGGGGTCATTACGTTTTTGGGGAAGTCATGTGATAAAAATTAATTTTACAGAAAATTGCAGCCGCGTTAAGCTCCCATAGTTGGTGGCTCAGAGGTGTCCGGAAGCTCAGTGGTGACCTTCTTGTCGCGATACTTTCATGGTCTATTAGAACAGAAATTGTTTCTGAAGGGTTAAAATGTAACTTTAGTTTTTCATAATCCATTTTTACAATTCCCTGTTTTCTGTATTTTCCTTGCAGAAATAAAGCCATCGCAGATTACCTGCGATCAAATGGCTATGAGAATGCTCTACATGAGTTCCAGAAAGAGGCTGATATGGTATGTAATTATTGCTGGAGTAGGAAGAGTAGAGACCTGGCACATCTTGTTGTCACCTGTCGCATGTAATCAGTCAGGTGAACACCTGTACATATTAAGCAGTGAGCCAGCCAAAACAATCAACTTGAATTGTGACACAATCAATGTGAACAAGTGTCTTTTATTTCATGTAAATTCAGTGGGTGTATTGGCATGTGTGGTGGGTCGAATGGAATTTGAGAGGAAAAAGGCTGCTTGAAAATGAGGAGACGTTAACAGATTTTTGTTGAACTTAATGACAGTTCCTTTTAATGAGGACATTTTTTTACCCTTAGGTGCCTTGTACCTCATTGCTTTTTCACTAAATAATTCTTACTCGTGACCCACTTGTGTGTAAGTACACATTTCTTAATTTTAACCCTCCTACTATGCGACCATTCAATATCATCTTCATGATTTTTAAATAATGGATGCACTATGCTAGCCTGCAGTGATGTCAAGTGGCGAAAATGCTCTACAAATATACACAGTACAGAACATAAACAGTTCAATATATAGTTCAATCTTCTAATTTCCCATTATTTCCAACACAACATGTGCAGTTCAAATGGTTGGTCAACTCACGGGCATTGAGTGTAGTATGGTTTTAACATAGTTGAGTTCATTTTTCATGCAGCTACATGTAGTTCTTGACTAAGTGAAATGTAAGAATTTGTTGCAGTGAAATGTGCAGGGAAAGTGCACCTTTAACTCTGAGGTACTAGCATTCATTTTCATATTAGTGGCTCATTTATTCCCAGTAAGAAAACATTTCAATTATTTGCAGTCATCAGAATGTAGTTTTAGGACTTGCAGTTAATGCAGATCAGATGGAATGGAAATCAGACTGTACATTTTCATCATTGACAATTTACAAGCACGCTTCACACATCAATCAATCATGTCAACAGTGATCAACACTGATCAGAGTAGCTTCAATGCAAGTCCTGCCCACCGGTAGCCACACTAATGGTCCCACTCGCCAATTTTAAAAGCAAAATTGTGTGCGGTACACAGAATGTTGGTGAATTCTTTTTGAACGGCCAAATCAAATATTCACTGGAACATTATCATTTAATCTTGTTTGTTATTAATTGTTTAATTCAGGCATGCAATTGTTAGATGATCAGCTGATTTCCTCATTTTTAGTTTCTTACCTGTGCCATTGAAAACTTAAAATCGCAGTGTAAAGTCTTGCTGCGCTTTGCACTTTTCTTTTGACAAATTGCAAGAATGTACCTGCTAATTATTATAATTAATTTAAACAAATAAAGAACAATTTACATTTAGTGCCTTGTGCCGTTGTCTACTCTGTAAGCAACAGGCAAGTTTCAGGCAACCAACCGAACTGGACTTAATTCATTGAACGCACACTTGAGACATTTTTTTTAAAGTCAACTAAAGTAGATATGAATTTTGAAATTGTCTTCTTCCTGGATACTGTTTACTTAAGTTGCTTTGTGTGACCTCGCCCTCCAAAACTCACATCCTGAATTCATACTGCATTCATTATGTTTATGAGTATTTGTAAAAGCTAGTGTGAATGTTAAATCAACATTTACAATAATCCATTGTGAATGACCAGCAATGGAGTTGGCCAAGCTGGAAGTTATCCACAATTGTTTTCAATGCCTATCTTCTTTCCTTTGTGATTCCGTTTTCCCCCCAGCCTGGCGAGTGAAAGAAAATACAACGGTCTCCTGGAGAAGAAATGGACTTCAGTCATCAGACTACAGAAGAAGGTGATGGACCTGGAGTGCAAACTGAACGAGACAGAGAAGGAGTACACCACCGGGGGACCCAACCAGAAACGTTCCCCAACAGAGTGGATACCGCGACCTCCAGAGCGTTACTCACTCACAGGTCATCGTAGCACTATTACTAGAGTATTGTTCCATCCTGTCTACAGTGTTATGGTCACGGCTTCTGAAGATGCTACGATAAAGGTTTGTTCGGCCAGTTTTTGCACCTTCTTGAATCTTAAATTTAGTTTAGTTTAAGGGGGGTGTTCCCTTCAAATATCTATGGAAATTTATTTTCAAGTGTCATGACTAAGCTATCTAGTGCACGGGACTCATGCTCTAATGTTGTGAGAGTGTGGGTTTGGGTTCTAGTCATGGCACTTGTGCTCTGAGCAAAACACTTAAAGGTCTTCCTGGAATGGAGGGGAATGTTTCATAAAAGAAAACATCAAATTTGGCCGTTTTCAAGCATTTTTCAAAAATTGAAGGTCACGTGATTTTTCCAAACCAAAATGTGGTTCGGATAAGTCACTTGATCTTCACAGTTAGTTTTACTTCCAGCCGTTTAAAAGTAAATTACTGAACCAAATTCAAGTTTGTTTTTTTAAACAATTATTCACGAGTATTTGACAAAAAAGACTCTGTCAGAAACATTTCTCAGATCATGTATTCCTATTAGGGATTATTCTTTATGCGTGACATATTCACTGTGGATTTTGGCGATATTTCAAAAACGCGACCACCTTTTGAAATGAAATTTTCACAGGTTAGTTTTATTGTATATATCTACATTTATATAGGATTAAAACAATCAAGCGGTCCCAAAAACCAAAGGTATACTTTACCTTTAAGTACACATAAATCCATCTATCAAATGGTTAGCAAGGTGCTTTAAATGCTAAATTTACACCCAAGTATGCATGCAAGGTAAACCCAATAGAAACAAGAGTAACATGTATTTCGGGGGTTTTATGTATTGCTTGTATCTTTACACTTTTGGGACTTTATTTTATCAGCTTTGATACAATGTATGTAAAGATATTTCTATGATCTATTGTTTCTTGTTGTACAGGTTTGGGATTATGAGGCTGGTGACTTTGAACGTACTCTCAAAGGTCACACAGACAGTGTACAAGATATATGCTTCGATCACACAGGAAAAATACTAGGTGAGCTAAAACCACGACAGCGTTTTGAATTGCCAACCTGTCTGATTTGCAGATTGTTCCCAACCTGCTGGCTTTTGTATTGCAGAGTTTTTTCAATCACAATAGATGGATTGCAATACGCGTCATTGACCACCATCTTTGATGAATTGTGCACGCGTGAAGAGCTATCATTGGCTGAGAGTCGTGCGTAGCGCGTACGTGCACTTTTCCATCGTTTTACATCAAAGATGGCAGTCAATGACGCGTATGCAATCCATCTATGGTTGAGATGACAAAACTTGCAGCCCAACCAATTGGCAATAATCCTTGCTGAGTGATTTGATGGTTTTATTTGATATCCTTTCATACCCCCTCCTCTTTACAGCATCATGCTCGGCTGACATGTCAGTCAAGCTTTGGGACTTTCAGGCGTATGAGTGCATCAAAACAATGCACGGCCATGATCACAACATCTCATCAGTTAGCTTCATGCCCACCGGTGACTTTGTGGTGTCTGGTTCTAGGGACAAGACCATCAAAATGTGGGAGGTGGCCACAGGGTGAGTGATACAGTTTCAGCCACTTTAGTTTTTCTCCATTCAACTCAGTGTAGCAAAACTGAGGTTGGATGCCGAAATAGTCTGGTCCCTGTACATGGAGTCAAAATACTTTTGTGCACAGCCACAATCATTGGTACACTTTTTGTTACAAAGACACCAAATGAACGAGACATAAATATTGAATAACTCTTTGCAGATCTTGTTTTCGACAAACTCAAGTACTTTCTACTCTTCATTCACACACCACTGGTTAATCATTTTATAAAAAACATTGAAATAACTGTTACATCACTGGTTTTCAAAGTGTTGTTCATAACATGGACACAAAAAAAATGTGTACCCATGATTGTGGCTGTGCACTTTTACATTTTGGGCTGGAATTTTTAAATTGTGATTTGGGATTGCACACAATTTCAAAGACAAATCTCTAGATTTAAAATACTTTGAAGTAATCTATTGAGAGATGAAGCATTTTGTATTTGTTGTTTTTATCCAGGTATTGTGTAAAGACGTTTCAAGGTCCACAGGGAATGGGTGAGGATGGTGAAAGTGAACTATGACGGCTCCTTGCTAGCGAGTGCTTCCAATGACCAGGTAGGACTCCCAACCCTAGTCAACTACTTATTGACTTTAAACCCCTCCCCCTCCCCCACACCCCAGTTTTGCTTACAATCACTATTCTTCTCTTTCTTGGTAAAGGCCAAACTTGTGCACTCGCTGTGTAAGTGAAGAATGCATAGTACCATTAAGTACACGATGCACACAAGCAAATATTAATTGCAGGGGTAGTTTTTCACTTGCAGTGAACAGTGCCATGAAATTGGACCCAGGGGCTTGGGATAAACTTGTAATACTTAGGCTGTTTTCAAAACCCCGGCTTGGGCTTAGGCTTGGGCCCAAGGTGGCTTGGGCTTGGGGCTTGGGCTTGGGCTTGGGCTTGGGCTTGGGCTTGGGCTTGGGCTTGGGCTCCTTCTACTTCAGTTATTTACAAAACATGTGCTGTCCTTATGGGGCTTCAAACAGTTGGGCTGAGCCCGAGCCCAAGTCCAAATCTTGATTTTAAAAGCGACCTATATTCCAGGGCCCCTCCCCCCAAGGAGTTCAAAACAGAGCACTTAGTTTGTTTACCGACGTCCCCATCGGTTTTGCACTTAACAGTGAGGGAGGATGTCACTGCTCTGTCAAAACACCTGGCTCCATTTTGTTTATGTCATTGGTTTCAATGGGCAGACATTGGCTTGTTAACCTGGTAGATCAAGTACTTCTCTATAGATGTTTTCCCCTTGTTTGGGCTTTGTGCACAGAAGTGAACCGAGGACATCCTCAGTCTGTCACACAACCCGGATTCCTATGGCTAAAGTCCTGCAGTGTCCATGACTCACACATAATGTTTTACCTGGTAAACCTATGCCTTTTCCTTGTTCTCCCATTGTTTGGGAGTTTTTGTCTTGTTATTTTTAGTGATGTCTGCATTGATTTTGTAAAAAAGTGTCGAATTTGGATTGCGGTCGGCAAAACATACCGATCTCATCAACAACTGGGAGATATTGGGACACTAGGTGGCAGCAGACATACCAATGATTTGTCATTGTAGTCATTGACCGGGACAAAAAATACAGAAAAACCTAAACCTACCGATGGTTTCTACTTTCAGGGATGCCAGTTTTCCGGCTATTGCCGGAATTCCGGCTTTTTAAAATTTTCCCCAAAATTTTCCGGCACTCTGTGTTTCATCAGGCCGGAGAAAATATATTTTATTGAAAACGATTTTCGGCGCTCGTTTGGAGCGACTCGTGTTTGATGATGTTTTGAAAGCGCCGTCAAGCGTTCGTACATGTATTGTAAATGCCGGAAGTATTGAGCGAAGATTAGACTTTTCTGTCGAATGTGTGCGTGGTGCCGTATGGTATGTATCGTTGTATTTTGTGTGTACATCCATACACGATCTTTGGACCGTACATGAAATCGCTCTGAGAGTTTTGTTTCGCGGACGATTGGCATTACCATTGAGACATACCGACTGAGTTTTGGGCGTTCATTGAGTCATTATGGATGTTGAAAGAGAAGCTAATTTGAAACAAATTGATCGAGGGATAAAGAATAGGTTTAATTGGCGGTGGCTGGAGTCGAGAGACAGTGTTTACAGAGGGTTCTCCCCATGTACAAGCTATAGCGTATCGGCCCGATACGCAATTTTTTTTTGCCCGATACGCCGGCAAAAAAGCCGAGCACATTTTCGCTTTTCAATTTTCGAATACCTTTTTTATTGACCGCAACAAACGGATCACAGTCTGTGTCCAGTGCCTTGGCCAACGCAATTTATAATCCATCAGTAATGCTTTTTTCGTGTGTGTCTTTGATCTATGTCGTCCCGGCCGCTGAAATCAATCACGATCACATACAAAAAACTTTCTTGTGTGCAGCGAACGATTGAGAAAGCACACATGGCCACTGAACTCATTTAACTGTTTCCCTTCGATGCCGCGTGCACCTTTTTTCGAAGACGGGTACCAGCGAAACCATGCTCATTTTCGACCCCAAAAGAGCAAGCACGTTGATCGCTCGCTCAATCCCACATGCGTAATCTGTGCATACATGTTGAGAGCGGTGTTAGAGCATGTCCGTTTTATTATGTTTTATAATTGGGGCTACTTGAGGAAATTTAATTGACAAACAATATATCACTTATGTAAACAAATTATTTTGACTTCTTTTTAATTTACAGAGAATCTTATTTTCTGTGTAAACAAAATAAATCAGAATAAAACAGTTGAAATGGGTTCACCACCCGTAGGGGAACCCCTGGCCATTTTTTTTTTTAATAAAAACATCTATGCTATATGTGACCCGCTCTGCAAAAAAGGCCCTTAAGTCGCAAAAAATTATTTTTGAGTTAGATACATGGTTGGAAAGGGCCTTTTCTCAGCTTTAATTTGGTGTATGTTAGAAGTCTGTAGCATTTTGCAGTCCAGAGTTATACCATAATTTGCATAAAAATTATTGCCATTTTGGTCAAAATAGGTTGAGGAGAAACAGCCTTGTAAACTTTACACTGTATTTTAAATTATTTTAGTACAAAGTTCTTAAGAAAGACCCTAGCAACGAGCACATTCCCATTATACTATTCGTCTGAAATTTTCACCAATTGTTGAATATGACTTATTAAGTTCAAAATATTTGTTATTTTATTTAACGCTCTATATCGCACTTTTTAAAAACTAATTTGCATATTGTGCTTTTTCGCAATCTTTTTCGTATCTTTAAAATGGCAAAAACACACTTAGTCATTATTACGACGATTTTATAGCAGTTTAATTTAATTTTAGTAACTTTTTTAAGTAATCCTAATGCCAACTGGACTTTTTAGAAAACCAAATGAATTTAAATAGAATATTTTGGGGTGAAAACATGAGCTTTTTGGCAAAAATTTTTTTTCCCACTTTTCGGTATTTTTTTAAGCAACAGCTTAAGCTGATTCATTAAACCCTTCAGCCATCTTGTATTTTCATGGTTGAAACTATTTTGGGGTAAAAATGTAACATTTTGGTAAAAAAAAAAATACTTTCGTTTAAAACCCGAGTATTTCCATTAAAATCTAGCACAGTCAGGGTAGTTTGCCTTCTTATTGAAATCTGAAGTTGATTAATCTACTTTGAAATAATCTTTGGGCTAAAAACTTGCCCAAATAAATAGAACAAACAAATAAACACAAGGAATCAAAGAGGGGGAACTTTTTATTCGCACTGGAATACACTCGCCTTTCCGCGGTGTTCGTCGGCCAGAAGAGATCCGTTGGCATCGATGGCGATGTGGAATCAGATTCCGAATCGGTTTCTGATTCCACATCGTCATTTTCACATCGGAAGTAAACGAAGTAATCTTCCACGAAGCCAACCATGTCTCTCTCCTCCCTGACAAGATTGGCATCACGGGGATCATTCAAAGCTTCAGTCAGACACTAATCCTTCGAACCCATACAAAATATAATAGCAGTTGGCTAATAAAGTTAATTTATTTGGCTAAAAGTGGTAAATAATTCTCAAAATCTTTTCGCTCAGAGCAGTACAGGTCAGTTGGGTTGAACACAGTTGACTGCAACCTCGTCCCCATGGTTTACTTTATTTCCAACCACATTGTTTACAACTGCTCGACACACCCTGGGGACGAGGTTGAGTTGGCTGAATTTTCGTGTGGCACGCACCTAATAAACAGTCACATGACAGTCACCTGACAGCGAATAAACAACCGATATCGTTCACAGCGCATGCGCGCACTCGACATTGCGCGCATTGACCAATGAGTGCACTACACTGTGTGCACGTGATAGCAAAGATCCACGCCCCTAGCAACAAGCGCTCTATGTCTACGTGTAATAAATCTACCGACCCTGCTTTTAATCTTGACCTCTGACCTTTTCTATGTCTAAATTTAGAAAGACAACGTCCTCCGCTTTCAGATGATACCAAATTTATAATAGGGGGGTTTCAAATAATGTCGTGTCAGATGTTTAAAAGACGCAACTTTCCACTGATTCCACGGTCACCGATCGTACAAACCACGAACAAATTGTACACAAAACACGGGTTTTTTCCAACTTTATTGATCAAAATGAACATTCAATCTTACAAATTATGAAAGAGTGGACATCAACGATGTCAAAAATGGGATAAACAAAAAATCACATCGAGTAAGAAATTTTCACCTTTTCAACATTGACGAGCCCTTTTGCGTGCTAAGAGATAGCGCGACTTACGGGCCTTTTTTGCAGAGCGGGTCACATATTAAGTAAAAATGCCTTCGTTTGACCATTATATTGCAATTTCAAAGGCTCTAAAATGCAGCAGAGAGCATCTAGAACTTCAAATTTTTGCAGGGGGGGGGGGTCAGAATTTTTTATTTTTTTAAATATATTTTATAAAAAAATCGCTAATATGTTTTTTAAAATTGTTTTTGGTCTGAGCGGGGGGGGGGGGGGGGGGGGGGGGGGGGGGGCGGGGGATGGAACCCCCTTTCCTTTGTAGCGAATTTTTTTCAGGCTCTGAAGGAAAGAGTCACTGGCATCCCTGTAATTTATGTGTGAGGAGCAGTGTCTTGGCTCCGGTTCGCGCTGCATCGGCTGCTGCCTCACACCCTGCATGCCCACCACCTCAAAGTAAAACTGAGGACTGTCAAACCACCTGGATCCCCTTTGTTAAAGCTTTCAGTGTCAATGGGTAGGCACTCTCACACACACACACACTTTTCTTCATAAGAAAACTTAGAGTGAATCTTGTACTGGATTATAGTCAGATTTTATATTATATCCCTCCACAGACTGTACGAGTATGGGTGGTAGCCACCAAGGAATGCAAGCTAGAGCTGAGGGAACATGATCACGTCGTAGAGTGTGTCAGCTGGGCACCAGAGTGCGCTCATCCCACCATCAATGAAGCTATCGGTGCAGAAGTATGTACAATTACCCCAAAATACCCCTGGTTATACCAAGACTAGCAAAACTTGACTTTGGGCCCTGCAAACCAGTTTTGTAGACATAAGGCATTATGACTTCACTGGGCTAGATCCACAGTTCATACAGATTGTTTACAGTTTACACATTCGCCCATTTTGTGTGATACATGTAGCATACATACATGTATACATGTGTTATATCACTGTTTTAATTCTAAGATGGTGTTGAGATCAGTTAATGCTTGCATTCTGTTTGAGTCTCTCAAAGGCTTAGATATTGAGTTGGTCCGGGTTAATCCCTACTCCAACTTGCCCACAGGTGACCTCAATCCACAACTATCCTTCACTCATATATCACTCAAAACCAATGTTTGGACTTGATGAGAAGATTGGTATACCTGGCCTAGTGATAAGCAATTATTTAAACCTCCATAATCAGACAACTCTTCAAGAGGGATTTTGGAATTGGGAGGGATTTCTTTCTTTTCTTTGTAGGGGGGGGGGTAGGTTAAGTTTACTCTGTAAACTCCATAAGCAAACTAACCCATACTTACATGGTGCCAGACATGCCAATCTTATCAGAGAATAAAAGTCACAATAGGCATGAATGTGATTTTAACCTGAGTCTGATTGGATTTAAGACTTCTGTAAATATTCTCATTTTGTATTAATCCTAACCGCCTCAAATCTTCCCAAACCCATCCATTTGTGTCGTGAATTACCAAGAGTGGAATTTTTAATTATTAGACTACAAACAAAACCGAGGATTTGGGGTCAGTGTAAGGCCATGTATCAAATTGATGGCTTTTGACAGTGGCTATGGCTCAGATTGCTGAAAAGGCCCAATGTTTTCACTGCAGCCAACTGCCATACAATTTAGCTGTAGCCGAAGTCCCTTGATTCGGTCGCAGCCAAAATACACGAAAGGAGAGCCATTTCAAGTACCTTTTTTCAATTGTTAATTTCAAATGAAAATCAACAAAGGACAGGACATAAAAACTTGACATCAATCCTTGATCTTTAATCATAAAGAAATTCTAGTTTATTTGTTTAATCGGCAAGCTTTGTACAGTAAGCTTTAAGTAATGTTCAATGGGTCGATACTTGTACTATTTTATTTTTCATACAAAGCTTACTCTGTTAACAATATTGATGGCAAACAGTAAAATAACTTTGACTCTAATGCAATGAGGAATAAATTCACCTGTATATGCTCTCACCTCTCAGGGAAAATGTCAAAGCGGTGTTTGGGTTTCCTGCTCATCTTTTCATTGAATTATCTCCTTGATACTTTGATTGGTTGTTCAGTAAACCTCATTCTTCCTGGAGCTGAAAACAACGCTTGTCATACTACTGGTTAGAGGTCCTGTATTACGAGCTACTTCCCGAGGGACTTATTGTTCTACCAGCTTTGAATGGAAGACTTTTGGGACTCAATTAACCCAGACATGCATGTAACTCTACCTGCTGTGCTCTTCATTTCCATAAGACCTTGAAGTTAGGCATTCCAATAGATAACAGAATCATTGCAGGCACAGCCATTGTTGTAACGACAAATGTTTCTACACTGAGGATTCATATTTCAGTTACAATCTTGACAGAAATAACAAAGCCTATGTTGAATTTGTCCAATAAGAAAGACCCTAGCAACGAGCACATTCCCATTATACTATTCGTCTGAAATTTTCACCAATTGTTGAATATGACTTATTAAGTTCAAAATATTTGTTATTTTATTTAACGCTCTATATCGCACTTTTTAAAAACTAATTTGCATATTGTGCTTTTTCGCAATCTTTTTCGTATCTTTAAAATGGCAAAAACACACTTAGTCATTATTACGACGATTTTATAGCAGTTTAATTTAATTTTAGTAACTTTTTTAAGTAATCCTAATGCCAACTGGACTTTTTAGAAAACCAAATGAATTTAAATAGAATATTTTGGGGTGAAAACATGAGCTTTTTGGCAAAAATTTTTTTTCCCACTTTTCGGTATTTTTTTAAGCAACAGCTTAAGCTGATTCATTAAACCCTTCAGCCATCTTGTATTTTCATGGTTGAAACTATTTTGGGGTAAAAATGTAACATTTTGGTAAAAAAAAAATACTTTCGTTTAAAACCCGAGTATTTCCATTAAAATCTAGCACAGTCAGGGTAGTTTGCCTTCTTATTGAAATCTGAAGTTGATTAATCTACTTTGAAATAATCTTTGGGCTAAAAACTTGCCCAAATAAATAGAACAAACAAATAAACACAAGGAATCAAAGAGGGGGAACTTTTTATTCGCACTGGAATACACTCGCCTTTCCGCGGTGTTCGTCGGCCAGAAGAGATCCGTTGGCATCGATGGCGATGTGGAATCAGATTCCGAATCGGTTTCTGATTCCACATCGTCATTTTCACATCGGAAGTAAACGAAGTAATCTTCCACGAAGCCAACCATGTCTCTCTCCTCCCTGACAAGATTGGCATCACGGGGATCATTCAAAGCTTCAGTCAGACACTAATCCTTCGAACCCATACAAAATATAATAGCAGTTGGCTAATAAAGTTAATTTATTTGGCTAAAAGTGGTAAATAATTCTCAAAATCTTTTCGCTCAGAGCAGTACAGGTCAGTTGGGTTGAACACAGTTGACTGCAACCTCGTCCCCATGGTTTACTTTATTTCCAACCACATTGTTTACAACTGCTCGACACACCCTGGGGACGAGGTTGAGTTGGCTGAATTTTCGTGTGGCACGCACCTAATAAACAGTCACATGACAGTCACCTGACAGCGAATAAACAACCGATATCGTTCACAGCGCATGCGCGCACTCGACATTGCGCGCATTGACCAATGAGTGCACTACACTGTGTGCACGTGATAGCAAAGATCCACGCCCCTAGCAACAAGCGCTCTATGTCTACGTGTAATAAATCTACCGACCCTGCTTTTAATCTTGACCTCTGACCTTTTCTATGTCTAAATTTAGAAAGACAACGTCCTCCGCTTTCAGATGATACCAAATTTATAATAGGGGGGTTTCAAATAATGTCGTGTCAGATGTTTAAAAGACGCAACTTTCCACTGATTCCACGGTCACCGATCGTACAAACCACGAACAAATTGTACACAAAACACGGGTTTTTTCCAACTTTATTGATCAAAATGAACATTCAATCTTACAAATTATGAAAGAGTGGACATCAACGATGTCAAAAATGGGATAAACAAAAAATCACATCGAGTAAGAAATTTTCACCTTTTCAACATTGACGAGCCCTTTTGCGTGCTAAGAGATAGCGCGACTTACGGGCCTTTTTTGCAGAGCGGGTCACATATTAAGTAAAAATGCCTTCGTTTGACCATTATATTGCAATTTCAAAGGCTCTAAAATGCAGCAGAGAGCATCTAGAACTTCAAATTTTTGCAGGGGGGGGGGGTCAGAATTTTTTATTTTTTTAAATATATTTTATAAAAAATCGCTAATATGTTTTTTAAAATTGTTTTTGGTCTGAGCGGGGGGGGGGGGGGGGGGGGCGATGACCCCCTTTCCTTTGTAGCGAATTTTTTTCAGGCTCTGAAGGAAAGAGTCACTGGCATCCCTGTAATTTATGTGTGAGGAGCAGTGTCTTGGCTCCGGTTCGCGCTGCATCGGCTGCTGCCTCACACCCTGCATGCCCACCACCTCAAAGTAAAACTGAGGACTGTCAAACCACCTGGATCCCCTTTGTTAAAGCTTTCAGTGTCAATGGGTAGGCACTCTCACACACACACACACTTTTCTTCATAAGAAAACTTAGAGTGAATCTTGTACTGGATTATAGTCAGATTTTATATTATATCCCTCCACAGACTGTACGAGTATGGGTGGTAGCCACCAAGGAATGCAAGCTAGAGCTGAGGGAACATGATCACGTCGTAGAGTGTGTCAGCTGGGCACCAGAGTGCGCTCATCCCACCATCAATGAAGCTATCGGTGCAGAAGTATGTACAATTACCCCAAAATACCCCTGGTTATACCAAGACTAGCAAAACTTGACTTTGGGCCCTGCAAACCAGTTTTGTAGACATAAGGCATTATGACTTCACTGGGCTAGATCCACAGTTCATACAGATTGTTTACAGTTTACACATTCGCCCATTTTGTGTGATACATGTAGCATACATACATGTATACATGTGTTATATCACTGTTTTAATTCTAAGATGGTGTTGAGATCAGTTAATGCTTGCATTCTGTTTGAGTCTCTCAAAGGCTTAGATATTGAGTTGGTCCGGGTTAATCCCTACTCCAACTTGCCCACAGGTGACCTCAATCCACAACTATCCTTCACTCATATATCACTCAAAACCAATGTTTGGACTTGATGAGAAGATTGGTATACCTGGCCTAGTGATAAGCAATTATTTAAACCTCCATAATCAGACAACTTCTTCAAGAGGATTTTGGAATTGGGAGGGATTTCTTTCTTTTTTTGTAGTGGGGGGGGGTTAGGGTTAAGTTACTCTGTACTCCATAAGCAAACTAACCCATGCTTAGCATGGTGCCAGACATGCCAATCTTATCAGAGAATAAAGTCACAATAGCATGAATGTAGTTTTACCTGAGTCTGATGGATTTAAGACTTCTGTAAATATTCTCATTTTGTATTAATCCTAACCGCCTCAAATCTTCCCAAACCCATCATTTGTGTCGTGAATTACCAAAGAGTGGAATATTTTAATTTATTAGACTAGCAACAAAACCGAGGAGTTGGGGTCAGTGTAAGGCCATGTACAAATTGATGGCTTTGACAGTGGCTATGGCTAGATTGCTGAAAAGGCCCAATGTTTTCACTGCAGCCAACTGCCATACATTTAGCTGTAGCCGAAGTCGCTTGATTCGGTCACAGCCAAAATACACGAAAGGAGAGCCATTTCAAGTACCTGTTTTCAATTGTTAATTTCAAATGAAATCAATAAAGACAGGACATAAAAACTTGACATCAATCTTGATCTTTAATCATAAGAACATGCTGTTATTTTGTTAATGGCTAGCTTTGTACATGTAGCTTTTAAGTAATTTCATTGGTCGATACTTGTACTTTTTTTTTCAATACAAAGCTTACTCTGGTTAACAATATTGATGGCAAACAGGTAAATAACTTTGACTCTATGCATGAGGAATAAATTCACCTGAATGTAAGCTCCAACCTACTCAGGGAAAATGTCAAAGGCGGTGTTGGGTTTCCTGCTCATCTTTTCATTGGAATATCTCCTGATACTTTGATTGGTTGTTCAGACCTCATTCTTCCTGGCAGCTGAAAACGCTTGCATACTACTGGTAGATCTGTAGTTACTGAGCTACATTCCCGAGGGACTTATTGTTCTACAGCTTTGATGGAAGACTTTGGGACTCAATTAACCCAGACATGCATGTAACTCTACCTGCTGTGCTTTCATTTCATAGACCTTGAAGTAGTCATTCCAATAGATAACAGAATCATTGCAGGCACACCATTGTTGTAACGACAAAATTTTCTAACTGAGGATTCATATTTCAGTTACAATCTTGACAGAAATACAAAGCTTATGTTGAATTTGTCCAAAAGTTTATACTACGATTACATCTATCTGAGATGTTCTTCCTCTACAGATTGAAATAAGTGTTTATTGCTTTTTTAAAGACTTGGAATAATTCTTTAAAAGTTGCCATCCCCCAGTGTCATTTTATTGTGTTTCCGATTAAAATTGCATTTTACCTTATTGCTTTCCTTGGTCATGTGGCTTGGGATTTAGTCTATCATTCTGATAGCATTTTTTATTTGTTTATTCTGTTCCACGTTTTTCAATGTAAGCCTCTAGAAAATTTAGATATGTGAATAAGAATTAATGAGAATAAATTGAAGTGCTTAATATCAAATGAGAGATACCTTATCAAAGATGGATTCATGTTGCCAGGGATTCTGGTTTAAAAAAGTGAGAGATTATTTGTTTATTTGAAAGATGAGGAACGGTAGTGACTTAGAGAAATGTCTGTAGTTGTACAATTTCCACACCAAATTTCATGTTATTAGTGATAGTTGATAGCAGAAAATTGCATCCCCAAACATCAAAATATAAAGCGGTTTGAAACGTTTGAAAATAAGAATAAATTGTTACCTTGGTGTGTTATAACGGAGCAGTTTAGTGCACTGGGACTCAAGTTCTGGTGGCTACGTCATTGGGGTTTGGGTCCGAATCCTGGTCATGACACTTGTTTTCTAGAGGAAGACAATTTTTCTTCTGTTCACAAAGGGTTAAATGGGTACATGGGGGCAGAGGTGGTTCTTGTGATTGATTTAGCATGATGCACAACTTACTTGCTAGCTCAGGTTGCATACTCGCCAGGGAGCTGAGATCTTGGAATGAAATAAATGGCCCAGTACCGGGGCGAGCATAAAAATTGGCAGATACCGGCTCTTTCTAAATGTTCATTATTGTTGTTATTATCTTTGCAGACGAAGAAGAACCAGAGGTCAGGACCATTCTTGGTGTCGGGATCTAGAGATAAGAGCATCAAGGTGTGGGATGTTAGCGCTGGTGTCTGCATTATAACCCTGGTAAGGACAAAATACATCATGGTTCAACATCACAATCACTACAGGGTTCGCCCTTAACACTAGCCTGGCGTACATTGTCTAGTAAAAAATGCTATGGGCTAGTAAACGCCACTTCTCAACTTGCCCTGTGGGCTACTAAAAACTGTGCAACCTACTTGTTTGAAAAGCTCATTTCTTCCTTTTCGGATGTGAATAATTAATGTACAAAATGTGTTAATCGTTATTGAGTGTGTGAATATAACTTCATTTGATCATTAAACTGGTTGTGATCGTTAACATTAACACATCAGAACATTACATTTATGGAAATTCCTGTTTAAAACCTGGGCTACTCAAACTTCCTGGGGGCAAGTAAAATGCACAGTTTACTGGCCCGGCGGGCTACTTTACATAAAAGTTTAAGTGCAAGGCCTGCACTATTGATCTATCAATGAAGTGTTCTTCACTTGGCTGTGCTTTTCCTTTTACATACCATCAGGCATGTAACTTCTCAGCTGATCAGCTCAATTCCTTCTTGTATTAGTGCCATTGAAAACTAAAGAACACTTACACAGTTTTGTTTGTTTGCTGGGCTGGAATGCCACATTCTTCTTTGGTTTTATTTTAAAAGATTGTGAACATTATCCATGGAGCCTCCATGATGCTTTATCATATCGTGTGTGTACATGTGTGATTGTGTGAATTGGGTTGACTGCAGTACAATCGTTCCCATCATGCATCACAACATCCTGAACATGAATTTGTACGAGCTCGTCCGCCCATCCCAGCGGTCTTGAATGAGACCGGTGGGGCCGAGCAAAAAATGGATACATGGATTATCACCAGTCTAGGGATTCAACTACTTTATGAACATTATCATTATCAGCATTATTGTTGTTTTTTTTTCCCCATACAGACTGGGCATGACAACTGGGTGCGAGGGGTTTTATTCCATCCAGGAGGCAAGTACATTGTGAGTGCGTCTGATGATAAAACCATTAGGGTCTGGGATTACAAGAATCGACGCTGTCAGAAGGTTCTAAACGCCCACACACACTTCGTCACCTCACTCGGTAAGATCAGACAATTTATTCTTGATATATAATAATAATAATATAACGTATTTGTATAGCGCCTACTGCAGGCCAGCCTCTAAGCGCTTAACATTCAGTATTTTTCCTGCAAGGTATTGTGGAGCTACGTTTGGGACCTTTTCCTTTACATAGCACCATGTAATGGTTTACTAGATGCTGTGACGCAATATTTTTGTTTTAATCAAGCTTTAAATTTAAAAATTCACATTTTTTTGTCTGGCCCCTAAAGGAATGCTGCTTTGTATTAAGCGATTTTCACTGAAAAAGTCGGTTAATATAAACAAATTCATAATTGTCCTCTTTTTACGGCTCTGTGAGTTGTATGCCTGACATAAACTTAAGTGCTCGGCGGTGCTACTCTTTTTCGGAATTCAATGTTGGCATCTCTGCACCATGTGGTATTTTGATGAGGTAATGGCTCTGACAAGAGCCAATTGGTTTATTTTCCACATTTGACTAGTTTACTCGGGACTAATGTCTATAAATCCAGGCTTGATACTTGATGGAGGCAACTGGGTCATTGCCTTGGTGCCTCAATTCAAGTTGTCCTCATAGAGGTGCCCTTTATCTAGGAAAAACTGCCTTGCCCTTACAGGGACCAAGCATCAGGGGCCAATTTCATAGAGCTGCTTAAGCAGAAAATATTGCTTATTAATTTTCTGCTTAGCAGAAAAGAGCAGGATACCAGTCACAAATTGTACTTGTGACATGGTAGTTTGGCTGGTAACCTTATTCTGGTAAGCATAATTTTGTTGTACTTAGCTACTTTTTGTGCTTAAGCAGCTCTATGAAATTGGGCCCGGATCTGAATATCTCCTCCAAAGCCTCAAATCCTGCATTCTCTAGATTGATTATTTTGTCTGTTTTTCTTTGTTTGATACAGATTTTCACAAGTCCGCTCCGTTCATCATCAGTGGTAGCGTGGATCTATCAGTCAAAGTCTGGGAGTGCCGTTAATGGTACCCACGGTGGGTGTCATCCTATTTAAATGTATCTCAACTATGTAACCAATGGCAACCTTGTACATGTATGCACAGCTTTAACAGTCATATCTGTTACTCTTACTAGCGGACTAACTTCTAAGGGTGTCTTGTTGTTGGTTTGGGTTTTTTTCCTGCCACCACATGTGTTTACTCGGTGGAGCATGTTTAAAACGCCATCAGTAATGTCCAATGATTTTACTTGTGGTGTCTCTGTATGTTGATGATAAAAGTTGTAACATCAGCACCCTGGTTGATGTAAGCAAGTGAAACTTCAGCTCAGTGGAAAAACAAACCTCAGTGGATAAACTGATATTCTCATCAAATAAATATCCAATTGCAAGTTGTCAATTGGAAACTGGTTTTTACAAAATACCTCAAAAATTGGATGAGATATTAACGTTTTATTAAATACCTTGCACAAAGATTTTTTGATACTGGGTTAAGGTTTGAAGTAATTCTGAAAAAAGTTTTACTGCAGAAAGAAGTTCACTTCAGCCTGTTTTAGCAAGCTGCTTGGGAATAACTTCAATGAGAACCGGAAAATGGTATAGATGCTGCTGTTACTACTTACATCTTGCACAAAACTGTCTGGGGGGGTTTGGGGATCTAATTTGATTTATTGTACTACGCCAAAATCAGCACCCTGAGTGGCTAAAAATGTAAGCCAGTAATTTACAATAATATAAAGAATACTAGTATTACCATTGTGCTTTAACACTGTAGTGACATTGTTGTGTTTCATTAAAAGTGCTCTTCGGCTATTAAGAGACACCCTATCATATTGCATGAAAAGTCACCTTTGGGCTTAATATTGGAAGTCATTTTATTTTATTTTTTTTAGATGTGCATTAAAAGAGTACTTAACTAAGAGGTGATAAGATAGTATATGTCAAAGATAAGTGCTAGTTTAGTGAAACTTTAGGAAAATCACTCGTCATTTGTGATCAGAACTTTTGATATGTGGATTTGGGCCGAAATGAGGAAATCATTTGTGCTGAATTTTTCACTGTGAAATTTCAAAATGAGATTCTTGATCAAAGTTTGACTGAGACAGATATTGACAATTGACTTTAAAAAAAGTTGAAATCTTTTTCGTTGAAGTGCAATTTTCCTCTCAAAAAAAATGTAATTTGCCTTTCCTCAAAATGGGAATTTTATGTTTGCCGAAAGGAAAAGGGAGAAAAACCTATCCTTCTATCGGCGAACCTTCCATTTCCTAAAAGTGACTCTTCCAATTCCCGTACAGGGAATGTCTCTTACTTACATGTGAAACTTCATTTATTTTTATTTTTTTCTAATGGTAAACTATTCCAGGGATAGTTCCCCACTGAAGTGCTTGTGTTGTTGGCTGGTGTGTGGATGTACTATCACAAATGCCACTCACACACCATGTACAATGATGACAAAATGCTGCTACACAAAGCAAGCCTTCTTAATTGTCAAGCTTAATGAATAAATGTATTTTAATTAAATAAACCATCAACAAAAAAGGCAACTTTAATCTTGAAAAAGAAAATTGTAATTACTGTGATATGAAGCTGACGAACTGTTTAAAACCATATGATATAACGTTGGTGTTTTTTGTTGTTATTCTTCTTTTTTTTCTGCCATGAGGTGTGATGTCATTGTATACTAATATTAATATGCAAAGGTCGGGAGTTAAAGGTCAAAGTCCGAGGTCATGTATTTATCTAATATCTAGTAAAATTGTACATTAAAGCTAGGTGTTTAAACAACTGCAGATGTATTTTGATCAGTGTTGAAATAAAGCTGTAGGGTTTTTAAAAAGGCTTGAATATTACCGAGAGCATAAGACAGGCTGGAAATCTCAAATTGCTGGTGTATTTTACCATTGGTCAGATCTTCTTTTATAAGATAAAGGTGGGGGGAGTGCGGTAAACAAATCAACAATATGGGGTTCATTTTGAACGAAGGCATCTGCCAGTGTTGGTCATTTCTGGGAAAATGTGTTAATTACAGTTAATGAAAACGATGGTCATGTTTAACAGAAGCAAACACACAAAACAAAAGATATGAAATTGTTTTGATTGGAATATGATAGTAATTTGAGATTGCAAACCAGTTCTGATTCCTGTTGGATGCTGTATCTTAGCTTTTAATGGTAACATACGTCTTGTCCAGATATATCAATTGGGATTACAGTAAATCTTCAATGGCTTTCACAGAGGAAGAAAAAGGCCAGCTACTAACACTTATAAATCTGTAACCAACGGACAAAACTTGGGAGATATTTAAAAGGTTTCTGTGTATGATAATTAAACAAATTATATAAGCCACATGTGGCATGCTATCTATGTGTTGTTTATGTATAAATAAATTGATGACAATGTATGCTGTTAACAGGGACAAACTTGTACAGAATTAAGATTATTACACTAGTCCAAAATAATAGCGCAGCAGTATTGTTATAGGTTATTGTTGTTACTTGTTAGGATAATGTAGACATTGTCCGGCCTGCGTGAGGGTACATGCACTGTACAATGAATAGTAGCTCTTGGCCCAATTTCATCAAGATGTTTAACTGCAAGCAACTTTGTTGTGCTTGCTTGAGCAAAGAATCATCCTGAAGCAGAAGTGTTTCATAAATGATCAAGATGATTTAGTAAAGCATTCACAATGGATTTGCATTGTTGTGTCTCTTAACTGCTTACTGGGACCAACAGCAAGTTAGCATGCCTTGTGCTTTGCTCACAGTAAGCAGCAGTTATGAAATAGAAACTCTGCTAAGAATCATTCTATAGGCAGAAAGGGTATGCAGGCTTTGTGAAATTGGCGTCTGGTTTGGATTACTTGGTTTACCTTGATGCACAAAGGGGAAAGGTCAGAGGTGAAGTGTCTCCTCTGATGAAAACGAGTTGTATTGACTGCAAACTGTAATTGGTAGATGGCGCTTGTATATAAAATGTTTTGTCGCATACCTGTCAATGCGATGTATGTAGTGATGCCATGAACGTAGTCTTTGCTATGCTATCCATATTGTAGAACCCCATTTCCTTCCTCTTCCCTCCCCCACCATCGCCCTCAAGAAAGCTACTAACAAAAGGTGAATGTAATGTCTTTGTGTAGCTTGATAAGAAAGCAACTCTTCGCTATTAAGCGCCATAATGAAACAAATAGTGAACATTCTGAAGCAGAGTTTGTGAGCCAAGATTTATAATTTGTTCATGCGTCTAATTTTCCAAATATACCAGGGATTGCATCAGAAATGGAGCATTCATATCAAGGCCGTTTCCTACATTAACACATTTTTCAATGATGTACACAGTAAGTAGACAAGCGTATGCTTGTATTCTTTGCAAACGAAGCAAGAGCATCTTGCATTTAGAATTCTGTCGAGCAATATGTTTGCTATTTTATGCATTCATCCAGCTTGTCGTTAAACGTCTACAAAACTCTTCCGTATATGTAACCATGCCTTATACATTGCTTTCCGGTGAGTTTTTTCAATTACAAATCAGGCAAAAATTTGATGTAATCTAAGTCACATGGAATGGTTATTCCTACAAGTTAAGTTGTGTTGAACTTTTGTCAAATTATATGTAAATCTGAGGAGTTGAAATCAAAACCAATTTGACAGTTTGTGTTTGACTACTGTATGAACTGAACTTCCGTTTGTGTAACCTTTAACACAATAATAAATGCATGCACCTCTCTCTTTGTAGGCACTAGACTGCTTGTTTTGGTGAAGTTAAGCTTTGGGGATGCCCTAGTTGGATTGTTGTTATATCTGATGCCTTCATCCTCTGGTGTGTTTCTGTCGAAATTGGCTAAGTCCTAAACCAATTTCATACAGCAATTCAGGACAAAAACTTGCCAGACAGTCTGCCAAGCAAAAACAAAGATTACCAGGAAACAGTCACAAGTATTGTAACATTGGAGTATTAAATTTGGCTGGCAGTCTGTGTGACTTGGCTAGATTTGTCTGTGGATAACAATTGTGTGAGGTTTGGCCCAGATGCAGTAGATTTGTTGGGCTTTGTTGCCTGTTGCACCTTCTCACATGCAGGAGGCTGTACACACTTCTACTCTTAGATTTTGTTTACATTGAGCAAGAACCTTGCAAAAATGCTCTAAAGGGTTAATTTAAGGTGTTTAATGTAATCCAGAGATCCTGTGCATATGCAGCCATAACAGAGGTCAAGCATTGGAAACATTTGCAACCATGACTTTCAGCCAATGATTATGCCTTCTGTTAGCCACAGCGAGGGCGCTATTTGAGCTTGTGGCAGCATATGCAAGGGGACTAATGACTGACTGGAAGGTGCAACATTAGTAGTGACTCACTGATTGTTCTGAATGTTCATTCATTGTTCTATGGTTGATAATTGCCTCTTGACACTATCAGAGTATAAGATGAACACAAATTGCATTTCAAATTGGTTTGCTGACTCTGACCTAAGCAAGAAGCCATGTATCATCTTCACAACATGCTTGAAGTGAGAATACTGTAGTACACTGTACATGTTTGATTGGTATCAATAATGGCAAAGGGGAATATTCTTGTTTCATTACAGCAGTTACTTGAGATTTGACTGAGCCTTGTTATGGCAAGATCAGGACCAGTGTGTCTCACCAGTGGTTCAGTTGGATACCAGTCTTTGTTACATTACTTTATAGCAGTGCAATGGAGACTGAAGTCCAACCAGGGCTAACTACAGTGCAGTGTCCATCCATCACCACCTCTGAACATTCAACCATTTGTGATTAGAATTTACCAATGTAGTACCATCTTGCCTCGTTTGAGCTTGGAAAAGGAGTCGTTTTAGAGGGCTATTGATGTAAATATTAAACGAATTGTTAAAGATTATTATTTTTTATTATTATTTTTGTTTAATTCTGGTACAAAAAAAATTATCCATAAATCCATGATAATATTGGACAGTACATGTAGGTTCTGTGGTGCATAGTGTACAGTTAGAGTTAAATTGGTTGCCCTTTTTTGAAAGCATGGATTTTTACATTTAGTCTATTTATTTTGATGTTAAGTTGATGTTTAATCCATATTTTAAATAATGCATTCTGTCAACAATGATGATAATTATTGATCTAACAACACCAGACGAAAATAAGTTTATAATCTGTTTGTGTTTTCCCAAATTGTGCATATGTTTCCTATAATTATACCATTTATTTTGTAGACTGACTTAAGTTATGTATCAGGTTATTCAGTTAGTTTTTATGGTCGCCAAGGCAGATGCATTGTGGGTACTGTGGTGCATTATGGGTAATACCAAATGGTTATTCATTTGTTTTGATAGTCCAAGCGGGATTCATATTTAAGAATAAGAATAAAGACTAAGAAATCCCCCCCCCCCAACAAAAAACAACAGCAAAAAAGTATGTTTTAATTGCTTTTCTGTGATTTTTATTTGAAACTTCAAGCCCACTAAAGTGGCACTCTGACAAACTGGGCTAATGCCTGAATACCAACTGATAATGTAGCTGCTTAATGGTTCGGCCTAAAATACATGATAAGCATACAGTCCACTGTGAACACATGCTGTGATGTAATGTCCTGAATAAACATGAATATACAATTTTGTCCAGTTTTTCTGGCTCAGTGTGATGATTTCTTACATACATATATCGATACATCTTGTTATTTATTGTGCTCAAGTGAAAAGTACATCATTGGTTATTTGGGGGAAAAAATCTGCATTGTTAATTTTTCTTTGGACACACCTTACAGTCTGCACTGGCAGCAATTGGAATAAAGTGGTGTAATTGGGTGGGCACGTGCTGCCCAATTGATGCCCCACCCCCAACTTCAATACCACAATCATTTTAAAATGTTTTTAAAACTATTTTGTCATTTACACGCAGAAGTGATTTGGGAAATTTTTTTCCTGCAGTCTGCCTGTGAAAATGTCATCAAAAATACTGCAGTAATTTTAAAGTGACTAAAATGGTATGTTTTGTCAAGGAATTTGTGAACATTCAGTCTTTAATTCAGTTGCAGCAATTAGAAAACAGTGCATGGCGTAATGAGGGGGGCATGGAGGAACACGTGTGGCCCAATTGATGGTCCCTCCACCATTTTGAAATCTAGGATAATTTCATTGTTTTTAAAACTATTTTTCCATTTAGACGCACCAGACGTATTTGTTTTTAGTCTCATGTCAGATTATCCCATTAAACAAAAACAGTAAATGGCATAACAATAGCGCTGAAAAGGGGCTTAATTGTTTAGGAGAAATGCAAACGGAAACCACAGTTTTAATTGGCCAGAAGTGCCCACCTAGAGAAAAAAAAATGTTGCACCTCCCGGTGCCCCTAAAAGTAAAATGTTACCCTAGTTTCGGTTAGAAAAACAGTGAATAATGATCCAGGGCCACTTTTCACGGCTTTGAGAGTTATTCAAATGGATGGAGTATCTCTCAACATGGCGCACTATATAAATTTAATATGAAAGTTACGGGCAACATTTTGCGACTTAGGGCAATGGATCCAAGATAGCATTTGGGAACAACAGTTTTGGGCGCGAAATAATTATTGACGTGGATGGAAGTCTGGGTTTGCTTTTTCCATGAAGATCGTACAAAATCTGATCTCATCAAGAACATTTTTGTTTCTTTCTTCAAAACAACAAAAAATGTGATGCTCTATGGACCATTTGCCGTTCTCTCGAAATTGTTTATCATGTCATTGACGCCCGTGCGCCTCATATATCGTTTAGAGTCGACTGGTGGTTTCTGAAATGGGGTATCAGTAAATATCGCCTCAAGAACACTGGGAATTTCCATCAACTTACATACATGGAGAGTAAGACCAACTATAGTTGACAAAGTTTGGCATGTAATTATTGAAAACGTTTTTTTTTTTAAGTGGTTGACTACTAAAATATTAGCAACCCATTTGTTTGGGTTGTATGGTTTGAAGTGCTCTTCGTTATGTAAGCGTCTGTTTCTTTGGATTAAAACAAATGCAGCTTCAAGATTATGATTGACAGAGATCTTCACTTCGGGACACGGTAATAAAAAATAACCATCGAAAGATCGCTTCTTCGTTAATTATAAGAACACGCACAAACAGAGGTCTCTATATTGACGTTACCCCTGCTGCTGGAAGCTATGCATGGCTGACTATATAACCATATATAGAGCAAGGAACTCTTTGCTAAACAAAATGAGCAACCCTTGACCGTTTCTTGGGGAAACCCTACACGTTTATAAAGTAATTTTTGGGGGGTCACAAATTTGAGTTTCATCTGTTCATAGAGAAAGGACAGAGTCTCTGTCCTTACTCTATGATCTGTTGAAGACACAACCCCATCGATAAGATTCCATCATGATTTTTGTACACGGTGTTGACGTCGATCAGATTGTGTCACATGAGTTGTGTACACCGCCCTCTACCTAAAAGTTCACATTTTGTTCGCGTTGTGAGAGGTCTCCCACACACCCGCGGTCAAGGTCAAACACAGTCAACCACGTGGTTTGGAGGCCAGGCAGTAGAGGTCTCAAATTGTTGTCCCCAGTTTGTTTTCTAAGTCCACCTACGAAATATGGAAGCCGTTTTTTAGAAAGAGGGCGTTTGGAATTCATTGGTCGTACCATAGAGAAAGGACCCTTTCTCTATGGTCGTACTAGCCCCTGCCGACCCACGTAAGCTGGTGCGCGCAACAAGCAGTTTCCATCTACGACACGGTTGATAAACTGCTGAGAACCAAACACAATTTGGAAGAACTTTTTGCCTTTGGTACCGGAACGCGACCATAAATGATTTTTTTAAATGAAACTGGCGCGCTGGAGACGATAAGGTATATTGCGCATGAGCTAGGGACGATCCTATTTTACTTAACAGTTACTAATTTAATTTATTTAAACAAAATATATATTGATATTTTTAATTAAATAAACAAAACTTTTCCCGTCTGTATCTTTACATCTAGGTACACTAATGGGTGACAAGGATCTTTAAAATAAATTTGTTTTAGTTAAGACTAGAGTAACGACCAAGCTAAAAGGCCTTCTTTTATAAAATAATTATAAGTAGATATTAATAGAATCAGAGATAAATACCGGTTTTCAGAGCTAATCAATTTGCTATCCTTTGTAGTTTTCGCTCATTATTGCCAAATGAAGACAAACCTGTGAAAGTGTCCGAGTCACCTTTTGTGAAAAAACTAAATAACACTTTTGATATTCCAGATTTATGGACGCGATAGGCTATAGCCCTTGCCGTAGTTTTGATTTGATGTTGTTGTTGGTTTTTTTTCCTTCCTTTTTCTGGGGGTGGGGTCACTGTGGTGGGGTACTATAAACTTTGACCGCTGACTGTAAGTTGAACAGCTCTTGAAGCTTTACTAATCCGTGTGCTTTTAGGTTGAAACAATAACGTTGAAAGGAACGAAGGGCCTTGCTGTTAACAAATTATAAAAAACAATCAGTTTTTCTGGTCAAACAAAAATGCCATCCTTCCTCCATGCTCAGTCATAGTCCGCGGCAGGGTGGTGAGAGAATTATGTTGAACATTTGGCAGACATAGGCTATGCAAAGAGAATACTTGGGCTACAGCCAAACACCTTTCTCGTCACAAACGCCGGCTGTGTGCCAAATTCCATGCTTGTGTAATCAAAGGTTCTATATTCCCTCTCAACTCTCGATGATAAATGTTACGCAGGTATAAATGCAAAAACGTGCACTGCTTACATCATCCAAAAACATACCATACGCATCATCAGGGCATGACCCCTATGCGCACATGTCATGTATGCGAGTACATCGTTTATTATTGTACATCCAATACAATCTTTCACCATCCGCAGCCTAGCCAGTGTGCAAGCCGGTTCACTCTGCGTGTGTCTTCTGCTTCCACCACACACATAACGTGTGGACGACGAGCAATCCAGGATCAATCCAGGATTGAATTACGCACGTGTTACTTGCCGGTCGGTCAAAACCCTAAACGATGGCAGAAGACTCCGTAATCGAGAAAAACACTTCGGAAAATGCAGAGCAGACCCAGAAGTTGCCAAGTGAAAGCGAGCTGTCTTGTCAGGGTGACAGTGCCTCGAAAACGGCAGACAGCGCCGGTAAGTTATGCAAATGTGAGGCTGGTTTTCGAGTTGGGAGTTATGAAATGCGCCATGATGTACGTGTAGCCCCACTCGGCGTGTGGTCAAGCTGAATACACTATACAGGGGTGGCAATACATGATGTGATGCATGGCGGGTCGATGCATACAGCAAGGGTCGATGTTACATCATTATTGGTTTTGTGCATGTGGGTTGCAAAACATGGAGAAGGAAAAGAATAAGCTCCACTCGTACAGAGTGGGGGGGGGGGGGGGGGCTACGTGAAAACATGCATCAGTGACGGCCTAGGTAGGTGTTAAACTACAAATGATCTGGAGGTTTTGGATTTGGTTGGGAACATACATTATTATATTTACAATGATACATGTATCATATTCATAATATTATAATTAATTAGGGATTCATGTTTCATTACATGTGTTTCATAACTTCTGTGTGAGAATAGTTCCTGATTTGAATGTCCATAAAGAAATATAATTTAAATAAATTAAAATAGTAAATTATTGTTGTCATTCAAAATTAAAAAAAATGAATTTACTATTTTTTATGAAGGTAATACAAGAGTGGCGATGAGGTTTAAAACTGACAGGGTCGTGGCCGTACGATAAAGGACCGAGCCGAAGGCAAGGTCCTTCTGCACAGCCACAAGAATTGAAGAAAGTAGACGGCAGTTTAAGACTGATTCACCACTCTTTTATTCTCATTCAATCAGAGTAAAATACCTTTCCATTATTCATCAAAAATATCTGAAAACCTTGAATAGTTCAGAAGAAATTTGACAGTTCAAGACTATAGACACAACTCACAACGCGCAGGCACTCACACGCGCCTATCCGGTTCGCCATTTTGGGTGTCAAAAATGACGTGCATTGTAATGTTCGTAGGTTAGTTAGGCGTTGTGCAAGGGGGGCTATAGTATACAAATATTGACTGCTTTGAGTGGCATAGTAAAGCCAGTCGCTATCTTCCCGACGAGGCGAAGGCGGCTCCGGGGACCACCGAGAGTGACTAGTTTTACTACGCCACGAGATAAAGCAGTCAATATTTGTTTTATAACACCTCTTCCTTTGATTCTATCTGTATACTTTAATAAAATTAATTCACACTTACATGTTCGTACGTGGCAATCAATTGCAAACAAGAACTGTAAACTCTTACGTTGAAATACCGAGTTTTGACAAAATAAGAGGGTACCAGACTACAGATAGAATCAAAGGAAGGGGTGTTATAGAAATAAATAGACCCCCTTGCATAACACGTAACACTACAAGTACGCTGAGGTCACAAAGAACAGCTATCGTCCAATGATCTGCCTCCTTTTGGCCTCAGGGATGGCGCTTCTTGAGAGTGTGGTGTCATATGCAAGGGGTCTATAGCCTCGGCTTCCATTGACGCTGTGTTGAATTTCTGTCAATGTTGTTGCCAAGTTGCTCCTTTTGCAAATTTAGAGCCAGCGCGCTTAAATTTCAAACTAGAAATAGTATTGCACTTAAGTTTTAAACTTTTGCAATCCAAATGCGACCTACCAACTAAAAATTGGGCTGTGAAATTTGCGTGCTCCGCGCAATCATCCGATAGCACGATCTTTTGATTCAATTTTCTCAGGCTATGTTTTAAAAATACACTCCACACCATAATTATATTGTATGTTTAAACATGGCCACGTGATCTCTTGGCCAATCAGAATGGATTTTTAAAGGGCAAGGCATTTTTATTTTACAAAGGGGAATTCCATTGGAAAATCTGAAAGACTGGCCACCGTTGAAGTCATGAGAGAATTGCTTTTTTTTACGTAGAATACTGCAATGGTAATAAGGTTCTCTTTAACCCTAAAGGGCCCAAGTCCTTCAATATCCTTTTGCCAAAGTGCAGGATTGAGAAGGATTTGGGCTTTTAGGGATCTGCAACACAGTTTTAGAAGGGTTTAGGCTACAATGAGTTTTTGTTAGGGTAGGATTTAGCAGGACTTGGGCTATTGGGCTGTTTTTACATAGGAGGATTTAGAAGGTTTTACATGTAGGTCTTATGCAGCTTAGCCAAAATAGGATTGTGAAGGTTTGGGGCTTTTAGTTGACTCCCTTACTTCTGTCTCAAAAGGATTTAGAAGGATTTGGGCTAATATATTTACAATAATGAGAAGGATAGAAGGATTTGGGCACTTAGGGTTTTGACAACTTTAATCTGAAGGATATAGAAGGATTTGGGCAGTATGTTTACCCAAGGGTCTAGTCTGTTAGGGTTAAAAATTGAACGTACAGTATGAATGAGTGCATCGGTATCATGCTGGTATCATGCTAGAGGTACAGTGTACATGCAATACTTCCAGTAAATTTCCACTGCTATTCTGTCCATGGAACTTTGACCCCAAGGCATACACTCTGGTGGGTGGTATAGTATTTTTGATTTGGTCAATAACAATGCATGTAAATGTGTAAGGCATTTCATCATTTTTTTCGCTTTACTCAATTGGTTTGTAGTTACTGTATGGTGCAAAAAAATTGTGTAGCATTCAGCAGAAGACTAAAGGGAGGTTGCATCTCAACATATTTAAAATGATTTTGTCTTAAAAATTATAGTACCTGTCCCTCTTTGTTTTACAGCTTTTGATTTGCAATCTAATTTTGTCCAACAACAAATTGATAACCTCTAAAAAGTAGTAAAGTAGGTATAGATGGATTGCACATGAGGTCATTGACCACCATCTTTGATGAAAAACAATTGAAACATGTACACGCTGCACACAACTCCCAGCCAATGATAGCTTTTCACGCTCACATGGTTCATTTAAAATGATGGCAGCCAATGCAAGGGGTCTATAGAGTTCAAAACAGTACACGTTAAATGTTAGTATTCTATTGCTATTATTTTGTTCTCTGCATCAGCTGAGTGGTTGTTGGCTAGAGTGTCAATACACTGCTCTGGGCTCAAAATTAACATTGGACCACAGGCCCGAGGCCAGTGATTTTAGCGTCGGGCCAGTTAACTGGCAACCGGACAAGCCCGATGGACTTGTGTTTTTCAGTTTAATACTAACACTTCACTGTGTTAATAACACACTATGTGTGAAAATGTTGGCTATGAGTCTGATATTTCTTTCAACTCTATTTAGTATTGAAGTTTACCCATAAGACAAGTGAAATAAAACTTCTCTCAGTGTGTTTTTAACTCATTTTTATTCTGGTCTTTTACAATATATGCCAGTCCTTAAAAATTTGGAGCTTCCAAGCTCTGCAGTCTTGTGGATTTTACCCCCAAATCTGAGCCCTGCTGCTGTGTAACACTACAGCACTTCACTCTTTTCAGTCTAGGTACAGTATTACGATGTATGTACATGTATAGTACATGTATCACACTGTAGCACATGTGATGCGTACATTACATGCACACACTATGCACATTTTGTACATGCAGTACTTATACTTTGTTCTTTTACAGGGCCCCCAGGGAGAACAGTGTTTGTATATAAAATAATTTGGAAAAAAAATAAAAATAATTGTAGATGGTTTGTGTGTTGTACTAAGTACATGTGTTTGTAAGTTATTGTACTGTGGCATGTGCTGTGCATACAGTATGCGTAATTGTACACGCCACTCGTACATTTTACATAATATGGCTTGTGTAATTATTCTGTCTGCTGTGTGTTAATACGCTGTACATGTACATCCCATGTACATAAAATGTTGGCTTAACACCGGAATTGAACAATTTCTTGCACTAAAATGATGATAGATGGTACGTACATGATGGCAGTTATGATGTCCCTGTACATACTTTTTATGACCACAAAATTTAACAGAAAGACTTCTGTCGTATCCCGCTGCAAAATGTTAACAAATGATCTTAGTACTGGTTCTCACTCCCATCCCAAATCAAATGCAAAATACACGGCGGCAGTGGAGGCCATGGCCTTAGTTGTTAAGGTCTTGCTGCCCCTTTCAAAGTTTGCCACAAACTGTAAGAATCGCCCATTCAAGATTCAAAAGAGATAGTTTTTAATACTTGTTGACTGGCCCTTTCAGAAACATTTCAGAAACATTAACAAAACAATCCTAAACTGTTTTTAAGTATTGTACACGTAATCTACATGCACTGATTAGAAGTCAAGTGCAATCATAATATGTGTGCCAAAGGTCAATTTATGCACATTGTACTGGCCCTGAACCCCAACATGTAAAGTCCAAGGTTACTATTGTGCTGTTAGTTTTAAACCTTTATTTCAGCCCCTTGTCATTGAAGATAAAACTAGGGCACTCGAATGGCAGGGCACTCCTTGAATGCTTGACAAATTTCTGTGGACTATTTATAAGTCATGTAAGTTGTTGGTAAATTGCCATTTGCATACGTGTAAAGATGGTGATTTGACTCGTCATGGCACTGCATAAATGATCACTGAATAATCTATGTTCTGTTCATTTCCTTATCGATTTTATGTAGAACTCTTAAAGTTTAATAACCAAAAACAGATCTGAAAGATGAAATTGATTTTGTTTAAAGAAAAATTTAACATATGAGTTTGGGCTGTCTCAGTCAGCATGAACAAGCAATAGGCCTATGAATAAATATTGTGCATGTATTTTAATTAATGTGATTGAAAGCCACTGGTCAAAAATTGAAGAGGTATGAAATAAGTAATCTTCAGGTCTGATACTTCATGGAGGATACAGAGGCAACTGCCTCCATGCCCATGGCCTTGGTTCCATTTTAAATTTCCCTCATGTACAGGTGCCCTTTTTTTCATTAGAAAAAGAACTGCCTTTCCCTTACATACGTGTCAACAGCAAAGTATCAGGCCTGAATCTTCAAACCAAGACAGTTGTGTTGGGGTAGAGACTCGGACCATCCATCAGTGTTTTTGCTGAAGCATAGAGCAGCTTCCTTTTCCAACAGTAGTCCACCTGGTCCACTGGCCAAATGCCTAGAGTTAGAATACCAGAGAACCAGTCAAAATTCTCTCAAAGTCCAAGTGGTCCCGCTGGCTAGTCACTAAAAAAGGTAAAGGGCAAACCCTAATAAAATCTGTTAAATATTGCACAATGCACAACAGCTTAACGAATACAAAACTACTTTTGTATGTGATCATTTGTAATGATAATCATGTTTTATGTTGCGTAAAATCAACTTGAACTTGATTCACCTTTAGTGACTGTACTTTAGTCCTTGCATCCCCTGCAGTGTCTATTCCTTGCATAACTTACTGCAGTGTAATCTTAGACATGCCATCCTATCATGCAGGAGGACTTGAAGTGTTACATTGTTATTAATTGGGATGGATGCTGCATTTCTGCTTGCATGTCTGGGTTACTCCAGTCTGAAAATCTTCCACAGCATGCAAGCCTTGTGTTTACAAGACCTGGTTTCAAAGTGGGTTGTACAAATTTATTGCCAATTTAAAAACAAGGTCTCTAAATTGTGCACTTCCCACATTTTACCATGCACATAAAACTGATTAAATTCAAAGGACACCCAGTCAGTCACCTAACATCTGTTTGGCTAAAAACTGTGTATGACAGTTTATGGGCAATTAGAAAACATTTCCATAGTGATATCAAATCAGCAAATATTTATAAATATTTAATAAAATTTAACTCAAATGAATCGCAAGTTGTTTTTAAAATAAAAAAATGTAATTCAAATTTGAAAGATTTCAGGCACTGTATGGCCACAGAGTACATTGTACATTGTACTTAATTCTATGATTACAAGTAGATAAGACAACATATTAAGTGTAGCTTTTTGGCTGTGAGGCCAAAAGGTCAAAATTGTATTCAGTGACTGAGATTTTTTCCTACTTTGTCAATTCAGGAGGAATCACATTTCCCTCTTTTTTTTATTAACTCAAACTTCTGTCAGAAACTATGAATTTTGCGAGAAACCAATATGTGTAGTGGTCTTATAGTATGCAGAAAGTGGAGTCCCTCATGCCTTTATTTGGTGTGGGACCCAAATTTAGCCTGTCCTTGTCTGTATGCACCTTGTGGAGACTCCATGAGGTAATTGAGACCTAATTCAATTTGCTAGATACCAGTATCCAATTACTTTGAGCCCTGTGCTGGGGATATATCAGTTGTGCATTAAGGTCTAACAATACGGAATAGACATCACCCGTTATAAAGATACCAGAATGGTTGAATTGAAAAGAAAAAAAACCCCAAAAGATGATTACATCCAAGTTTTTACTTACACAATGCTCTTGATGAGAACTTGAAGGGTTACAAATTTGGCAAGTTTGAAAATTACTTGTATCAAATGACAATGTGCTAAGTAGTGTGTTTGGAGAGTTTGACATTGTGTAGTAAACTTTCACTAAGAAAACTTGCATGTACTGGACATGTAGCTTCACTGTATTTTTGGAAATACCGATTGTCAACTCATCTTTTCATCAACAGTTATCAGGATTGTTTGGAAACCTTGTTATGCCATGTTACACTTAAAGACCTGGCATTTCATCTTTGAGAGGGCAAGGCCCTTTTGCAAAGGCCACTTCCATTGGAAAATCTTTCAAGTTTCCCAAACTCTCTTGGAAGCTTTTGAAGGGGGCACTAAGGCCAAGACCAGGACAACAGAGGTCATGACCTCCTTGGGCTCTGTGTAATTTCAGGCCTGACGTTAAATCAGCAAAAAATATTGGACAACCTACACTGTGTAAATCAATATAACTTCTTGTAAAAGTTATAACTACCATGTTTGTTCTATACATTTACACTACTAAAATGTTGAACTGGCATGAATAAAAATGTCATGATAACCAGTCTGATTATATATTGTACTGTTAATGAGTAGGTTCAAAGTGTACTGCCATACAGATCTCTCATATCTGATTAATGCTAGGTTTAAGTGATAATGAATTAAGACAAAGGTTAGTTTACATACACAGACACCCCCCCCTCCCACCCCCAATCATTTACTCAACAAAATAAACTTGCCAACAATTGGTACTCAAACATTGAATAGAAATGCTAGTTGTGAAGTTTGAGAGGTTGTTTTTAGTGAGTGTGTTAAACACAATCTATGTATTTTGTCATAAATCGTGTCAGCTTAGGGAGACCTTTGCCCTGGGCTTCAGCCTTGGAAGTTGTTTACAAGTTCATATTTTCTGCATTGTAGAGGTGTGCCCTTTTTCAATGGGGAAATTGATGTGACCCTTCATGGGTGTATTGTGGGGCTTGTATTAATTCACATTTGCCAACCTACCCTAGATCCATTTGATGAGGTCTACTTATAATAGTATGGCACACACTAGTGTGAATATTGAACTGTACTTCATCATGGATGCTGTCACAAACCAACCTTTCTGAATAGAAATTACGCATCCATGCGTAAATCTTACTAATTCATATCCCCATGACTTCTTCAATTTTGTTCTTTTGCTGACATCCAGCACTAGCTGAACTACGCTTTTTGGGGGCCAGATTCTACTAAGGGAAAACCTACCAAAATTGACTGGTCAAGGTCATCCATTCTTATTTGGTTTATTTTCTTTTATTCCACAACAATACGAGTGACACCGCAATAAACAATATGGTTGACCAATGACTGAGAAGCTGGGTAATGCATCCATCCCGTGCGCGCAGTTCAATTACGTCAGGATTCCACTGGTATCTATTTTGCATTTATCAGTGAGTCACTCAGTGGGTTACCAGTGATTTATACACGTTCATGGCGCACAATGGTTAAATTTTTTTTTTACTTAAACTGTATGAAAGCTCGCAAAATCAGTCGTGCACGATGACAACCATGCTCAGAAATTTTGTAGTGAGGGACATTGGCAATTTTTGTTGCCGTCTGAAAAGTGCTTTGCAGACCTTAAACACAGCAGTATTTTCCCTGATGAAGGAATTTCATGAAAATAATAATTTTGTTTGTGACTTGATAAAAAGCAAGTGGCACGTTAAGAAATTGCTCTTTGTTGTATCAACTTGAAAGGCCAGATTTGCATAATGTACAGGGTGGTGATGGGGTAGGGGATAGAGAGGGGTCAGTGGTGAAGGTTAGGAAGCCTGTGTACCTGTTAAGTATGTACATCCATTTTATGATTGATAACAAGAAAGTACCAGGTTCATGGTTGATTGAGGATTTTGTGGTTTGACTTATTGACATATTTGCTAAGACACTCTTATTAGGGGCCATAGGTTCATGGTTGTGGTTTGGAGTGCATGATGTATCTGCTGATAGTAACAGGATGTGTGTTTCATTGACTGCTTCCTCCAGAAATTACTCTTGTACTCATTTTTGAATTATAGAAATCTTTCAATCAGAGTAGAGCCAGCATAATTTTTGCTGCTGAGAAGCGAGTTTTGAGAGAACACAGTAGATGTCCTTTTCTGTGCATGTATAGTGCTTATGATAGGTAGTGATTCCTCAAGGATAGATCCACTCTGGGTGATACAATATGAAAACTTCCAAACAGTCCATGTGTTTCAAATACATATAATACATAACATTTGTACATGTAGTAGTTAAAGCTAGTTTGGGTTTCACACAGTGGTTCTGTGTACTCTGAATTTTGCTCCTGAATGGCCAAGGACGTTTCCAACAAAATATCTATATTAACTTGTATTTTTAAGAACTTTTCTTGAGGTATGGACGTACTAAGCACCAGAGCCATAGTGGATTGCACATGCATCATCGACCACCATCTTTGATGCGCACAACTCTCAGCCAATAATAGCCTTACAGGCGTGTCGTTTCATCCACGATGGCGGCCAATGAAAGGGGTCTATAGTAGCTAGTCTATAGGTGCCATTTTGGGTACATCTAGTAGCTTGTGGTGCATTAGTCTAGAATTGCACAGTGGTATTTTACTATTATACACTTACTCACAAACTTGTACTCCTGCCAGCGCAACTGCATAGTTTACACACTGAGTGGGTAGCACAGGGTATTGGAAATTGTGATAACTTCTTTCATTAACATTACATTCAGTCTTTCTGACTAGGAATAGTTAAAGACAATCAACCAATTTATGGAAATTTAATGTCAGGTTGGCATTCACTCTATCAAAACCCAAAGTCCTGAGAATCTTTGATGGTTATCACATTCATTTGTTCAGAAAATTCTCAAGTAAAGCTTAAGAAAATATGAACAAACTTGAAACTGACTTGAGTGCTTTTATGTGTTATCCTTATTAGGATAGAAACCTGTGATTTATGGTTGTAATGGCGTAACTAATAAGTCATTCATGTTTGATTTCTTTCCATAGTTCTGAAGCTCAAAGCAGCCGCTGCCGCAGCTCTGCCTAACCTGGTGAATGGTCAGAGAGGAGGAGGGGATGCTGATAGTCAAGCAACCATGAATGGAGTGGATAGTGTTCATCAAGACAACAGGCTGAATTCTAATGGTGATCTGAACCCTACAGAGGCCCACAATGGACATGATAAGCCAGATCAGGTAGTGGAACCAGAGACCAACTGCCCGTTCATTAATGGGCACTCGGAAGCCTCTGTTGACGATCTTGACAGTAAGAACGAAGTTGTCGCTGAACAAAGCGATGCCACTGAGTCTAACTCTGAGGATCTCCCTTCTGAAAATGGCACCGAGGAAGGAGACAAGAGCAAGGATGGAGAAGGAGAAAATGGTGAAAGAACAGACTCCGAAAAGGAGAGCCAAAAAGACTCTAAAGTTGAAGACGTAATCGTGATTCAGGACACTGCGTTCACCTTGAAGATAGTGCCTCCAGTGAGCGAGGCCTTCGATATACAGGTTGGTTTTTACCAGTTGCCTTGATCCAATTCACTGGATCCATACATTCCCAAAATATACCTCATGAGCCTACAGGCCCAGTGCAGGACATTTCAATGTATTGCATGCTTGACTAAATCCAACAGACAAACAATAGTTGAGTCTCTCACAAAGTCACAGTGGTCAAATGGTGGTTAGTCCTTGGTGTTTGCTTTTCCTAGAAGTCTGGTTTTATTCAGCTTTTAGCAATGGTTGGTCACATCAGGATTACAGTGTAATCAGAGAGGATCTCTATTCATACTTTACTTTAGTATGGAGGAGTTGTTTGAGCGCACAAAGTTTTAATTTAAATAAACGAGGCACGCTTGTTCAGCTTTCATGTTTTGCCTTAGTTAAGGTTAATGTAATATTTAAAAAAGTACAACAAATCTGGTGGATTCCTGCATTTTTAGATCGGGTAGAATAATATGATGCAATCCCAAACCAGAAAGTTTGAAGAGGGTAAATTTGTGTTCATTTATTAGGCGGGGGTGTGCATCTATTGGAATGATGCAATTGTAATGTTAGTGTCAATGGAGTTTAAACAAAATCATGCCATCCCAAATGATGAGCTGAGTTTATAATGTTACATTGGAGTGGAGCTTAGAAAATTACGTAATTTCCAATCCACAGTGGGTCAATGCTTGAGGCTTACAGTGGCTATTGTGTGGTGTTTACAGATCAACGCCACAAGCACACAAACAGCAACAATCACAGATTTATTCTGGTTTAACCATGGTGTATAAGAACAGGTTACATTGTGAGAGAGTCAACTAATGCATGGAGGATTAGATGGTTATCCATGAGCAGACAAGCATCATTTGGACTAGGTAGTAATGTGATGTGATTGAAAATGCTATCAGTGTAAACATTTGTGCACAAAAGCAAAAAGCAAACAGTTCTCTTGAAGGATTGTGCAATAGGCAGACATACATTGTGTATGTAGGAATGCAATGACCCCTTGCAATTGCATTACCATCACGCACAGCTACTGTCTGCTAGGCTTGCCATTTTGGGAGTCAATTGCACTTAAAAATATGGTAAGCGTGTAGACGCCCCATGCCATTCAGTGCATGCTACACTGTATTTAAAACATGAGGACAATTGACTCCCAGAATGGTGCAACCAAGATTATTGGGTGAAACAAAAAGAGGACTCTGACTCTTTCAAAACCGTTATTTTCTGATCAGTCATCCACATGGTTTAGAATGATGCCAGTCTGCATTATATCATCATCATGTAGTGATGTGTGCAGCAATAGTTTTGTACACAGTTGTTTCACCAGACACAGCCTATGCAGAAGAAGTGTCACACTGCATTGCTTGAAGATTTGGATTGGATTTATTGACCATACTGGTAGCACACAACAAACATCAAAATAGTATCGGGAGATGACATTTTCTCTGCTTAAATTTAAGGGGACTATTGATTTTTGGAGTGCTTATTTAACATTAAACTTCAGTGAGTCTGTGTCACTTTGTATGATGAGGTCACTGTAAGTGGGTCAAGCCTAAAGTTTGTGTATAATGCAAGTAATCCATACATTACTCAATAGTCTACACGCAATGCATTTATTTTGAACTGAACAGTGCAATTACTAACACAGTTTTCACTACAACAAAGTATTTTTATTTTATTTTTACACACGATTGCAAGGTGTACGTAGTATGAAAAGAACGTTGCTATATATACGTGTACTACTTGTCCTTCAAACCTTTAGAATCTTAATTTTCCAATAATGATGGTACCAGCACAAATGTATAATAAGTGATTTCCTTGCTTCAATATTCCACAATGACCCTACACTTGGATAATAATCTTTTAAAGGCAAAGTGTATCTTTGGTTTTTGGAATCGTTCGATTGTATTAATCCCATGCAAATGTAGATATCAAGTAATAAACCATAGGGCTAGATAGCTCAGTTGATAGAGCGCCGGCACGTAAGCTTGGGCGATACCACGATATTATCGAATATCGCGATACTAGTTCTGAAACGATTACGATATCGGGTCACGTTTTTTTTAATCGTGATATCGGTAAATCGCGATATCGTTAAGTATCGCGATGTATTTCCTAGCCGAGACGATCTTGCAACAATAAATCTCCTTGTCGAGACGATATTGCAACAATAAATCTCCTTGTCGAGACGATTTGCTGCAACAAAGAGTTGCAAGTCACAGACCGCAACCGCAAGATTCCCAAACAGATCCGATCCGACGGGGTTTAGTCTTTGCATGCTTTGAAAAAACCAACATCAAAGCCTTAGCGATCAGTCGGTTTCACGCAGACGGGTGTTATCACGTGCGCTATCACGTGCGCTATCACGTGCGTGTTGCATACGTGCGAGTAGCGTGATCTAATTAGCTATGCACACATAAAGAACAGTCTGTCATGCGCAGTTAACACATTAAATGTGTGTAAGTAATAGGCCCAGGTTTTCATACCATAGGTTTAGAGTAAAACCAGAAGAATAGGTGATTGGAACAAAGATATAAATGGTAGGTCAATCATAGCCACAACTCACACTGTGAAATTTTGACGTCATAAAAAAATAATCGCGATTATATCGAATATCGCGATATATTCTCGACGATATATCGTGGCTGAGAAAAAGCGATATCGCCCAAGCTTACCGGCACGTTAACACGGAGGTCATTAATTCAAATCCTGCTCTAGTCAATTTTTCTTTGTCCAACCACAAATGTAGACAATAAAACTAACCTGTACAAATTTCATTTCAAAAGGTGGTAGTGTTTTTGAGATATCGCCGAAAATCTGGAGTCGGTATGTCCATGCAGGAAGAATAATCCGTAATTGGAATCTACACAATCTGAGAAAGTTTTTATAGTCATTAATTTTTGGAGTAATTACCAAAGGTATACCCTCCCTTTAAGAAAAGAAATATACTTTTGTGTACATATTTGATGTATCATTCATTCTCTGAAATATGTAATTTTGCATTGTTTTTTTTCATGAAGAGATTATGTGCGATCAAGTAACAATTTTTCTTGATAGCTCATAGACTTATTTTAAGTTTTTGTGTTAAAATACGGTGCATCAAGCTTTAAAAAACTTCAGTGCTTTAAATAGCACACAATCTTATAGAGGTACATATACAAACGTACCAATACAATTTATTTAAACTCTTCAATAACTTGCTGGTCTATGTAGGTGTGGGTTGGGAGTATTGTACATGAAGTAGTACCAGCATTTACTATAGTTATAAGTCTCTTTGTGGCCAGATTTGTTTGTACTGCCACGTGGGCCAATGTGGGAGTTGTTCTATGTGTGCACGTGTTGTACAGGTCCAGTGTATCGCAGGGCATCGTTCAACAGCTGATTGTGTGCAGCACAGCTGTGGGTCATCTCACTATACAAACATCTACTCACTACTACTGTATAGGTAGATCCTTATCACTGGTGTTCCTCATCCAGTATGATTCATTCAGTCCAGCGGAAGCCATTGGTACCCTGATGACCCTGATTCATTGGAGGGAAGGAGGGGGGGGGGGGACACACTAAAAACGCTTTTGGGTAAATTTATGAGTTAGTGTACACTTTTTTTAGTACAGGTAAATGAACCCCCAAATGTTGCCCAAATGACCTGTGATATGACTGCAGCAAGTGGTAATGACCTCATATTTTGGCCCTGGCTAGAGGGAAAAAAACTACTAGGATCAAAACCACTTTTTACATGTAACTTTGTTTTGTTAACTTGGACTTCTTGCAAGAATTTGGCATTGTGTCAATGCTTGTAAATAGTGCTAGGGTGTTTCAGTTCTGTAATTCACACAAACCGTTTCCAACCATTGCTAATTTTCTGTCTAGCCGTCACTGGGGTATTTCTTGAATCCTACATGTAGGATATCTCACTTATCAAGAGTACCTGTTACTGAAACCAATGATCTAGATAGATCTATGACACACACTCCACAGTCACTGAAATAAAAATAGCCCATCTGCCTTCCCCCTGCCCTTACCCCCCCCCCCCCAGTGCACTGAAATATAGTTTTAAAGAGTAAAAGGACATATTCCCAGATGACTCTGTAACAGACATACACAGTCACTAAGACAACAAATATTCCACCTTCCCCCATGCTAACTCTAATCTTTCCTACCCCTACCTCTGAACAAAAGTCTTCTGATTTTTAAGTTTCAAAAAAGTAAAGAACACTGATGAATCTGTGACACACACTCCACAGTCACTGAAACACAAATAGCCCATCTGCCTCCCCTCACTCAAACTCCCTATCTCCTCTTCCTCTTGCCTATAAAAAGTCTTCACACACTGTACGATTACTACGTACATTTTTTTGGTACTAATAATAGCCTTAACCTATAATTAAACAGGAAATCATTTCACAAATTATTATGTCAGTTGTATTCAAGGAGGGGATGCGGCTTGGATAAGTTTAGAGGGTGACTCAATCTAAGACTAAAGTTGGAAGGGTACAAAGTTCTATTTTTAGTACTTTTAACATGGCTTCAAGCAGTTTACTAATTCGTACAGTTTTTGTATCAAGCCAAAATGCCATTTGGTGTATTAGTCCTTAATGTTTTTGTGGGAAGTTGATTTGTGAAGCAATATTTATCTGCTTAGCTGCTTTTGCGAAGTAGTGCCCAAGGGTTGGTTTAATTGAGATGCTGATCTGAAAGGCTAAGCTGACCTCCCATTGTTTTCAGTTCAACCATTTTTTCAGTACGTCATAAATTTCATCATTCCCACGGGTTGAAATAGTATTTGTGTTGCATAGGCGATAGAGCCTGCAGCGTTCTCTTTGTTTTCTCTTTGAGCATATATGCTCAGCATGAAACAATTCTGCTTAGCTTGAATATGCATTCTATTCTTTCGTTGGTTGTTTGTTAGTTTGTCCTTCATAGCATTGTTGCAATACTGGAGGATATGCTGAGCCAAATGTTTACATTTTTTAACTCAACTGGGTCCAATTTCAAGGCTTGTTTACCAAGGGTTCTTATACTTCGTTACTAGTAGTAATTTTAACATAAATTCAAGGATTGGAAAATTAACAGCTGGTAAAATGTTCAGATGTGCCCTCCCCTCTTCATATTACATACTAAAAGTTGAGGAAAATTGTTTGAGCACGGACAATATAAGATTTTTTTTTCGCTTAGTAAGCTGTGTACAGATTGTGCCTGCAGGACGTCTATACACTGGCTTTAAATACAGCTAAACCCCCTGGCACCCTGCACAAGCAATGCAATGTCAGGAACCTTTTGCAGCTGCTTGATAGAATGCTAGAAGATCCAGTGACTGTTGATGCTGTTGGGTTTCAGTGCATTGAGCATTGTTAGAGTGTCACTTAATAAACCAAAGTTGAGGATTATATTCCTTCCAAGTTTATGTTCATCTATTGATGCAATGCACAATGTTTACAAAAAGTGAAAGAAAACAGGCTTTATAATTTATGTTTATGTAAACCTGACCCTGTGCCAAATACATGTACTTGCAAGGCTATAATAAGGCATGATATTCTTCCTACTTTAATCTGATTTCCCATTTGTTCGCCCTCAGAAAGAACCTGAAAAATTGAAGCCTTAAAAGTTTATTAAAGTCAACACCATGTGTACATGTAGGCCAGCCCTTGTACTCAATAAATTGTCCTAGGTTTTTCTAAATATCATGCCTAGGCTAAAAACAACAACTCGTGCATTTTGGAAAATGTATGGCATGGTCTTTATGATGCATTCGCTGTGATAGTGAATAACATTTTTTGTATCAAAGATAACTTTTTAAAAGGCAGATCTAGAGCTGCCAACTCTCCCTGATTCTGCAGAAAGTTTCCTGAAAATAAACCAACCTTCATGTTTTAATGAACAAATTTGGAAATCTCCCTGATAACGGAAACTTTTTTCCATATTATGTTGAGTGTAATTCTCAATATCTCCCTGAGTGTTGCACTAAATCTCCAGCTGATTGCAAGCATCTGGCAAGATGCAAATGTTGGCAGCTGTGCATATCATCAAATCAATTTTTTATCACATTTAGTGTTTAGCAAACTTTTACCAGCCTCATCTAGCAACTTATAATTAACATTGACAAGCCATACATATACATTTAGTGTCAGTATGCTGGGCTAGTGGCTATATGGAGCGCTATCATGGACACTGCACAGGTGCATGAGTAATGTGAATTTCAAATACATACATGTAGTACATCAGAAAAAAACACAATAACATTACACTAGGCCTGATGTACATTGTAACCCAAGTCTGGGGGCCTGACGTAACCAAACTAATGGGTCATCCTGGAGCTTACTGGATGCTAGAGTCCCATTGCACTTGCATACATAATAAGATGATTGAAGGCCAATGAGATTATGTGACTGATTCACACATGCTGAAGTGTGTGGAGCTAGCCTTGTGTAACTGTTCTTACACAATGCTTTTTAGAGTTCAGTCAAATGTGTAATCCACCTTATACAATTGAGCCATAATTGATTTTTTGTTAGGTTTGAGTATTTACTGATCATTTTGCTTTAAATTTTGGGTTGAGGATATTATCATTTGAATCAGAAAGAAATTATGTGTGTGTGGGGGTGGGGCTGGTTTTTGTTTGTTGGGGTGTTTGTATGGGTTTTTGGGGGGTGGTAGGGTTACTCTTCATCACCGTTTTCACGAAGAGGCAATTTAGGCCATTCAACAAAACTTTCATGCTTGGAGAAAACCGCATTTAAAGTTAAACTATTTTTGAAATCACTGTTTCGGACACTGTCATTGAAGCGTTGACATTTTCCTAAGCATGAAAGTGGAGATCTTATATCATGCAAATCTTTTGCTATTTTAATTATAGTTAGTTTAATTAATGAGTAATTAACTGTGTAACACAAGTGTCTCTTCGTGAAAACTGCAAAACAAGGTCTGTGTGCAGCGCGTCAGGTACAAACCAATGCGTAAACGACGAGTGTCTGTTCGTAAAAACTAAAATTGATATAGGTCATACAGATTGCCCCTTCGTGAAAACTACAAACGCAGAGTAGTTGTTTTTGGCACCATTCCAGCGCTATGTACTTCAATGTAACACATGGCAAATCTAAAACTGATAGTTTGGTAAAATGGTCCTTGTGCTAATTAGTGTGCTGTAGCTTAGGAACTATTTTTATTGCAATGGCGATAACATGCACCAAAAGATACCTCATTGTGAGAGTGTTATGTTGTAAGATAAGACAAATTATGGTTCCTGGAGACATAATTTGTATTTTTGTTTGGGTTGTAAACAGTAAGTTGATACAAGAAATGTTATTTCTTGGGCCCCTGATCAGTCATTTATGATGTTACAATGTCAATTTACATGTAACGTACATGTATGTACATGATGTGTATGTACACTGTGTCCATTATTGGAACACCAGATATTTTCTGCTCCCTTTTATTAACCCCAAATCCTACTCGGGAAGCTGTCTGATTTTGGTTGATTTGGGACTACTTGGTCAAACAACAACTGCTTTAAGAAACCCATGGCCACACAAACCAATCTGATGTGAGTCCAAACATTACCCATAGAGTGGAAGATTCAAAGAGCAGAATTCTCCCTTAACAGTGGTCTGTTGGCCAAAGGCTAGTTAAACCACAAGAGGACAAGTCAAAATTTAGTCCAAGTGGTCCGACTGGCTAGTTCAGTGTTGAGAAGCTTCTCCATTTCATTTGAAATATGGACCAGTAAAAAAAGGTGATGGACTACTGGAATGACAATCTAACTGGTCTTGCTGGCCAGTCACTAAAAAGTTCAGGGCCAACCCCTGAGAGCCTCTAACCAAGGACACTTGGGAGTTAGGCTTTTATTTTAGTTATTGAACATGACTGGCTGTGAAAATTGCCATACACATGTGTTATGCTGTATATATGAAATTGGCCTCTGACCCCTCAGTTGTCATTTTTTCACCAAGACATTTGATTGAATGGACCTCACCCTCTCTCTCTGCTGACAGGTGAGCCCTCAAGAGATGGTTCAGGAGATCCACCAGGTACTGATGGATCGTGAGGATACCTGCCATCGGACATGTTTCTCCCTTCAGCTGGATGGCAACGTGCTGGATAACTTTGCTGAACTCAAGAGCATCGAGGGTTTGAAGGAAGGATCTGTTGTCAAAGTGGTGGAAGGTAGGTGGGGTCGTTCATGTTTTTTTTCTTGTTTGCGTTTCCATCATTACTTGATTTTTGAGAAGTTACAAAGTACAAGGTCGGCAACTTTTTTTGAGTGGTTTGTTTCAATCTGGAAGCTGATTGACTTCAAAGTCAATATTGATGCCAATCCTTCCGATACCAATCCTTTGCCTTTGGAAGTTAAGGATATAGCCATTGAAGACCCCGCTAATCAATATTACTTATTTTTATTGCCACAATTGAAATAAGCTTGATATGAACCTGCACATGATAGAGACTTGTTTACATTCAAGCTTGCATTTTTGTATTGATTGACTGTTTAAGGGTTGAATTGCTTCAGCAAAATCAATACTCGTCAATGAGGACTGAATGATATTGAGCTATGTCCTTTTCACAGAGCTAAAGGAATTCACTTCATGTTTGATTCAAGTTTGAAAAAGGGAATAAAAGGGTGGCGGCGAGGTCTTCAGCGGCCGTTTGAAACTGGCAGGATTTGGCATTGCAATAAAGGATCAAGCTTATTTCAAACCCTGCCTGACCTTGCAAGGTTTTAAACAGCTGTTTAAGATTGAGTCACCACTCTTTCATTCCCAAATCATAATTACCTTTCTGTTAAAAACATCCAAAACCTCAGCATTGAAGTTCCATGCATGTTGAGCGCCAAGTAGCTCCTAACGCAAATTTCAAACTTGCGCACTTAAGTTTCAAACTTGGGCACTTAAGTTTCAAACTTGCGCACTTAAGTTTCAAACTTGCGCACCTAAGTTTCAAACTATCACACCTAAGTTTCAAACTATCACGTGCAAGTTTTGAACTTGTGCAGTTTTGAACTTGCGCAAGCTAAATATATGACGCACGAACTTAAATATGTCTGTCAAATTTGAGCGATCTGTGCAATCATCTGGTAGCGCCCTCTTTTGACTCCATTTCCTCATGCCATGTTTAAACACTCCTCACCGTGTTTTTATCACAAGTTTAACCATGGTCATGTGATGTCCTCTCGACCAATGAAGTTAAGTTTCTTGAGTATTATATTAAAACCCCATTAATACTGACAGGTTTTTGTATTGTTCCATAGAGCCTTATACGGTGAGGGAAGCCAGAATCCATGTACGTCATGTAAGGGATCTACTGAAGTCTCTAGATCCATCAGATGCCTATAATGGCATGGACTGCCAGTCCCTATCTTTCCTTACTACCATCCTAAATGATGGTGAGTATGAGTTAATGTGGTACACACTGTGATACAGACATGTGCAATCTCTGATTTTAAGGTGGGGTCATCGTTTGTTTTTTTGTCAACATAATGCTGATTTATATACAGAACTATTAATAAAGACAATATTAAAGTCACCTGTGAAAGTTTCAGTTGAATAAAGTGTCTACTTGTTGAGAAAACAGCAAAAAACTGTCATGGTATTTTCATTAAGAAAGTCAAATCCATCCACATTTAGCGGGCACCAACCACAGTTCTTGTTGAATTGAGGGCAGCATTCAAATGGACACCACGCAAATTTCAAAAAGTGGCCTACAGGTAATCTTTGGAGATTCAAATTTGTCAACATACTTTTATAGACAACTTATCAGCGGGGGCACTTAAGACATTTAATAATTTTGCAGAATGCTTACTATCATTACCATCTTATGAACAAGTAGACCTTCGAATGAAAATTACCCATTTTCTTTTTGCCGTCATTACCAAAGTATGACCCCACCTTTAAAGTAAATTTCTGCTTTTTTATAATTAAGCAAAACAAGCTCAATTTGAATTGCCTTTATTTCCTCATTTGTTTGACCAGAATTTTTTTAATTTCCATTGTATTATTAAAACTTCTGTTAAAGGAACATTACAGAATTGGTTTTTGCTAACAAAACAGTTGCTGGCAGTGTAAGCACTTTATGTAATCCACCATATACATAAACTGACAAACCTGTAGAAGTTTGAGATCGATGGGCCATCTGGGTCACAAGAAAATAGTGAAAAACCGATTACACATCTGCATGAAATCATATAGATTCAACAAATGAATAAAACGCTCACTGAGCGATAATTTCCAATCGGAAAATTAGTTTATTCATTTCTCATCAAATATGGCATTTCAGACAGAAATATTTCAAGGGATGTTTTCTACTATCATCATCATTAGACTATGTAAGTTTTATGTAAATCTGTGCTCAAAAAGTATATTTTACAAGTTTTTTTCTTACCAATTCTGTAATGTTCCTTTAAATTTTGTTCTGTGTGTAGTCATTAAACAACTAGCCTTGATTTTGCTGCGATGTGCTGTTTTCTGCCGTTGTGCACTTCACATACAGAATGCAACGGAACTAATTTTACCTGCATGCATGTGTCATGCACAAGGATAAGAAGTGTTTGTGCAAATTCCATATGATGTTAAAATGTGCATGACATAAACACTACTCTTAACATGTTTAGAGATTGCGCGTTATACAACTGATCCAGAAGTACCTGAGGCAAGCCACAATGATTAATCTTGATATCCAAGCCTCAGACACGCCACCAACCATGATAATACATGGAGTGGACCCCCATCCAAATACTGATCGCAGTCAATGGGGCTGTATTTGACAATTATGCCTCAAGCTCTTCCACTAAGCTGACTGCCCCAGGCAAAAGCATTAAAACGTGTTATGCACGATGCGCTTAATTTCATTGATTTGAATAGTTGGATCCCAACGTGCCCAAAGTGGGTCAAAGGTACCCGGTTATCATGTCACGTGTTCAAGTTAACAATTGCATCTTAGCTAAAAAATGTTGTCATCAACACTAACTAGCAAAGAGCACCTACATGTACATAACCACTGATGAAATACTGGCCTGAGTGTTTGTCATACAGTGGGTGATGTAGAAACTAGCCAAGAACTAGATACTAGATAATAGGTGTGAATGGAATTACACAAACATATGGAGTCTTAAACTAGACGTATGTAGTGTTGAATTACAAACACAAGGTGTTTGAATTGTGTGAATAGCAGGTAAATTTTATAAGTTAAATCAAACAAAATATATAAGTATGAACAAAAACATTAGAAAGAGCTTCTTAATATAATTTTCTGTAACGTCCGGTTTGAATGGGAAGCCAGGTCAAATCATGTCACTAACAGTTATGAAGAACTTTCATACATCAAACATTCACAAAAAATGCAAAGATTAAAATCATAAAAGATAGGGTTCTTAAGATATGAGTTTACGAAGCAATAAACTTTGGTTAAGCCAGATTTGAAAACCGATGACGTCTAGCTAAGTTCTTATACAGACATTGATATTTAAGTATGCTAAGTTTAAAAAAAAACAATTTGAACTTACAAAATGTTTTCAGCAACAAAGTACATTACTTAACTTGTCACGAGATGGTGCTGTTGGTGTCATTATCTTTATATTTTAAGGCCTTGGGGTCAAACTTTATTTCATACAGAGAGAACATGTCAAAAATCCAGATGATATTGTTTGCAGACCTCAAAACTTCTGGTTTCTACCGGAAGACAAGGTCAAATGAGGTCACACTCTGTGTAGCGTGTGTTCATTTTTTGAAGCCCTCTCTGATGATGTATAGGGTGTAAAAATCATGCAAGGTTTATGAGTTATGATTTTTTCAAATATTAAAATTTAGTTTAATTTAATTCAACACCTGATGACATCATTATAGCGTTATTAAAGCGGTGTCTTCTTCTAGTGAAGAGCAAACTGTGCGAAATGTTTGAAGGTTGTACGAGCTTGGGAAGTGTGTCTTTGTTGGCCAACAAGATGCTCACCTTTCACATATTAAGTGGATTTGACGAACACAGCCTAATGCCAAATCAGCCTTCGTGGACTTTGAACCTTCTGATCAATGGAGCAGAACAGCAAGCCACAGTGCTTTTGCTTTACAGTTCAAATGCGGGTCAATACTAACAGGGGTTTAACGTCGGATTTCGACTAGAAGTTAAGGTCAAATTGGTATCCTCTCTGTGCAAAAGTTTGAAAAGGCTCAAGGACTTACAACCTGATTCTCAAATTTTGACTTAAGTATCACTAGTTCTTGAGATAACAACTTTTGGAAATTTTCAACTTCAGTTTTGATTGGAAAGTCAAGGTCAAATGGGGTCACACTCTGCATAGTTTTCAAAGATCTCTCCCCTGATGTATAAATTGTAAAAAATTGCTTGGGACCAAGATGACTTGGGACCGAGATGACTTGGAACTGAGATGACTTGGATCGAGATGACTTGGAACCAAGCAAGATGACTCGGGACCAAGATGACTTGGATCTGAGATGACTTGGAACCGAGATGACTTGGGACCGAGATGACTTGGGACCGAGATGACTTGGGACCAAGATGACTTGGGACAGAGATGACTTGGGACAGAGATGACTTGGAACTGAGATGACTTGGGACCGAAATGACTTGGGACCGAAATGACTTGGAACCGAGATGACTTAGAACCGTGATGACTTGGAACCGAGATTGCTTGGGACCGAGATGACTTGGGATCAAGATGACTAAGGACCGAGATGACTTGGGACCAAGATGACTTGGAACTGAGATGACTTGGGACCGAAATGACTTGCATGCGAAATGACTTGAACCGAGATGACTTGGAACCGAGATGACTTGGAACCGAGATGACGTGGGACCGAGATGACTTGGGACCGAGATGAGGTGGAACCGAGATGACTTGGAACCGAGATGACTTGGAACCGAGATGACTTGGAACCGAGATGACTTGGGACCGAGATGACTTGGGACCGAGATGACTTGGGATCAAGATGACTAAGGACCGAGATGACTTGGGACCAAGATGACTTGGAACTGAGATGACTTGGAACCGAGATGACTTGGAACCGAGATGACTTGGGACCGAGATGACTTGGGACCGAGATGACTTGGGATCAAGATGACTAAGGACCGAGATGACTTGGGACCAAGATGACTTGGAACTGAGATGACTTGGGACCGAAATGACTTGCATGCGAAATGACTTGAACCGAGATGACTTGGAACCGAGATGACTTGGAACCGAGATGACTTGGGACCGAGATGACTTGGGACCGAGATGACTTGGGATCAAGATGACTAAGGACCGAGATGACTTGGAACTGAGATGACTTGGGACGGAAATGACTTGCATGCGAAATGACTTGAACCGAGATGACTTGGAACCGAGATGACTTGGAACCGAGATGACTTGGAACCGAGATGACTTGGGACCGAGATGACTTGGGACCGAGATGACTTGGGACCGAGATGACTTGGGACCGAGATGACTTGGGGCCGAGATGACGTGGGACCGAGATGACTTGGGACCGAGATGAGGTGGAACCGAGATGACTTGGGGCCGAGATGACTTGGGACCGAGATGACTTGGGACCGAGATGACTTGGGACCGAGATGACTTGGGACCGAGATGACTTGGGACCGAGAGGACTTGGGACCGAGAGGACTTGAGACCGAGAGGACTTGGGACCGAGAGGACTTGGGACCGAGAGGACTTGGGACCGAGAGGACTTGGGACCGAGAGGACTTGGGACCGAGAGGACTTGGGACCGAGAGGACTTGGGACCGAGAGGACTTGGGACCGAGATGACTTGGGACCGAGAGGACTTGGGACCGAGAGGACTTGGGACCGAGAGGACTTGGGACCGAGATGACTTGGGACCGAGAGGACTTGGGACCGAGAGGACACTTGGGACCGAGATGACTTGTGACCGAGACGACTTGAGAGCGAGACGACTTGAGACCGAGACGACTTGAGACCGAGACGACTTGGGACCGAGACGACTTGGGACCGAGACGACTTGGGACCGAGATGACTTGGGACCGAGATGACTTTGGACTAAGATGAATTCAGACTGAGCTTACCAGAATTCCACAGCAGTAGCTGTTACAGATAGAAAATGGTTCACACAAATGCTTCAACGGATATAGGGCCCAGTTCTAAAAAGAATGGCTTGGCATGAAATACTGCTTATCAAGTCAATAAGCAAATTATCTGCAAACTATTGACAAGTGTTAAGATATTAGCTTGATGGTCACTTAGCAAATTCTCAAGCTTAACAGCTCTTTAAGATTGATTGCTAGGCAAGTACCGAAAAAAGGTTTGAGAAATACTTCTCGCTTGGGAATAATAAATGCCTGTGTGGTATCAAAGCAGTGTAACAAACTGCTCTGGTGTGTCATGTAGGAATGGGCTATACTTTCAAATGTTGAATGCTATATCTTGGTCTGCTGCACACATGGGATTGTTCAGTTGACAAACATTTTGATCAATTTGTTTCAGAAGTAGGGGAGTCTGATGACACTCATTGACCTGCCTGAGGCTAAATTGATTTGATGTTTAAACTATGATATAACTATGTTTAGTTGAAGGAAAAAAAATGATGTAAATCAGTCTGACTGATTGTGTAACCTTTGGGAAAATCACTAGCTACCCTTGTATTTAACTTGACAGTTAACACCACTAAACTCTGGCTTCTCTGAACTTTTCATTCCACTCGTCGGCTGGACTAGTGAACCCGACTTTTAAATAGTTTGTCAGCTTTTTCAATAGTCCGCTTGTATTTGCAAGGATCTCTTTCATCAAATCTGTTTTCACTATTTGTTTGTTATGCTTTTTTTATTTAAAAAAGGTTTAAGTATATACTTTGTAACTCAATGTCAAAAGGGTTCCAACATATACTTTTGACATGCGATCAATAAAAGCACATTTATTAATGGTACGACAAAGGCATCAGTGTCTATTCACTGAAGACGCCCTTCAGCATTGACAATTATCATTGCGTGATCGACTACAAAATGGCCTTTTACAGCTAGCTGTACAAAATGGCCTTTTACAGCTAGCTGTACAAAATGGCCTTTTACAGCTAGCTGTACAAAATGGCCTTTTACAGCTAGCTGTACAAAATGGCCTTTTACAGCTAGCTGTACAAAATGGCCTTTTACAGCTACAATCCCGGCCAAAATGCTTGGGCCACCCGTTCCTATAACGTTACAATAACCATACAATAACCATTCCCTGTCTCACAATAAACATTCTCTCCCCCGTCCCCCGTCCCCCCGCTCAATGTTGTCTGGAACGCAGAAGACCGTGCAACTATGTGATTCAACATTGAAAGGAGGCAGTGGGGCCCAACGAGATATGGCCGGGATTGTCTGAAATTTTTTAAGCGTGCATTTTTTGGTTAAACATTACAAAATAAGGCTTTAAAATGACTATGAATGTCCAAAGACAGTGATTGCCATTCATCGCTGAGTAGGGCGTTAAAACAAAATTCAAATCAGCAAGGATGATTTTGTGGGGGGGGGGGTGACTATGATTGTGCTTTGACAGTAAATGACTATTCCTTGCCGAGTAGAGCGTTTGAACACAAAAGAACACACACAGGCAACATTTTTGTTGTTGAAATTTGTGTAATTTTTTTGTTGGGGGTGGTATTATGTTGTGAGCATTAATACAAAATAAATAAAAAGAGAATAGAAACAATGGGATTGAAAAATGAAAGAATGGTTATAAGCAATGAACATTCATTGTTTGTCGAGGAAGGTGATAAAAATAAGAGAAAAAAAAACACGAGCATTTTGTCTCTCCTGAACTCCATTTAGGTTCAAGACATTTGACTTGTTAAGCGTATCTCTTAACCATTACACCATTCATAGACTTACACCATTCATAGACTTGATTTCAAGTCTGAGATCGCGGTTATTCCTCTGTATCAGGCACGAGAAACGCCCCCACAGATAAGCTATCATGGGCCAATATAACAATGTGCGCTATTTAGCCCAATAATGTATTGGCTATCAAGTAGACTAAAAGCCACGATCGCAGGCTTGAAACCAAGTCTACACGGTTCACCGTAGTAGAGTAAATAAAGAGATTTCATAAATTTCTTTTCTATTTTGGTTTTGAGGGTTAACCGTTTGATTTTCTGCCAAATAACCGAATGAGGTGGTTCAAAAGAATATGAACAGGTTATGTGTTGTTTGTGCACTGTAATACCCTTTTCGTGTTGAACAAAAACCTTTTTCACGTAAGTTACAAGCAAACATGCCATGGTGAATCGTGTGGTGAACCGTCAGACATGCGTGATCTGTCCACACATTTGGCGGGTACTAACGGGTCATCTTCTTGGCGAACCCCACTCTCTTCTTCGGATCCAAATCCGTTACAAGTCCCTTTTTACGAGCTTGCCTGTACTTGAATCCAAGTCTATTCATGGCGCGCCTCATGGTTCTATCTGAGACATGCATCAGTCTGCATGCAGACTTTATTCTTGCCGAGGTAAATGGCCCCTCTGTTTTCCTAAGTTTCTGTACATTTCTCACCAAAAGACGCTCCTGGCGCTTAGAAAGAAGTCTTTTTCGCCCACCTCGGCCACGGTGACACCGGTGAACTTGCCCTTCATGTTTACAATTCCGCTGAACAGAACTACGGGATACATTGCACGTTGCCGCTATTTCTCTCTGTGATTTTCCGCTCTTCCGCAAAAGACGAATATATGCACGATTTTCGTTCGAAATTAAGCCACGAAACACCATGTTGTAAATTGGCTCTTGCTTTCTATAACTATGTATCAAATGCTTTGCTTCACTTATGAATTGTCTCTGATCCACCAAAGATTGGAGTATATCTGTGTGCAGTCAACTCCGCAAAATCAACTAAAGGAACTTTCAGACAATCCCGCGCAAAATGCTTGGGCCACCCATTCCCAACGCTACAATAAACATTCACTGTCGACATCCCCTGACAATAAACATTCTCTCCCCGTCGTCCCCCCCCCCCCACAAAAACATCCTTGCTGTTTTGTAACGCCCTACTCAGCAGTAAACGGACATTCAGTGTCTATGGACATTCATAGTCTTTTTAAAGCCTTATTTTGTAATAAGAAATTCAAAAATCACGCTGAAAGAATTTCAGACAATCCCGGCCAAAATGCTTGGGCCACCCGTTCCTATAACGTTACAATAACCATACAATAACCATTCCCTGTCTCACAATAAACATTCTCCCCCGTCCCCCGTCCCCCCGCTCAATGTTGTCTGGAACGCAGAAGACCGTGCAACTATGTGATTCAACATTGAAAGGGGGCAGTGGGGCCCAACGAGATATGGCCGGGATTGTAGCTGTACAAAATGGCCTTTTACAGCTAGCTGTACAAAATGGCCTTTTACAGCTAGCTGTACAAAATGGCCTTTTACAGCTAGCTGTACAAAATGGCCTTTTACAGCTAGCTGTACAAAATGGCCTTTTACAGCTAGCTGTACAAAATGGCCTTTTACAGCTAGCTGTACAAAATGGTCTTTTACAGCTAGCTGTACAAAATGGCCTTTTACAGCTAGCTGTACAAAATGGTCTTTTACAGCTAGCTGTACAAAATGGCCTTTTACAGCTAGCTGTACAAAATGGCCTCGGCATGGATGATTTGTTTTCCTCCAAATGAGACAGATCTACCTGGGTGCTATATAAAACGAGCAATAAATGTTTTTGCAATCGTGCAATGGAGAGAATATTTTCATTCAACAGCAGCCGAGTTGAATGGAACGTTCCATCTTTCAACTCATAAAAATATACTCACCTTTCCACTCATAAACATTTAGTATTTGTATAATACTCCATTTACCTAGCCCTGATACTTCGATGTCAAAGGGCCAAGGCAGTAGTTTTGCCTTGACCTTTGCAGATATTTAGGGCACCAAGGCAATTTTTTGAGCTTTCATAGGGTGTGAAGGCAATTGTAAAATGTTGCAACATGTTAAATTTGGTTTACTTTTCACATGTAAATAATGGAAAAAGTTTTCTTTGGTGTTTGTGACTGTTCCTCTATTTCACAAACAAACAAACTTGTGGCAGTCAATCCCATTGGTTCTCAGAAAGTTTTAGTTTTATGACAATATGTTTAAAATCTGGGCTACTAAGACTTTATGCTGGCAAGTAAAAAGAACAGCTTACAAGGCCCTTAAAGATGTCTATAGTCATTCTGATTTTGTACATCAAAAGTGCCATTTTCTGAGAAAAGTTTTTTTGTTTGTTTAATGTACTTACATGCACTGACTTAAATTCTGATGATAATTGTGGATCTGGAAAAGACAAAATCTTATTCATATTTTTCACTTCTTTCTCTCCAGATCGCAAGCGCAATAAGACCAATGCGGATTCTGTGGACTGTACCCCACCGGAGTACCTCATGCCGTCCAGCAAAGAACGTCCGTTATTGAATCTGCAACCAGTCAGTAAAGAGAGCCGTGTAGCAGCTTGTCTGAAGGTGCTGACAGTTTCTGGATGGAACCCACCTCCAGGTACTAGGAAGATGCATGGTAAGTGAGGTATACTAAGAAAGTACTTTCAAAACTGTTAACTTTGCCCGCACTTAGTTTGGTTGCATTGCATGAAATAGAAAGCAAAATCAAACGTTATTGTGGCAGGGGACTGGCAGTAGATTTTTCTAATTTTGTTTTGTGTAAACTAAAAGAATGATTTGCTACTTTCTTTCCCTTCTAAATCCAGAGATGCCAACATTATACGATTAGAGCGTAGCAATTACGATTTTGAGCCATGAATACGACACTACGATAATACTTCAATAAACAAGCCACCCAGCCATCCCCTTTGTCACTTTCCTCTTTGTTCACCACCTTCTTTATCTGTGTGCTTTCATCTCTGTCATCTCTTTCCACTTGACTGCTTCTGTTACACCAGTATATCTGTTTATGTGTGTTGTGTAGTCACTTAGCCTTCGAGAAAGACTCTGCTAGGCTCAAAACGTCGGGCCACTTACCAATTTTTGCAGTGTTAATGTATTTACAAACTATGTATTATGATAAAAAATAAAACTAAAAATACAAAAAAAGCAACTACCAGTCCCATATACTATCGCACTCGAGACTTATTAGTATTACTTTCTTTGCTACGACGTGGTTACATACAGTACACAGGAAGAGTACCACTAGGGTATAGTTAACACTGAATAACCATCAAAGTGTTTGTGGTTCACATACCAAGCACACTTTCATCAGCTACATTGGGTACATTGAGTTTGTGGATTTCAGGAATCCTTGGTTTCACTATTACAGTGTACTTACATGCATGAGTTGTGGATATCAAGTGTTTTCATAACTGTTGTGTCAGTGGGAATACAGTGTATCCATAGAAAAACTATAGCTTTCACACAACACACAAGTTTGAAACACCACAAACTTAGTAGATCTCTAAGCATGTACTGTAACCGAATGATAGTACCGAAATGCAATGTTTTTGCAGGGAGCCTCTTTCGTGCGAGATGCATTGTTACAACAAAATCATGGTACAATTTTTGTTCCATGACTTAAACAATCATAATACTATTGAGTGTTTTCCAGCCCATGTAAAGCTTGTCTTGCTGCAATCTCTTTAATATGTAAATGATGTAGAGAGAAGGGCGCCCCCATGTGGTGATTCATTAAGCAATTTGAGGGACACAAGACAGTAAATCTTGTAAAGTTTGTCTCCATCTTTTGTTACAGGATAAATTCCTCTGGGGAAAACACTCAATTATTACACGGCCAAAACAGGAAATTGATATTAATATTTTGTTTCCTCTGGAGTGGTTTCTGCAATGTATGCACTCGAGTATTATACCATAGGTGTTGTCATCTAACTGGAACATGGCACCAAATTTAAACTGACTTTAGTCATCAGGTTCTTACCTTTAACTACTTGTACTAAATGACAACGCTACATTGTGTATGTAAATGTTAGACAGCACTCCAAACTAGGGATCATGGTTGGAGGGGGAGGTTGACGGTTGTTCTTGTATTGATAACAATTTCATAGCTGATAAACAGACACTCAATCATGGCAAAATTGACTGAAGGGGGAGGGGTGCTGACTGATACCATTGAGTGTGATATAGGGGATCTGGCAGATACTATGGAGGGGATCTGACATGCTATGGAGGGGATATATGGGGGATCTGGTAGATACTATGGAGGGGATCTGACATGCTATGGAGGGGGATATATGGGGGATCTGGCAGATACTATGGAGGGGATCTGACATGCTATGGAGGGGATATATGGGGGATCTGGCAGATACTATGGAGGGGATATATGGGGGATCTGGCAGATACTATGGAGGGGATCTGACATGCTATAGAGGGGATATATGGGGGATCTGGTAGATACTATGGAGGGGATCTGACATGCTATGGAGGGGGATATATGGGGGATCTGGCAGATACTATGGAGGGGATCTGACACTCTATGGAGGGGATATATGGGGGATCTGGCAGATACTAATACTATGGAGGGGATATATGGGGGATCTGGCAGATACTATGGAGGGGATCTGACATGCTATAGAGGGGATATATGGGGGATCTGGTAGATACTATGGAGGGATCTGACATGCTATGGAGGGGATATATGGGGGATCTGGCAGATACTATGGAGGGGATATATGGGGGATCTGGCAGATACTATGGAGGGGATCTGACATGCTATAGAGGGGATATATGGGGGATCTGGTAGATACTATGGAGGGGATCTGACATGCTATGGAGGGGGATATATGGGGGATCTGGCAGATACTATGGAGGGGATCTGACATGCTATGGAGGGGATATATGGGGGATCTGGTAGATACTATGGAGGGGATCTGACATGCTATGGAGGGGATATATGGGGGATCTGGTAGATACTATGGAGGGGATCTGACATGCTATGGAGGGGATATATGGGGGATCTGGTAGATACTATGGAGGGGATCTGACATGCTATGGAGGGGATATATGGGGGATCTGGTAGATACTATGGAGGGGATCTGACATGCTATGGAGGGGATATATGGGGGATCTGGTAGATACTATGGAGGGGATCTGACATGCTGTAGAGGGGATATATGGGGGATCTGGTAGATACTATGGAGGGGATCTGACATGCTATGGAGGGGATATATGGGGGATCTGGCAGATACTATGGAGGGGATCTGACATGCTATGGAGGGGATATATGGGGGATCTGGTAGATACTATGGAGGGGATCTGACATGCTATGGAGGGGATATATGGGGGATCTGGTAGATACTATGGAGGGGATATATGGGGGATCTGGTAGATACTATGGAGGGGATCTGACGTGCTATGGAGGGGATATATGGGGGATCTGGCAGATACTATGGAGGGGATCTGACATGCTAAGGAGGGGATATATGGGGGATCTGACTGGTACTAAAAGGGGGTGGGGATGTGACTGATACTATGCTCTGATAAAGAGTAGCATTCCCAATCTTTAGCATATAAAAGTTAATACCTAATAAGTAGACCAATTTATAGTGGAGTATCTTTTTTAATGATTTATTTCATTTCACTCTTGATGAATTAACAAACATGTGATGGCCATGAGTGCACAAGTCACATCATTTACATAGTTTCATTCGTTTTTATGAAATGCAGTATTTATTCATTCATGCCTTGAGGAGTTCATAAAGAGCTTATTTGAGCCCACCCGCTGGCTGTCATCTCAATTAAAGAGACAATCTACGGTATTTAAGAAATGCTCAGGGCCAGGTCATGGTATGTCGCCTCTATTTACTGACATTGGGATGTGCCTGTAATGCCAACTGGGTTTGGAGTGATGAAAATACCTGCTATAAACATTATCATAAGTAATTAAGGCGATGAAGGAAATGCACTATGTCAATAAGGGATTTTACTCTTGTGCGTTCTTTAATACTGGTTGTTTGTTTGATGAAATGTGATACTCTGTCTTGGCAAATTTAAGTTATTGCTTTTTGTAATTTGTGTGAAATTTAATCAGGAACTTTCTATTTATTTATTTTTTACAAATGCATGCTTAAAGGCAGGGTAATACATTAGTAATGACCTAATTTGTGTAATTTGTTATTGGTAAGCCTACTTGTTATCAAGATTGTAATGGTAGTAAGCATCCTGCAAAATCCTTTAATCTAAAATGCCTCTATTGATTAGAAATCAATAAAAGTCTGCAGACAAATTTGGATCTCCAAAAACCGCCTTCATGTGACTTTTGGAGATTCAAATTTCCATGGTGTCCATTTGTAAATGCTGCGGCAGAGATTAAGGTTGGAACCCGCTGTCACCTCACATTTGATGGTCTCCTTCTAGGTGATTTAAGTGAAAAGTGGTTGATGATTTGTCAGGAATTGTGGGCATTTAATATTGGGCTTATTTTGATTGCTACAGTTCAAATAAGTGGTGATTTGGGATGGGATGTTGGGGAGGGGTGTGTGTTCAAATGCAATTTGCTTCGACTTTGACAGTATTTGCAGATGACAATATTTGTCTGGGGGTTTGGTATTGGTATATTGGTATTATTTATAGTCTGTACATGTATGCTTCCAGGTATGAAACAATCTTTTGTTATTATTCTTATTCTTTTTTTGATAACCAACGCAGTACACCTCTTAGTAGTTGATGCTTTATTATTGCAGATTATTTTAGGAACTGTAAATAAAGATGAAAGTGCAACAGTATACCGGCCAGCTGTGATGTCTTGCAAAGGTCAAAGCATGAGACCGTCATCCTTTACTCTTGGTATTATATTTAAAGAAAAACTTAATTAGAAAGGTGATAAAGCTCTTCAATTATGTTAAGGAGTCAAAAACAAATTATTTTGATACCCAGGGCATTTCATGAGGAAATGATGGGAATAGGATAGGTGAAGCTCTTGGTTGTGTACGGGTTTCTTGGATGCCTTGCATTCCTGGTAGTTGCTGATAATGTCAGATATTGCATGCAACTCCCTGGCGCGTAGGAAGACACCATTAACCTTGAATCATAACACCTGGGTTTCATTTCTTAGAGCTGCCGCAAAACATTAAGTAAGCAGTTATACTTAGTTAATATTAAGTAAGCAGTTATACTTAGCAGTTAATGTTACAAGACATAATACAAAGTTTCAAAACTATTGATGTTATTAAAGAAAGATACATCCCTTAACAGAGAGCTGTTCCTTATTTTGAAATCAATACCACAGAAATCATGTGTAGATTTGAAAACATAATTGGTACTTACTACTTGATACTTGTGCCATTCTATAGGCAAGCTGCAAAATATTAATTGTTTGTAACATGGAGATCCCAATTTATTTTATTGCCTTTTCGTTTAGTACTTTTTTTTAAGTATAGGAAATTATGCACATTTTCTTGCAATGTACATGTATATCTGGAGTAAATGGTGATTTTTATTCTTTACTATAGTCTTACAGCTTGCACTGTACATGTATGTACTGTTACAACTTGCCTTTAAGCTCACAATTACCATGTGCATAGATGTAGCATGGACATATTAATAATGTACATCACATTCCAGGTGGCTGGACATGGCATGGTATTATCAGCAGAGTGGGGACAGTAGAACAAATGAACACAGTCGGAACAATGCTATCCTCACATTGGAATCTTTTGTATTTTGTTGGCTTCACTTTTTTTGCGCTTAGTCTATTGAGAGTGTTAAGTTAGAGACGAAGGAAAGTCCTCACATTGATAGCAATGTAAGAATGTGTGTATAGGCTACTTGCGCATAAATGTCTGCAGTGTGGGTTTGTACACAGACATGATACATGTATACAAACATAAATCATTTACATGTACATGTTTAGTGCAGATGTTCCTACATTGTACATGTAGTTAATGTTCAAGATGCTGGATTTATTGGCAACATTCTCACCTCTCACTGATAAAAGAGAGAGAATTCTTACACACGAAATGTGCTTAGGATAGTTGGCCTACAACTGTGCATAGAGAGTTTGTAACATACAACATGGATCAATCAAGCATCCCTCATTAACCTTACGAAAAATGTAAGGTACAAAGTACAATGTACATGTCCAAAGTTGCAACAACAAAAACACGAGAGCTCTGATGCTGTAACTGTATGGCCTCTCTTCATCAAAAGTGCACAAAATTAAGTTTTTTGCTAATCAAAATTAAAGTATAGACCACTTGCATTGGCTGCCATTACTGAGGTCAAACAATGGAAACAAGCACGCATGTACACAAAGAGCATATCTCTCAGCCAATGATAGGTCTTCATCGACCTTGGTGAGGGCGCTGTTTGGGTTTGTGACGTCATATGCAAGGGGTCTCAGGAACCAACCGTTAATAATAATAACTAGCTCTTATATAGCGCATTTTACAATAACGTATCAATGCGCTTTACATTAGTGCCCTGGTCATTGGGCCAATAGCATTCCTGCAATCTTTCTCAGCTCCCTGGGGAGTATACAGCCCTGTGCTGCCGTGGCGTTCCAAAGGCTTTTTCAAACACTATATCAACCTCTATCCTTGCAGGTACCCATTTATACCCCTGGGTGTAGAGAAAAGCATCTTACACATGGACACAAGTGCCATAACCGGGACTGGAACTCACACCATGATGACTTTCCACCAGAACTTGAATTTGATGCTCTAAACCGCTCGGCTAATATACGTTGCATTTGGTCTGGTGTGGTACCATGTTCCCTGCTTAGCATTATTGAGCCCACTTCAGGGCTCTGTGATATGCAGCCTATAAATAGCTGAGGAAAACACCAACTATTAATATTCCTGTATACCTACAGTCAATATCTTGTGATCAATGCCGTATATGTAACCCAGCATGTCTTGTGGCTTGTCACCTTTTAACCTTCATTGATGGATAGTCTCACCTGGCAGACACAAAGTCAATGTGTTTCTAACTCAATTTTTTTGTGTGCTGGTGAATGGCAGCCTACATCTTTATTAATATTTTTATTAGATGCATGAGGGGCAGTTTTCTGTAGTGTAACCTAATACAGTTCTTTGTAGTCTTGTAGATGTTGGTAGTCTGAAAATTGATTGCTATTTTATGTACATGTCTTGATGTGTCTTTGCAATTGAAAGAAGAAACAAAGAAACCTATTACATATTAATGTACAGTACACTGCACATGTAGATGTACAATGTACAGTAGGAACCAGTTTTAGTTCTACACCATTAGGTAAGATTTAGCAGATTCAAAAAATGTGTCGGCAACTGGAACTTGAACTTGGGTTTGCTGACACTGGCTACAAAATAACTCTGACTTGCATGGTACTGTTGTTACTTGGGCAAAAAATGGTTCTGCTTGTACTTAAAGATCATGACAAATCATACTCTACAGAACATGCTGCTTTTATTTGAGTAAATGGAGATGCATTTGGGTTAATTACACGTGGGTACATGATGCAACATTTATCAACAGAAAAATGCTCATCCCAAATCTTTAACTTTTATAGAAACTATGTCTTTACTTTTGCAGATCCTCAATGGATTTTATTACCTCCAATTTATTTCCCCAGACATTCAGTAACTCAAAAGTCAAGTCAGTAATTTCTGTGGAATTGTTGGAGGCATCTCAGTGTATTGTACAATATGTAACAGATTTGGCCTTTTAGATTTTTATCGCTGTCACCACGTGCCACTCATAAATACCATTCATAAATGTGATCACCTTCATGTATTGCCACATGACCAAGCATTCATACCGCCAACAGTGTTATCTTAATCTTTCAATACTGAAATACAATCCGGGAATTTTCTCCAGGGGCATGTGATGTTACTATGCTTTGCTGTAGGCTCGGCTGGTTGAATGAGTGGGTAGGTAGTGTGGGGGTGTGTGTGCCTACGCACGCTCACGTGCTCAGGATTGACTACATCTCAAAATACCTTTGAGTGTGTTGTGGCTGGGTTCTTAAATATCCAAATACTAAAGAGATGCAGTGAACTGGCACTGTTTCACCACACTGTATTCTGGATGCTGTGATATACATGTGCATTGTACAGTACCATAATGTAGCTTATAGCAGGGTTAGCGTACAATGTGCACATGTTTACCAGCAGGAATCATTTTTAACTGAATTCCTAGGTAAATGCAATTAAGGTACATGTACGTATTCAAGCCACATTACATGTTGGACATACATTAATAGCATATTAACATAATCAATTACTCCTTAAGGTTTATTACTTAACATTTAAATAAAAGAAGTCACATTCCTTAAGGTTATCCCTTTAGGCTACAGCTTCCAGGTTGTATTGTAAGTGGGTGTGATTCTTGCTATACGCAGTTAAAGCTTGTATGGCTTCTGACTGGCGCCCAAAACAAACATTTTACAAATAGGGAGACCACCAATACTAGAGCTAGATAGCTCAGTTAGTAGAGTGCCGGCACGTTTTCCAGAGGTCGCAGGTTCAAGTCCTGCCCTTGTCAGCTCTAGGCCTGGAGTTTGTTTAACTCTCTGATTTACCAAATGAAAGTGCTCTTCCTCAGGAAGGAAGAATGCTTTTACCTCATCAAGGCTGCATTGATACACAGTACATGTTAGTGACAATCAATTTTGCCATCAATGCAATACAGTTGACAAGGCTCTTTATGCAGTTGGATTCCAATGGTGCATTAAGGATATTTGAATATCAATGTAGATATCTCTAGGAGGTTGAAAACAAAATAATGCAGCAATATTCTGTTCAATAATAAATAAGAAAATCTTGTATTGTATGAAGGTAGGATTTACATGTACATGCATGGGTTAATATGTGACAGAATGTACTAACGTACGAATTATAAATTCTCAATGCATCACCAAACTAATTTTGTTTTTTTTGTGTTCAATTCAATGTAATCAAATGGAGGCTGGAAGGACAAAAATAGTCTGGTGCCTTCCTCAGCATTTAGAAGTTTGCTCGTAGACAGAGATAGACACATTGTGTAAAAGGGCTGTACATGTATCGACCTGTACACAGCTGCGTTTGTGTCATCTTGCAATTGGAATTATATCCAGAAATTAATATATTTTTTATGAAAAAGCATAAAAAGAGAATGAGTTAGAATTGTTTTGTTTGTTATTTGTTCTATCCAGGTGACCTGATGTACCTTTATGTAATGACTATGGAAGGAACATCACATCATATCACTGCATCCACAAGGGGCTTCTATATCAACCAGTGAGTTCATATTATATCGTATCTTAAACCATACAAAGTATTGACATGTTGGAGCGCAGTTTTGCATTGGTGTTAAAGCCATAGCTTGAAGTGCCATTTTATTGCTTACCTACTTGTTATTATACAGGCTGCCTGGTTAGTTAATATCAATATACATACATTGACATGATTGATGACCTAGGGGTCAATGGTTAATACAGTGACTGGTGAACTAAGAAATGACCACAAGTAAGATGCATGGACATGATGGATGCTGAGGGTAGGGGGGAGAGTATGAACTAAAAAGTTAGTCAAAACTTTATATAAAGTTAATCATCTATTGACCGTAAGTACAGAATTCCTTGGTAACCATTGATACTAGTTTTTACAAATGACCAGCCAGGGGAACCAGTTAGCTAATTGTTGTACTAGTCCTCCGACTCTTACACTTGTCAATACTTGATATAAAACAGGGATGCTTTTTAACATTGAGATAGCCAGCTAGACTACTTTGGAGAGAATGTTGACTGGTCCTCGGGTATTTTAATCACAGTTAATGAAAAAAACTAGTTTTATCCTTATACGCTCAGTGCAAAAATGTATAATTCTGACAATTTGATCATGTTCTGTTTTTAGATCTACACAGGAGATGTTTAACCCTAAGCCAGCTGATCAGAAGCACAGCTCCCACTCCCTGATAGAGCTCCTTAACAAAGTCAGTCCAATCTTCAAGAAGAACTTTGCCCAGCTACTTAAGAAGAGGTAATGAATGATGTTGAGATGGCGTGTTTGTTGGTTAAAGGCAAAGGATCAAAATATCAGTCTGAAAGTTCATTGGTTATTGTTTTAAAAGTGCATGCCAGTATCCATCCCCCAGTGCCCAGTGGATTATTTTTGGTCTGAAATACTGTGAAAAGGGAGAAAATTACCCTTCAAATCACTGTTGCTTATTTGGATTGCAGCAAACAAAATAACCATGTACAGGTATATGATGAACAAAAATCCCTGACCATGAACATGACCACCTAAACTTGATGCCATTTTCCAGGTTGGTCACATGGTTGGTTAAATTAGAAAACAAGAAGACAGGGATGATTTTACTCTTCCAAAAATCAGTGATGTATCATCCCTTTAAGGTTTACTGGAAATATTTTAGCCTAATGGCATTTATGCACATGTTTATAAAGTCTTCATCTTCGAAAGTGAACCATTCTTTGATTTCCCTTTTTCGTTTTGTTCAATTTTTTATATTAATGCCGAAGAAGAAAATAAAGTGAAGTGAACACGGTCCATCATGTTTAATAAATGCCATGCTTTGAAATTGTATGGTTAATTCAAGAGGTAAAAAATTAATGTACATTTGTAAATGTCAGAGCAGATGGCATGTTAAACCCATCATCAGTGAATCTCATGCATGGATAAAATAGAACTCACACAGCTGAAACAAGGTATGGACGGTATGTTGTGTTCATACATGTAGTGGTTTGTATGGATGTCTCATCCAGAAATAATAGTACTTCACAAAAGCTATTCATTGAGTTGGTCTGTGAAAAGTTCTCGTCATGGACTGTCACAGATCAATAACGCTTTTGAACATAAAATTTGTGAGACTTGAAAACACACAGAAGCTAACACAACTTAAAAGTTACAATTTCATTAAGATAATGATAGGGAAAGTCATCTGAGTCTGATATCCGATAGATAAGACATATGATATAATGGTAGCACTTAAAGAATAAATAAGAACACACACACAAAAGTACATGATATTCAGAGCACATGACTATCATTCACATGACTTCACAGATGTCAACAATGACTTCATCAGATGTCAACAATGACTTCATCAGATGTCAACAATGACTTCATCAGATGTCAACAATGACTTCATCAGATGTCATGAATGCAATTTCATCAAATTTACAAACAACTAGTTCTAGGCGATCTCCAAGAAAAAAACAAAAATTCAAGATTAATTGTTCTCATTATTTGCTTCGTGATTGAACGGGTACAGGTTCAAAGAAAAGTGTCTCTTGTGCTTCCACAAAGTTGCAATTTTGTGGAATTTTGAAGAGCATGTATATTGCTGGGAAAAAATGGATGGGGTAGGCCTAGAAAGAGATGTGAAAATGACATTAATAACAGCACCTTCTACCTGGAACACGGAAGAGCGCAAGATAGGCAGGAATGGAGAAAGATAATCATAGAGCCAACATCCTTTGGGATATGGTGCAAGATTGATTGTGTATTTCTGTATCTACATGTATGTAATGCAGTTCCACACAATTCACAGCAGATTGTGGAATTTCAAAGAACATGTGTGGGAATAAGAAAAAGTCAAACTACCATAGCATAATTTTGAAGAACATAGTTCAACATACATGTAGGTCTAATGGCCCCTGAAAAAACAAGATACAGTGTATATCTAGAGGCCTTATCCATACAGTACCATTGGCCTCTGGAAAACAAACCAGACACTGTGAGAGCATAGCAGGCCAGTTCCACATAGTCAGGCAGTATTCTGTGCAATACTTTAGTTTATTTCACACTGAAACCTGTGTACTTTTGCACAAACTAGTTTTGTGAATAACATGCAAGAGTTTGTTGAAAGCATGTAAGTGGTAGGCAGTTTTGTTGGAACACACACAAAGGAGAGTTAAGTGTTCCTTTTTGCATGCAGTGCAGTCGATTGCCTCGATGTTACCAGTACTAATTTCCTCTTTTGACTAGGCCCGATGAGGGTCTACTTTTGACTGGTGTCATGATAATTTGTTGTAATCTTTTGATATTCAGAGCTCAGAGGCATCCATTTGAGCGAGTCCCAACTCCGTTCCAGGTTTACTCATGGATGGCTCCCCAGATGGAGCACACAATTGACTCAATACGAGCTGAGGATGGTAAGCAATACTCGCCTGACACTCACTAGATTAGATACGCTGTAGACCAGATCATTGGGGAATAAAACACCAGCTCTTTTTAAAACCACAAACTAATAACTAAAACTCAAACATCAAGCACAGAGTAACACATATCTAGACTTGCTTGAATCTAGATCAGGGAATACTGTGCCATTTATTTATTCACTTTCAATTTCTTTTATCATTACATAATGTTCTCCTTAAAAAAAAAAATAAATATTTGGTTATTATAGATGTAAGCAGGGAACATTGAAGGAAAACTCAAAAGGTGTAGATGACAGTACAACCCATTCATTCCACTTGATTTAAATTGAATTTGTCAAGTATATGAATATGTTAGTACAATATCAAAACAGTATTAACATGACCAAGCCTGGCTGAAATGAATGCTTGCATTTTGTTATATATATATAAATTTACATTTGATATTTTTGTTTGCATACTTTCTTTCTTTATTCACAATCTCCCCCCAACCATTTTTTGTTTTAATTGCCGGTTTTTAACCCTTTGGTTATATAAATTAATTTTTTCCTCCTCAGTCTGGCCTACTCCACATTTGTCTTTGATTTTTATTGGGTATAACTTGTCAATGAATTGAATAATTTCTATAACTTGTCAATGAAAACATTGTTTTAATAACTTAATTATTCAAATGAAATGCCCTATAGTTCAGGATTTTCCATCTTGAGTCCAACAGTATTACATTTTTCTTTTCTGTACAATCACTCCTCATTCAGATTGTCAAATATTCAATGACTTGACAGTAAGAGTTGTATTGTTTATTTCTTCCTGCAGCTTACACCTCCAGACTTGGCTATGAAGAGCATATACCAGGACAGGTACATCATTATTTTTATTAGCCTTGATATAATAATAACTGTAGTAATAACATTTAAGGCATTTATTTGTTATTTAAACCCATTGGATGAAAACACCTTAAACTATACTACCACTGTTTATTAAGTCTTAATTGTCCTTGAAACATCTTCACCTCCTTTGGAGTATGCAGCACCGGCAGCCAAATGAGAATAGTTTGCTGACTATTTCACAGAACAGTCTTCTACCCATTCACTTTGGGGTTTCTTACCTGTGCTTGAAACCAATCTACAATGGCTTTTATTAGCCCTACTTGGTTTAGAATTCTTATAGAAGTGAGGCAGGGAATCCATTCAAAATGACCATAGATTGTGTTATTTTTAACAGATTGCACTATATGGATAACTTAGAAATATTGCTTTGTGTGGGGAAGTTCGAATAGTATCAAATTTGTCAATCCTGTAAAGGGGTGTTACTGACTGATCTTAGTAAAGACCTTGCATAAAGCCAACTGATAAGAAGTACATAATATACATACTGTAGTACAAGTAAGTTTTTACATAGACACTTTGGGTGAATATTTCTTAATTTTGCAGACAAGAGACTGGAATGAGGAGACACAGACAACCAGAGAGCTACCTCGTAAGAATCTTCCTGAGAGATTGCTGAGAGAGAGAGCCATCTTCAAGGTACACAGTGACTTTGTAGCAGCAGCAACTAGAGGTGCTATGGCAGTCATTGATGGCAATGTTATGGCAATCAACCCAGGAGAGGATACCAAGTGAGTCTTATGCCGGATACGGCTACCACTATGGCTGGATTGCATGTCATCACGCATTGAAGTATAGGATGTCCTTAGCAATGCCCTTAGCAACAGTGGTAGCCGTAGCTGTAGCGGCCAATTTGTATACACCCTTACTAATTATAATATCTTCAGATTAGTACAAACAGGTTATTTGCTCTCAGTGGATGGCCCATTGATACTTATGTTAAGTGGTCAACCTTTTCATTCTTGCCTCTGGAAGTGTTATCCCTCACATTGTGCAAAGCTTTGATGGACCTTATTGCAAGAGACCAATCCATTAACTCTGACAGTGTCTCAGGCAGATTAATTAACATTGAGTTTTGGTCTCGCAAGATCTAAACTATTTGTTTTACTGATTTCTCAAAAACTATAGCATGTCAGGCAAAAATAATTCATGGGAAGTTTTGTTCATACCATTTAAGTTATGTGCAATTCTATGAACATTTATTTGTTGGATCTTACCAATGTTGTGCACATCCGTTAAGATAGATGTCTTCATATAGAGTGAACAAATTGATGAATATATCTCCTGATTGTCTCCTCCTTGTAGAATGCAAATGTTCATCTGGAACAACATCTTCTTCAGTCTTGGCTTTGATGTCAAGGACCACTACAAGGAGTTTGGTGGTGATGCAGCTGCTCTTGTAGCCCCAGTAAGTTAAGAAATGATGTTCAGAACAGTTAGATTTGTAAGATCAGTTAGTGAGAAAACTGACATGCGGAGTTGTCATAGTCCATGTCGATAGGAATAGTTACCATGGATAAGATTATTCCTTGCAAAGCTTCAGATACTCCAGGCATTTTTGTTGAATATAAATATGACTTTCAGTCATTTGAACGTCTTATTGAGAAACTGGATTGCTGATGAAACCAATATCTCATGATGAAAGTATTTTGGTTTGACAGTTATTTTGTTGACTAATTATTTATGATTAAAGAAGCAAAGTATAATTCAAGAGTACATCATTTTGATCCTCTAGCTTTAAATAAACGCACCACACAATAAACCTGTGAAAATTTAAGAAATTAGAGCGTCACATCTAAGTGCAAACAAAAACATATGGTTTGTGTTTTGAAAGGGTTTCTATGTTCATATTGAGCTTATTGAGATTGAGGCAGTTGAGATAAGCGATAGTTATGCGGTAGTCTTCAATAGCTGTTTTCTCAACTTTGACCGTATTTCAGATGGGAAGATTTTTCAAGAGGATTGGAACTGGATTAAACGTAGTCATCAGTCAGCATTCAGTTTGAAATTATTTTACCATTACCCACAGTCTTTCATTGTTATCTTTAATTCATTTTTGACAGAGTAATGATCTTCAAGGAGTGAAAGCTTACAACAATGTGGACATAGAGGGCCTGTACACTCTAGGAACCGTGGTGATAGACTACCGTGGTTACCGCATCACTGCCCAATCTATCATCCCTGGTATCCTGGAGAGAGAGCAAGAGGAGTCAGTCATCTATGGGTCCATTGACTTTGGCAAGACTGTGGTTACCAGTGAAAAGTATCAAGAATTGGTGAGCAAGACTACCATTATTATTGTGTTTTTTTATCCTCTTACTGTCTGACTATTTAATATAATCCACTGTGGTTTTGAGTAGAATTATGAAGAAAATTTCACTTCATATTTTATTATAAAAAAATATAAAAATATAAAAACTAAACAAATTCGCCCAGAGAGTCAGTCTTATACATGTCCAATAAATATTTCCCTTTCAATTTGTTTGAAGCCAATAAATGCAGTTTATGGTTATGGAAAATTTCCTTGAATTAAGTGAAATGTTCTCATTCAGGAAAACATTTTTTTACATTTTGTTTTCAGATTAAGTTTCAACTTTAGCGGTGAGAACAAACAGATCAAAAAATGGAGTTGTTATACTACAGGTTCTGTTCAGAATCATCACAATACCTTATTTTCTGGATTAATCTCCCACATGGAAGGTTGAAAATCTTACTTATCTTTGTTGGTTTTTCTTGTTCATAGTTGTCCAAGTCAGCCCAGCAGTTGAAGATTCTACCACACAAAGTGACCAATCATAAAGGTGGAGAGATTGAAATATTCTCATCTATCGAGTGCAAGGTAAGATGTTCATAAAGTTTGGATTTCAACTATTTATTAGACCTGGAATGACCCAGCAGCCATTGCAAGATGCCCACAGTCTTTTTAAAAGCTGTGTCTGAATCAAGGGACTTTGGCTATGGCTATGGTTATGGCCATTGGCTGCTTGAAGAAAAGGACTTTGGCTATGGCTGTGGCCATTGGCTGCCTGAAGAATAGGACTTTGGCTATGGCTATGCTTGAAGAATGGGACTTTCTGGCTTTCTGGTTGTAGCCATTGCATGTCATTCACACATGACCTAATAAAGGGATTTAGCATGAAATATTGCTCAACAAGTTTATTTACCAAGCAAAACAATAAGGGTATAAATAAGTCTTAACAAATAAAGAAAATCAAATATTCGGCCGTTACTCATTTCTACTGAGCTAGATATTTCAATTCCAAATGATGTTTGTGCTGATCAGCTTCTAGTATGCAAAGGGAATACCTTCAATTTCGAATGTTTTATACACAAGAGATGTTCTGTGCAAAAACATTTTATCCCATTGCCATATGGTTTGTTTGTACATCCAGATAGTTTAAGCAAAATACAGCGTGTGTACTGTTTGAAACATTTGTCGTGTCAATGCAGATTTGGGGGAATTTCGCACTGACAAGATTATTTTTCATGAATTTAATTTTGAAATTAGTTCAGTCTTGGACTTGTTTGAGCATTCTTGACGCTTGACTAAGTGCTACATTGATTTCATTTACAGGGAATTAAGGGCAACGATGGTAGACATTATGTATTGGATCTGTTACGAACCTTCCCACCAGATATCAACTTCCTGCCGAGTAAGTTTGCTGTCTACACTTCTGATCTTAGTAATGAATAATAATAGCGTTTACATAAACAAGGCTATTTTTCCAATCCAACCTCTGTTGAGAGAAAAGAAAATAGTTACCTCATTTTAAATATGGGTTTATACCTGTACACTTACACATTGTGGATGATATTGAATGTAAAACTATATTAATATATTTTTAGAGTAACTTTTAAACCAAGTCATGCCTTAGTACCAGTGATGTGAATGAATGGTCATGAAGCTTGATACTCGTTCTGTCACCAAATTCAGCCAAAACTAAAAGGCTTTATTTAACGTGCAGTTCACGTCGTTAGGTGTATAACACCATGCAATTATCATGAACTGCATAAACTCAAAGTTTGGGCATCATTGTTGGGACCCTACTTCAGGTTGAATTTAATCGAATAAGCTTGAAATTCTGGCTTCTATCAAATTGAAAAATCACAAAACCATTTTTCTACTTGTGTGTGTCATTGGCACGTGATCAATATGCAAATTAGGTTTGATGTTTACCAAGCATTTTGTGTAATGGTTTATTGGTCGCACTACATGTGTAAAGAAATACATACACAAATTTTGTTAGAAATCAATACATTTATAAACATTGTATTGAGAACAGTAAAAATAAACAAAACTTTTACATGCTGAATAATACATACAATAATTGTACGCACATATTATTCATTTTTTTAACACTTCAATAGGGCAAGTGATGTGTAATAGCTTGAGTTTGTCTTCTTTTCGTTGTAAAAATACGTTGTTTTCACTGACTTGAGAAACCCATCTCAACATGTTTGAAAGAAATTTTATATTTGAATGTCTTATTTATTTATCAATTTATTGAATTATTTCTATTGTGTGTTTGTGTGTGGATTGCAGTTGAAGATGAGGAGCTAACTGATGATGTCAAGGCACTAGACTTCCCTCGCAAGCATCGTCACAAACTCTGCTGTCTTCGGCAAGAGCTCATTGAGGCATTTGTGGAGTAAGTCCTGTGCTTAGTTTCTGACATTATTTCATTTGTTGGGAAGATTTATTAGGTAATTTGATCAACCTTTGGTTGAAATTGGCAAACCTGAACCTCAACTATGTTGGGAAAGATCATTGACTCCTACCAAATGTAGACACACTGTGTGAGTTATTAAACTTTTCACTGTGTAGCACCTACATGAAAATACTTGAATCATCAATCAAATCTGTCATTAACAAAATGCCTGATTCTGCAGATGTATGCAGGCTGACTCTTGGTCACTAGTGAACTGGGTTGTGCCTCGGGTGCCATTTGCCCCCATGGGTGTACAACACACCATAGACCCCATCACAGCGCGCACAAATTGTTATATTGCTCATTCCTTGGAGACTAACATGTACATCAGTAGAATTTAAATCTACATCATTAGTTTTGGGAAGGGTCAATTCATCTCCTTCATGTAGTTTTCAATAAACACACCATACAAAGAACCGGTGAACAATCCATGAAGTTAGGCATTTATGTTGAGAGGAAACCACAATGGATGGTTTGTGCTTCGTCAGGGATTTTTATACACGTGATTTTGGCTGTGTTGAAATAAGCCTCTGGTGATTGTGACAGTGTTTTACTAGAGTATTAGCAAACATATAAACTAATGTAGCATCCAGATTGAAACTGAAAACTTACCAAGCCCATATTTTACTTGAAAAAAATAAAGTCATGCCCATAATATTTCTTTGTTATATTTTGATTTCTCTAGGCATCAGTACATGGTGTTTGTCCGTTATGCAGCTGTCCTTCTAATGCAACAACAAAAACCAAATGAGAACAATTCAGATCCGTCAACAAACATTGAAAAATCCATCGAGGAAGATCCAAACAAAATCTCCGAGACCGAAACTACAAAAGAACTTGATGTGATTATCAGCAATGACACCATCAATGGGGCTGTCTCAGAGCTTGATAAGAAAGACTGCAATGATTGCCAGGAGGAGTCCAACAAATCAGAGGAAACAGACAATAAGAAATCTGAGAATGATCTGAATGATAATTTGAAGGAAGCAGCAAATGCAGTGTTATCAGGGAAATGTCCAATGCTGAATGGTTTAGACTCCACTGGGATTGAACAGCTTGCTGAGAATATTACCAATGTGACAGACGAGGCTGCCAAGGCGCTTGCTGAGACACAGAAGAAGAACATCAGTATGTATTAAGTTTGCCTCCAATCCATCCAACAAGCCCAATATTAAGTTGAAGCATTGGCACATTAAATCAGAGGTCGCAGGTTCAAGTCCCGCTCTAGTCAATTTTTCTTTGTTCAACCCAAAATTATTTAAGAATTCATCCAGTCAGTTTCCCTCGTGGTGGATTACTTGATATTTGAACAAAAAAATTGCACCCCCTTAAGGTGATCCCTGTACTGCTGCTTCCCAGGTTGTATCATAAACTTGGGTGTGATACCTGGCTATTCAACATTTACAGGTTGAATGGCTTCTGACTGGCACCCCGAACAAAGACATTGACATAGTGCTAGATATCCCTCAAACGGAATGCGGGCACGTTAATCCTAAGGCCGCAGGTTCAAGTCCTACTCTAGCCAATTTGTTTTTGTTCATTGTCAACCCAAAACTTTTGTGACTGCTTTTTTCCTTCTTGGAGATTGCCGAGTACTGGTTGCCTTACTATGGCCTGAGAAATCAGATCATTTGTTGTTTATATAAAATGGTTTGACTTGATGTTTGTCTCCTTAGCTGACTCAAGTCATAAAGAGGTGATTGCCAAGGCAGCTAAGGCTGCAGGATCTCTTGTTGACACGGAGTTTGATATCCGCTTCAATCCTGATGTCTTCTCAGAGGGTGTTACACATCTCAACCCAGAGGTAAGTAGGAGGACTTGCTGGCTAGCAGAATTCTCAGATGTTGTAGTAGTATTAACAATTCATGCTGTTATAGCTGTGTTCAGTAAAATAGGCATGATATTCTTCCTACTTTAATCGGATTTCTGGTGGGGTTTTTTGCCCTAAAAAAAATCAGAAAAAATGTTATTAAGTATCTTTAAAAACCCTTTTTATAAAACCCTATACTTGTACTACATGTAGGTCAGCCCTCAAGTATCATGTCTGGTAAAAGGAAATAGTCATTTTTGTGTGAAGTGATTAGATTTTGAAATGTTTGTCTGAACTCGGGGGGAAATAAGCACAAAAACAAATTCCTCTAGCCTTGTCGAAGAAGTAACCTTTCCATAATTTTGATTACTGGTTTAAGGGGGAATTCTTGTTTCTTTGTCCCTTATGTTTTACTGAGAAGTGATGAAACTGTTGGACTGCTGTGGGTTTAAATTATGTGTGGACAGGAAAACCAAGAATTGTTCTTGTATTTCAAATGTTAGTGTGCAGCCAGGATAATGTACATGTATGACTCATTGAGTTTCCTCACATTGCAATAGGCCCACTTAACAACCCAAATAGATTAGTACTTTTTAGATTGAGTTGTGTTGACTTTGATAGTTATTCCTAATATTAAAGTAACAATAATAAAGAGGTGGTTGTCCAAGTAATGCAAATAATCCATTGAGGATGTCAAGTATGTTTCTATTACAGTGAATTTGGTTGCATTGTTAAATTGAAGAAGAAAAACTTGATTTTGTTCCAATGCTGTAATTTGCACTCGGGAGGCTCCTTCCAAAAACAATGTATCTTGGAATAGTTGGGTTTGTCTGCACATCCATTGAAATTTGATTTCTGATAACTTCAGTGATAGTGACAGTTTCAAGCACTGTTGTTTCAATACACATTTTTGCATTGACTCAATGATTTGGTGCCTGACCTCTTAGCTTTGTTGGTTTGGTTTGGTTTTCAGAGTGAGCAGTTCCAGAAGGAGAAGAGAGTGGTCAAAGATGCAGCCAGGTTTCTTCTTGTTGGTCAAATTCCTACATTCGTAAGTAATTTCATTGGATTGTTATAGTTTATACATACTCATGGCTTGCACCAGACTACAAGCACTCAAATCCTCTGGTTTTCAGTGAACGTACCCCTAAAACAACCTTGAATGAAGTGATCTTGTTTTGCTAACGACAAATGTGAAATGTTTCATGCTATCAGAGACTTTGCTCACATTTTTAGTCAAATGCTATTTGCTTGACTGTAATGATATTTTAGACAAGAATTCTGTGGATGGTCAGTACTGGTAAACATTTCATAAACAGTGAGCTTTCAGATCGAAAGAAGTAAAATTTGTTTTTGTTGATTACCAATCGGATCATTGAGATTGAAAGAAGAAGATTCCATAATTAGAGAATAAAACAACAGGCCACTCCACTGCACAGAATACTCGCATGAATGATTCATCAAGATTGCAAAACAGGAACTACCAAGACTGTATACACAATTGATTTCATATCAAGGGCAATTAAGCACACAGAACAGGAACATTATAAATAAATTAGGTATTTATTAATTTATGTATACATTTATGTATTTGCAGTTTTATTTTGACTGGATAGCCTTATCAGTAAAGCAATTGCTATTCTTAAGAGCCTCGAATACAAATCATAAAACAGATGAATTAAAATAAGAATAAAACCATTAAACTAGACTAAGTACTGAATCTAAAGAATACAAGGCTATTGTGATTAAACAGAAATTTTTACAAAAACTAAAATGAAGCTGAATATAAAGGGATTAAAATAATAAAAAAAATAATTAAAACAAAGAGATGCCTTTAAAACAAACATAGTAAAGGGTGAAAATTATTGTAGATCCAGTGTGCTTAAGTATGGAGCAGCTTTTCTGAAGTGGTTTTCAGAAAGAAAGAAATTTATAAAATAAACTTAACAATTTTTATTCTGCTGTTTACAATGATTCATTATGGTAGTGTACAGGGAAAAAAGTGAGGTGAAGTGAATTGATGTAGTTTTGGTTCAATTTCATTGTTTTCAGATTCGTGAATGCCTGGAGCACAACATAGCCCCGCTTGATGGGTTGACGTTGACCGAAGCATTACATCAACGGTAAGATTGCAGTAGAAATTCATGTTGACTTTCTAGAGTAGCAATGTTACATTCAGAGGAATCCAAGACCCTTCAGAAATAACTGGAATACTGTACACTTTACTCAACCTATGTGAAGTTGAATTTTATAGTATTATAAAAACCATTTTGTGAGTGTGACTTTACCACTTTGTCACTACAATGTTTGTTGTTCAACTGATGTTATTATAGTACTATGATAAAGAACAGTGATTTAAAGGCCCTGTACACTATTGGTAAGATCGAAAAACACAATGTTCACAGATTCACACATAACTTACATGATTTATAGTAAGTAATGGTAGAAAGGATTCCTTAAAATATTTCTGCCTAAAATGCTATCGTTTCTGAGAAACGAGTAAAACAATAGTAATTATCGTGCGCGATAATTTGAAAAAAACAGAAAACACATAAGATCTCTTTTCACTATTTTCTCGTGACCTCGATGACCAATTGAGCTCAAACTTTCACAGGTTTGTTTGTTCATGCATATGTTTAATCACACAAAATGTGGACACTGATGTTGAGCTGTTACCAAAAGTGTACAATACCTTTAGGTTTGTTTGCTCTATTGCCATTTATGAGCAGTACCCAGATGTTGATTATAACAATTAAACTGGCCTCTTATCTTTGGGCTAGCTCGGTAATTAATGCTAGATAGACGAAGGTTGTTGGTCGTATCCCACTTAATGGATTTTCTTTTTCAGCACAACTCACAAAGCACTGAAAATGCAGTGCTATAGCATATCACATATGTTTTGTAACGTAAAACTAAATACCTTTGTTAAAAACCCTCTCAAAATGACTAATAATCCTGAATTTGACTATCTATACAGAGGAATCAACATTCGTTACATTGGTGTCATTGCAACGATAGTTTCAACTGCTCCACCTCTTTCATATCTATATGTAAGTTCACTTCATGTTTTCTTCTAACCGTTTATACCAAACAATCTCGACAACATTTTACCTCGCCAAGTAAGATCAATCACTAAATGGTTTTTGTTGTTACTTGCAAGTTAGTTCAAAGGAACATCACAGAATTGGTAAGAAAAAAACGTGTAAAATATACTTTTTGATCACAGATTTACATAAAACTTACACGGTCTAATGATGATGATAGTAGAAAACATCCTTTGAAATATTTCTGTCTGAAATCTATATTTGATGAGAAATGAATAAACTAATTTTCCGATTGGAGTTTATCGCTCAGTGAGTGTTTTGTTCATTTTTTTGGATCTATATGATTTCATGCAAATGTGTAATCGGTTTTTCACTATTTTCTCGTGACCCAGATGGCCGATCGATCTCAAACTTCTACAGGTTTGTCAGTTTATGTATATGGTGGATTACATAAAGTGCTTACACTGCCAGCAACTGTTTTGTTAGCAAAAACCAATTCTGTAACGTTCCTTTAAGTAAGCTCTCTACAAATCTAAATCTCTACATCATTCTTAACTATGTTGTTGATGTTGAATAGTCAGATAGTAACTTCTTATGTTATATCGCTCTTCTCTGTTTCAGAGACTCCTTGTGAGTGAGATGATCATCCGTGCAGCCAAGCACTCCTTCAAGATCTACATGCAAGGAGTAGGAATGGTCAGCCTCTCTGTAGCCATCAGTCACTTCTTCAACTGCTTCTTGGGCTCCCTACCCAACCCACAGCCACCTAAGGCTGATGATGAGGTGAGCAAATCGTTCAACCATCCCAATAAACACTTTAAACAGAAATTTCCGACATCTCTTTTTTAAGGTCCATCTGGTGAAAAAGTAGCTGTTGTTTTCTTCAGATATGAAGGAATCTTGCTCTTTGATCTACTTCTGTAGTGTTGAGGATACTGTTCCAAAAAAGCTCCTTAATATCTACAACTTTTGATTCTGGTTGTTTTTTGTGCTTACAGCAAGTTTCAGTGTAAAACTATTGTTATTATTTTGTGAATTAGATGAGCAATGGTCATGGGAAGAAGAAGCGGAACAAGAAGAAGACGGCCAGACTAATCACTGCTCTAGGTCAAGGTCAGTAATAACAGCTTGGATTTTACAAGCAATTAGAAAAGAGCAATTAGATCAATTTTCTGTATCTAACTTGGATCTAGTGTAAAACATGATAAAGCTGACTCTCTGAGTACAAAGTGCAGTCCAACCAGGAGAGCTTCATTCATGAGCAGCAAAAGTCACTTTTCTAGTTTAAAGGTTACTTCTATTATTCACACTGTGAATTCATACTGACATAAGGAGGTAATTTTCTGGGCCTAGTTTCATAGAGCTGCCTAACAACAGGTTTTGTGCTTACTGTGCAAGTTTCTATTTCATAGCGCAGCTAACCATAAGTGAATGAACAGGCATGCTAACCTTCCAGTGCTTACTGTATGAAAATGAATGGCGTAAAAATGCAAATCCATGGTGAACACGCAAGCTGGCTGCCCAATTTTCTTGCTTACCTGTGAAATACACTTATGCGTAAGCAAATTTTTCTGCTACAGTAAACACTCGAGTTTGCTTACCTTTAAGCAGCACTATGAAATTGGCTTTGGTGCCCCTTTAAGTGTCCCTTAGATTTTCCAATGGATATGCCCTTTGCAAAATATAAATAGTAAAGCCAGCCCTCTAAAAGATGAAGTTCCAGTCTCGCTAAACCTACATCATGTTTGTTAGTGTTTTGATTGCTACTAAGATGATCAATCCTTGTTTCTTCTTGATGACAGATAGCATTGTATGGGCCAGCTTAAGCCCCACTGAGATGTGGACTAACCTCAAGGCTGAGGTCAAGGAGTATTTCCACTTCAAGCTGGAATGGTAACGCATTTATTCTAATACCTCTTTGAATTCCCGTATCTGTACCAATCCTTCAGAGAAATATTTCTGTCTAAAATACTGTTGAAGTCAAGTAGAAGACGCCAAAGTCACCATTGCTTAATTTAATGTAGCAGTCAATATAAACACGTAATATGAATATACACACAATTTCCAAAAATGAAAATTGTTTTCACTGACCATTGAAATTAAAGAAATAATGAAATTTGAATAAATTTATTCAGTTTTCATGCACAAATTCTAGATGAATATATTCATCACATAAACTATACTCTTAACATGGTTAGAGAGGGCGCATTATGCAGCAGATCCAGAAACACCAGGGCAAGTCCCGTCTCTTTCATGATAAGGGTACTGGGTGTTTTATGTGCATTACACAATGCAAAGGACCTATAGTTTGACATCCCATCTGTAAGACACAGGGTTTGTTTTAAGGAGCTCTGTCATGTCCCAGCATGCCACCTGACAATGGCCACCTGATACATGGAATGGTCTTCTATCCAATTCCTAGCCACAGTCAATGGTGCTGAACTTGGTAGATTGGGTTGTTTGATGTGTTTATTGACCCATTTCACAATGCGGAGCACAGTTACACGTGCCTTTCCTGTCCTCAATTTTAGAAGTCAAAATTGACACAAAGGAATTGACTCCCAAAATGGTGTAAATGGTGGACGCCCATTTTGCAGAAGTGTGTTCCGCAGTGTGTAAGGGGTCAATACCAGTATTTATTTGTTATTCTGCTCTTTGTGTAACTCTCACAGTGATAGTGTAGACTCAGCTATAGAAACCTACAATCTCCAAAAGGTGACCCTCCTAAGAGAGTTATGCACCAAGTGTGGGGTGCAGATCCTGCTTAAAGACTATGACTTTGATGCTAAGCACAAAGCCATCTTCAGTGAGAATGACATTATCAACGTCTTCCCTGTGGTTAAGCACATTAACCCCATTGCTAGTGATGCTTATAACTTCTTCCAGAGCGGCCAGGCCAAGATACAGCAGGGTGAGTGGAAACTGGGCTACATATTGGGAACCATTTATTATATAACATATGTCATGATTTATGTCAAATATTGTGAAGTAGGAATTGACCGTATTTCTGACCGCATGAGGGCGCTTTCAACGGCAAACTTCCTTGCATCACAATTAAAGTTTAACTTTCTTGTCTGCCTGTACGTTATATTCTTTCATCAAGTAAATAATAATATAAATAACAACAATGGAAAAACAGTTAATTTGACTTATTTCAAATTCTGTAGATTTGGTTCATACATGCCCTCGGTCAAAAATACTGCAAATTGGTTTGTTAAAACCGTAGGTAGATTAACGTAATATTTCAAGCAATTTGTCCTTCATTTACATCTAGAGAGTTCTGCAAACTTAATGCATTTACAGTATGTAAGGTTTGTATGTTGTTATTTTAGTTTCTAGTGTTAGTTTTGCAACCATGCAAAGTTTCAAATCCTACTCATGTACATGGTGTGACTGCAAACCTTACTAGATTGCATCTGCTCCTTGCAAAGTTTCAAATCCTACTCATGTACATGGTGTGACTGCAAAACTTACTAGATTGCATCTCCACCCTCCACCTACTCATGTCATCTTGGTGCACTGTCATGATGATGCAATGTTGAAAAGAAATATTTGTGACTTTGTTTCATTAAAAACTTGTTTTTTAAAGAGGGTATTTTTGTGTGTGTATGTCCGTAGGTCATCTAAAAGAAGGATATGAGTTAATCAATGAAGCCCTGAATCTTTTCAACAATGTGTACGGTCCAATGCATCCTGAGATTGCTAGCTGTATGCGCAACCTGGCACGACTTAACTACCTCATGGGTGAACATGGAGAGGTAAGATATTTCTGTTGATTAACCTGTTATGAAGAGATTAAATCATTTGATTGGCAAACCCAAGACTTTTTCATCGATGCAAGGTGGCAGCAGACTTGCAGGGTAAATCCATTGTGCTTGAAAATGTGGCATGCTCAGAACTTATTTACAGTGAAAAAATCACTTGGTATGTCTACTGTAGCCTCTCTCAAAGTTTCCCATCACACTTAGACCATGGAATGGTCTGTTTTTTGAGTGTGAATTTGCTTTTGACCGAGTACGAGAAATGTCTTTATCTTCTCTCACATGTTTTCATGAGTACTTAAAATACTAAATTTTCCAATTGGTATGATGTGTCTTTTGTTTGATAGTGAGTGTCATTCGGACATGCCCCAGTGCTGAACTTGTACACTCTGCATGGCTTGCTTTGTATGTCATTGCAGGCCTGGAACTACACAGAGGCCATGGCCTCCATTGCCCTGGTCTTGGCCTTGGTGCCCCTTCAAAAGTTTCGCAAAGTCTTTGCAATTTTCCAATGAAAGTGCCCTTTGCAAAATGGAAATGGCCTTGCCCTCTCAAAGATAAAATTCTAGGCCTGCACTTATATGTAAAAACACTTGGAGTAAACAATTAAACAACCCTGTTTTTAATAATTGAGACAATCTTTTTACCAGATTCTATTGAAAGTGCTAAGTTATGGAACATAGACTGGAACATTTGCTGGGTTTGGGACAGCTCCTGACCAGACAATGCAGAGAGTTGGGATGCAGTACACTAGATACTACCCTGGTTCAATTACAATATGAAGTTATCATTTGTTTGTTCTGTGTAGGCGCTTGAGATGCAGCAGAAGGCTGTCATGATGAGTGAGAGATGTAATGGAGTAGACCATCCGAACACCATCAGTGAATACGTACGTATCAGAAATCTCTTGTAATCTAGTTATCACACAAGTGTGAGTGGAATATGGAAAAATTAAGCACTTCTACAGCACATATCCAATGAGGCTTAGGCCGAGTTTGACATGGGATACAGACATGTTTTTTCTGTATTCCTCGAGGGTGTGTGTGATAACACATTTTTCTTCAAGCAAACTTGACACGCAGCTTAAAATAGCACAATATGCCGAATGTTATATACTTATGCAGCAATATAGGTTAATGTCATACTCTTTTTACTATGGATTGACCAATCAGAATAAAGGATTCAAGTCTGCTTAAAGATAAACTTTTTGATAAGTTGAAAACACATGGAGTGCTGTGTAGCTGATTCAACCTCACAAGCACATTGTTCTTGTTTTATTTTGTATATCTTACAGTTTGTTTTCATTGCTTTTGTTATATTTTGACTTGTGTTTTTTGTAACTCCCTTGCCGTATTTTGTTTATGTTTAGTTATAAAAGTAGAGAAATAATACAAGTAACTACATTTATGTTTATTGGACTGAGGTATCGTATTGGACTGGTTTGTATTACAGATGCACCTTGCCCTCTACTGCTTTGCTAATGGTCAGGTGACTAGCGCCCTCAAGCTGATGTATAGGTCCAGGTATCTGACATTACTCGTCTGTGGGGAAGACCACCCAGAAATGGCACATTTTGATGTAAGTCAGTCAATTGGTCGATCTTCTATCTCAGATTTAATGTTGATGATGTCTATGATATTAGGAAATCACAAAGTGTTATATTCTTTACTTGCGATATTGATAATTCTTTGTACTTGCAATATGGATAATTCTTTGCTCACTAGCAGTCAATATACATGTGACAATTTTATTGATTACAAGGGTTGACCTACAAAAGATGTAGACTTTAAAATCGTTGTTACTGATTTTCTGAAAGCAAAAAAATTGTAAATGGGAGAATATCATGCTTTGTTGCAACCCCCCCCCCCCAATTGTGTCTTGATTGTGTTGTACAAATCTCAGGAATTCTTCAGAGGATTTTTTTTTTTTTTGGGGGGGGGCAGAGATACTTCTGTACAAGAGAGGAAAAGTGTGTTAGAGTATTGGAACATTTTGGGGGACTCCCTCTGCCACAAATTGGGCATGGTATAGGCTGCACAGTCATACATGTCAAAAATAGCATTTGTAATGCCTGTTGTCTTTTAAAACAACTCAGAAAGCCCTATAATATTTTTAATTTTCGCTGAAATTTTTGCACACATGAAATGGTCCCTATTCATGATTTTCAATTCTTATCTGCACTTTAAATCAAGATGTGATTTTTTCTACAGAGCAATATTGGACTTGTCCTTCATGGAGTCGGTGAATCGGATCTAGCTTTGAAGTTTCTGGAAAGGGCACGAGAGACAACCCTCAAGTATCATGGTACAAAGAGCCTCAAGACTGCATTAAGGTATAACAATTCACTCAGCATTTACATCAGTCTGTCATAGACAATATCGATTTATCAATTTATTGATATTGATTCTGTCAATACGTTTTGGGAATACTATAAATTGATCAGCTTCAGGTTGCACTTATTTATCACAACTCACTCCAAAAGCAGAGTAGATCACAAGAACGCACATTGGGTAACAAGGAACAGAGAGCCAGAGCAGTGACACAACTTGTTTGTAGTTTTCTCCAATAACAGTGGTCCTTTGGACAACTGTAACTCCTTTGATTGACTATAAACAAGGATCTTTCCTCACTCTTAACAATTCAACACCATCCAGTAACTCAACACCAAACTGTTGGACTCTGGTGGTTTACCTGACCCCCTTGTAAAGCATGATCAGTGTAACTAGTCCTGCAGTCTACAGTCCAACAGATTCATATAGAACATGCAGTTGGGTTGTGGTGAATGCCTGAAATGAAAGTGGGGAAACGGTTTATTAGATTTCTATTGTCATTTAATTTAACTTGTGAAAAAAAAAGTACAAACGTTCATTAAATCGTTAGGTGTATGTGAGTGCTTTACAAACTGTTGATGCTATTGAATCTGATTTGACTTTTGTTTATGTTGACTCCACAGTCATCATCTTGTTGGTAGAGTGTACTCATCTCGTGGTGATTTCCGTACTGCACTCAGACATGAGAAGGAAGCCTACACAATATACAAAGAACAGGTACATCTTATTCAAATCATTAGGCAAACATACATCCCATAGGCAGGGTAGCTAAAACACTGTGCTAAAACATCAACTAGTTAATAGTGTTTTCAATAGTGGTCCTCTGACCGCATGCCACTTCAACACATGGGGACCAGTATCTCCTCAATGCAAGTTGTCAGTCTGGCTAGTTCATCGTCTCCACTGTCTGCATTCTGTTAATGTGCCAACAAATTAAGTCCCATATGTGGCTAGTGACCACAAGTAGATAAATGCAAACTCTGGGTGGATGACAACAGTTCAATGCAAACCATGACATCACATGTTTTCCGACACCAGACTAAACATAATCTTTTATTTTTGTACAGCTTTTTTTCAAAATTCACATAATGCCATGCGTATCATTGTATGTGTTCAATTGGTACATGGACCACTCTATGTAGATTGTTAATCTTATCCCTTTTTATCGTGTTTGGTTAAAAACCTAACCACTAGACACTCCCTGCTGGGATCGACTTTAGACCTCCAAAATCAACCAGTATGAGTTTATGTAGGATCCTTACTGCCTAAATCCTCCAAAATCAACCAGTATGAGTTTATGTAGGATCCTTACTGCCTAAATCCTCCAAAATCAACCAGTATGAGTTTATGTAGGATCCTTACTGCCTAAATCCTCCAAAATCAACCAGTATGAGTTTATGTAGGATCCTTACTGCCTAAATCCTCCAAAATCAACCAGTATGAGTTTATGTAGGATCCTTACTGCCTAAATCCTCCAAAATCAACCAGTATGAGTTTATGTAGGATCCTTACTGCCTAAATCCTCCAAAATCAACCAGTATGAGTTTATGTAGGATCCTTACTGCCTAAATCCTCCAAAATCAACCAGTATGAGTTTATGTAGGATCCTTACTGCCTAAATCCTCCAAAATCAACCAGTATGAGTTTATGTAGGATCCTTACTGCCTAAATCCTCCAAAATCAACCAGTATGAGTTTATGTAGGATCCTTACTGCCTAAATCCTCCAAAATCAACCAGTATGAGTTTATGTAGGATCCTTACTGCCTAAATCCTCCAAAATCAACCAGTATGAGTTTATGTAGGATCCTTACTGCCTAAATCCTCCAAAATCAACCAGTATGAGTTTATGTAGGATCCTTACTGCCTAAATCCTCCAAAATCAACCAGTATGAGTTTATGTAGGATCCTTACTGCCTAAATCCTCCAAAATCAACCAGTATGAGTTTATGTAGGATCCTTACTGCCTAAATCCTCCAAAATCAACCAGTATGAGTTTATGTAGGATCCTTACTGCCTAAATCCTCCAAAATCAACCAGTATGAGTTTATGTAGGATCCTTACTGCCTAAATCCTCCAAAATCAACCAGTATGAGTTTATGTAGGATCCTTACTGCCTAAATCCTCCAAAATCAACCAGTATGAGTTTATGTAGGATCCTTACTGCCTAAATCCTCCAAAATCAACCAGTATGAGTTTATGTAGGATCCTTACTGCCTAAATCCTCCAAAATCAACCAGTATGAGTTTATGTAGGATCCTTACTGCCTAAATCCTCCAAAATCAACCAGTATGAGTTTATGTAGGATCCTTACTGCCTAAATCCTCCAAAATCAACCAGTATGAGTTTATGTAGGATCCTTACTGCCTAAATCCTCCAAAATCAACCAGTATGAGTTTATGTAGGATCCTTACTGCCTAAATCCTCCAAAATCAACCAGTATGAGTTTATGTAGGATCCTTACTGCCTAAATCCTCCAAAATCAACCAGTATGAGTTTATGTAGGATCCTTACTGCCTAAATCCTCCAAAATCAACCAGTATGAGTTTATGTAGGATCCTTACTGCCTAAATCCTCCAAAATCAACCAGTATGAGTTTATGTAGGATCCTTACTGCCTAAATCCTCCAAAATCAACCAGTATGAGTTTATGTAGGATCCTTACTGCCTAAATCCTCCAAAATCAACCAGTATGAGTTTATGTAGGATCCTTACTGCCTAAATCCTCCAAAATCAACCAGTATGAGTTTATGTAGGATCCTTACTGCCTAAATCCTCCAAAATCAACCAATATGAGTTTATGTAGGATCCTTACTGCCTAAATCCTCCTAAATCAACCAGTTGAGTTTATGTAGGTTCCCTACTCAATCCATGAGAAGGATGCCTCAATCCTCCAAAATCAACCTGTATGAGTTAATGTAGGATGCCTACTCCCTCAATCCTTCATATTCCACAGATATGAGATGCAGGATCCTCTGTACCTCCATATAGGTAAATCTCAATCCTCCAAAATCCTTAAAGTCCTCTGGTTGATTTTAAAGGACTCAGGATAAATGGTTAGGGTAAATCCAAAAACAATTCTTGTGCAATTCTTACACCAGTTGAAACTATTTGATAAACTCGCCTAAAGAAAAACAGTCCTTTATTTATTATTTTTGATTTTATATTTGCCTGCAGTTTGGTGAGCATCATGAGAAGACCAAAGAGAGTTCTGAATTCCTTCGTCAGCTCACACAGCAGGCAGTCAACTTCCAGAAAACGGTCAGTCCCTCTCAAGCCTCTTTCATTTATTAATGATAAACAACAATTTACTTTCACATAATATTTTAGATTTGCTGTCTTAATGTAGTGGTACCCCCTCTTGTGAAAGGGAGGAGAGAACCTCTATCTACAAAAGGATGTGCCAAAGGATGTCTAAATTATAAATTATTATAATTCTCTTCTGCAACTGATTTAACACAAGAGAGTAGCAATTCATATGATATTAGCACCGGTAGAGGGCACAGCATCAACTGGCTCGGAAGCTAGCTCAGAGGGACTGGGCAAGTCTATGAATCTGAATACAAACATCTGCCCCTTCTTCAGTAATTTGTGTTGCAATATTGGCGAATATGTTTTACAAAAGGAGCGTCGCCAATCAAGACTACAAAGAGCTAAGATCGACCTTAACTGCGAATCTATCTTAATTGCTAAGCAAAGTGTGATGTCGCCAATACAAACCACTAAAATAGAAGGTGATATTGTCAACAAATGTTAAGATGAATCTTAGTGCTTTGTGAAATGGAGCCCTGTACCAACAAGTAGAAATCCATGTAGAGGGACTGGACATAAATGTCTCTAATGTAGTAATTGAGTCTTGATTGTATTTCCTACACAGATGAATGAGTTACGGAAAGGTAACTCTCGTGCAGCTATGCGTCCAATCCCCTTCAGCGTTCCGTCCATTGCTGGTGTTTTAGACACTCTCAATATGATCAATGGTGTCTTCTTCATCCCTGTCAGGTACAGAAAGATAACAGTTCAATTACTATTTGTTACCCTGAAACACTCTCAGACAATATCCTGTTGATTTAGTCAGTTACTTTGTATTTCAATTCAGCATCTATTTCCATGTATGCCACTTTTTCTTATTTGTTTGTTTTTATTTGTATTTGTTTTAAATCTGTAGGGGTTGTTTGTACTGAATTTGAGCTTATTAAGTGTACATGTACATAGAGTTTTTGTGAAGGTTATTCATCTAGTAAGACATCTAAAGAATGATGTATGAATGAGGGTTAGATGCAGACAGGGTGTGACCCTCTAATCTACAGTATGATGTTATGTAATAATGAACAAAATGAGAATCCAGGATTGAAATCAAAAGTAGGAGATGTGTATTGATACATGTAGGACAGTCATTGTCAATTTATACTTGTTGAGAATGTGTGTCAGTGAATTCGGATTGAGATAGGAAGCTTTATGCAGCCCTTTCCTGCCATAGTGGTTCACAAACTCTCTATAAATAAAGTATACATTTTTGTTTGTTTCCCGGTATCCTCAGTATCAAGTCCAAACAAGGACCAAAGACCAATACCACCAATGAACCACTAGAGTCTGTGAAAGCAGAAGCTGAAAACCCCCCTGAGAATAAAGTGGAATCACCCAGCCCCAGCTCAGGTAATGCATCGCCAATCCCTGAGCAGGACAGTACCATTGAGAAGATGGAGGTGCTGAGGTAACCTTGTAAGTATACAAACAGATCTTGGATAGAGAGAGATTGAAATGGTATTGCTGGTTGTTGAAGGAAGATATTATGCTGTATTGATGAGGATTTGCTATTCATTCTGATCGGCCAATCACAGTGCCTACAACATATCACATGACCCGTCTTTCTTAGGTTAAACTTCAGAGCATTTGCATATATGTTGTGCAAAAGAATTGAACTTCAGCTTGCATTAAGGGGCAAGACAGTTCTGTCAACACTTCCAGCGATAATGACAAGCAGTTTGTTTTTTTGATGTGAGAAAAATGGAAGAATATGGAGGAAATATAATCATCTTGCTTCGATCTCCCGATAATGGCTTTTTCATGCAGGACTAAATATGGCGTACAAGTAAAAGGTATTAAAAAAGCCTTTGTAGGGTGAGCTAGAGATTGTGTATGTGTTTAGTTGGAGAGAGATTTAAAGTAATTGTAACGCTTTGCAGTTGATGAACAGACAAATACATCCCTGAGGTCTTTTCTCTTGGAGGATTTACAGAGCCCTTTCTAACCACTTGTAGTTACTTGACACACCTGATAGTATTGTTAATATTGACAGTAAAGGGGTGTAGCAAATAGTTTTTAACTACTGACCCTGTGAGTGACGTCAGACCAAACTGATTTACCCTCCTTTGCCTTTTTGGGGAATATTTAAGTAACTTTTAACCAATTTGTTTGTTCCAATGGAGACAATGTTTGAAGTGCGGAGAATTCTATGGAGAATTAAAAAAAAACAAAAAAACAACAACAAGTTTTTAAAAAACGTATAACAAAAGATACTGAGATTTTATAACTTGAATTTTTATGAAAACCAATGCAGTTTATTCGTGACAGTTTTATAAGAAAAAATTAAGCAGTCTAGTTAATGGTTCTTATCAAATAGATTAAATATTAAACACAAACAACAATTCGACATTTTTGAACTTCTGATAACAAACCAACATATTGTCTCAAAATGTAGTTCAGAAAATGACCAGTGTTTTTCTTTGACCAGTGTTTTTCTTTGAATAACTTTGAAATGTGTTACTTGGAATCCATGTATCTATCTTGGATTAGAAGGGTTGGTTCATGTACCACATTCAAATCCAACTCCATCCTGACTTATGGGTGTTCAACTTCTTAAGATGTTAAGGTTTGTTTGACACATTTTCACTTGGAAATCTTACTTCAACTTTATTTTATCAAGTGACTCAACAATGTTCACATTGCCAGTGGAAAGAAAAGTTAAGTAAATAATGAATTGACAAGCAGGGACATCGTATTTCAGGATTTACACCCCAAAAAAAGGAATAATAAATGAAGCTGGCAAATGTTATATATTAATATAATAAAAAGAATGGTAGTTGTAGTCAGTGCCCACAACTACATCAAGAAGTTAAAGCAAGTTTACCCTGTGTTATGTGTTGATGCTTAAAATGTGATCCTGATTCTTATAATGGTGCTCTTACATTACCATGTTATAAGGGTTGGACTTGTCTGCCGTTATATCAAGTTAACCAAGAATGTGTATTTAACTATAATTGTATATATATATACATGTATATAAATATATAACACAAATAGTTTTTACAGATTAGCTTTGTGGACTTGACCCACCAACTTACTGTACACTAACCATTCCTGAATCCTTTGTGATACTTATTATGCAAATTTAGGGTAATGATATGCAAATAGGGGTCACCGTCTTCCACCAGTGTGTGATTTAACTCTTAATTGTTCTTGTAGTTATAGTTATAGTAAAAGTTTTTTCCCCTCACTTAAGCTGTATTTTTCAAGCAGAAATTTAGGCGAGTATTCATGTCGTTTCCATTGTAAAGAAAGGAAATTTCTTTCACTTATTGGTTGAAAAGTTTATTCATAAAGAAAATGCTTTTTCTTTGTGGTGTAAAACCAACAATCCAATAGGAAGTGAAATTGGACATGATTGAATGATTGTATACAAGTTGAACTGAATGTAACCTGCATGGATCTTCCAACCTCATGTCATGTCCTTATTGTGTGTTCTTTTCATAGAGTTGGTTCCAGACTAGAGTCAAGGTTACTCTATCAATGAGATGTGTCAGCAATAACTGCTTCAATTTAAAAACATAAAAATGTCAGTTTACCAAGCTTGTCTAAAACAATAATACATTGCTATTTTTGTATTTGATTTAACAGTATTCATATGTTAAAATGTTGTTGATGTTTTATGTGTTATTACGATATGAAACTAATTCATCGTGCAGTTTAAACTTGGGGTTGTTGTTATTTCGTTGACAATCTCTCCTTGAACAATGGGATACTTTTGGGGACACTAGGTGGCAGCAGACTTGCCAGATAAATTCATTCTTACAAGCCCAGAACTTGGAATGGAAATGGACTTGGTAAGTCTGCCATTATTTAAAGGAAAGCTTCTATGGTTTCAGCTTTGATGGTTCTTAACAAGTGACTCATGTAACTTGTTGAAATGTTATTAATGGTGATTATGATTAAGCCATTATGGTGCTTGTAACCTTTGACCTATGATTGACTGGTCAAACATAGGTCAAAGGTTACAAGCACCAAGCTTATCTATCCACTCACCCGGTGGAAACTGCGCACCAAAGACAAACTGATAAGAGCCAATTTAATAGAGCTTCTCTTTCAAAATGTTTGTTAATGTTATGCAAAATATGGGGAATCAGTCATAAACCAAAGACAACAAAAACTCCTTGAATTTGCCTGGACTTGCATGTTTCCTTTTGATCGCCATAGAGGCTTCCAGCTTATCCTCCCAACCCACCATAATGTACATAGTTGCAGAACCACTAAATGTTTTTCATTGTTAAGATGGCCTTTTCCAAATTTGCAATTCCCTCTCTGCCTACAACTACAGAGAAGCAGCCAGTTAAGGTCAGGTCAATATTGAGTTTGGGAAAGGCCCATAGTTAAGATAGTTGCCATGCAGTATTTTGTATCTTTGATCTCATAGCTGGCCTTCATTACTTCATGAAGTAACTGTTCCTACCCAACTGGCTAAGAATAGATTAAGATAGTATCACTCTATGAACCATTCATACGGTATATATCTTTATAGACGATGGAATTAGTGAAAAGGTGTTGTGAGTTTTCACTTACTGACAGTTCTCATTTGCAACTGTATGCAATGATTGACACATGATTCGTTTTCTTGACAATTGTCTTTTTAGAGATTGGAAGCAGCATTATAGTTGAAGATATCACTGCCTCCGTGTTGCTTGTATTTTACTTGAAATGGACAATGAAAAATGCTTGAACAAATACTGAATTAAAACAGTAAGATGAAGAGACTGTGTGATAAATAAGAAACGTTAACGATGTCTCGATTGATTGAGACAGGTTTTGGGTTTTTAGTGTAAAATGGTTGTGTATCGATATTGGGCTTTTAAATATGTAGGTTTGTTGCTGATGTGTCTGTCGGCTGCTGCAGCAGCCATTGTTTATTACACTTTCCTTTTGTGTTTGTCTAATGAAGGTTTTGGGACCGATGGAGCTCCATAGAATATGCAATTTCATTTTACCCATTCAAAAGGCACATAATGTTTCCTGCAAGTTTAAATATGTATAAGGCTTGCAATCAACAACAGATGCAAGCTCAGCATCTAACCCTTTTTCCTTTGTCATTATTTTCATTGATTTGTGTATCTAATGCAACACAAATCATATAAATATTTCTTACCAATAATCTTTGAAGTTATCGGGTAGTTACTTTGATTTGTGATTTTGTTCCTTTTTGCATTTCAGTTTACTTTTAGTTCTCTTTCCTACCAACCTATGCATCTTTGAACTTTTCTTGCACTATTGAGAGAAACTCTTCCTATTTTTCATTTGGATATTTCTCAACTTTCTCAGTCAAACAAGAGTCTTGTAGACTTAATGGATCAACTGACAGTCAGAACAAATGCCTGGCTTGACACAATATACTTTGCATTTGCCAAACTAGCCAAGTAAGTTGTTAGTTTTCATTTTTTCCTAATTTTTGTCCTACGGAACATAATTGTTAATATTTTGTCTGAAGCACAAATTATATGTTTTTACTGACTGTGTTTTAGCAGTTAATCACCATAGCAATAATCTGCCATAGAATGTGAATCTGTTCGACAATTTGTTGAACAAGTTGTGTTTTGTGGCCTAAAGTTTTTTGACAAAATTGTTGTCCAAAAACTTTAGCTGCTAAGCGGGAGAGACCATGTTCAGGAAGCAGTTGTAAAAATTTGACATTTTGGCTGGTTGTCTATTTAGATGGAATTGCAGGAATTTTGTATGCATATCACTTGGGAAATAAATGTTATCCAGATATTCAGATTATGTTGTAGCTCATCAATACAGCTGAACAAAATTATTGTCGAATTGTGTCTATTAATTAGAGTTTTATTTACTTGGGTCAATTTATTTGCAGATTGTGAATCGATTTTAATTTATATATGAATAGGAATAATTCCATATTTAGGTGAACTTTTTGAATTGCATTGTGAAGGTTTTTTTTTATAGGAACAAGTAATAATATTGTTTGGTAAGCAACAAAGTTAAATTTAACACTGTGAGGTTCATTTTACTTCATGAATCAATATTAAAAAGTAATGAGTAAAACTTCCTTAACCACTTCACATCAGATGGTGTCTATTTCAGCCAAACTCTTCCAAACTGAATAATGGTAGATGTTTATGAACGCTGGGAACAATTTTGGAGCATCCTCTCTTGGTTGTGGTCAGTCAATTGATTGATGAATAATTACGCCCCTTGACAATCTATAGTGTGAACCTGCTACCCTTCATGTCACTCGTACAAAGAGGGACAAAAGGTACTGGACTACGAAATCTCCCTTTTTCCAGGGGTTATTGTGTAATCCTGAAATCCAGCGTACCATCAGTGGTTTCTGCCTGTGGTTACATCCAAGGTTGGGCCTACTCACAGTAAGAGAGTCCATGATTGCTTAAATGAGAACAAACAAATTCCAGTGCATCTTGTGAGAATGTTTGTTGTCTTTGCTTTGTTTAGTTAGGGTTTCATTGAGACAACGATATTCTCAAAACAAAACAAAATTACTATAACGTTCCGAAAAATAATACGCTCAGAGTTACGGTATGTTCTTTAATGCAAACGTGAAGTTGTTAAATGTGAAACATTTTAAGGGGAAAAAATTGTGGTAGAATGTGAGAATGCAAGCAAAGTTTGTGCTTACAGTTCATTCTGATGCTTCAGGATGAAAATTCAATTCCAGTGAATGAAACATGGAGCCTCACTTTCAATGAGTAAATGCACTGATTGATGTTAACTTTCCTTAGAATGAATCAATTAACCTCTAGATACACCTTTGTTATTAGAAGGATTTGTAATGTAAAATGGTGAAATGTTATGATTGGTTTGGCAAGCTGGTTTCTTTTGTTAACGTTTGTATTATATTAAAGATGTGCATGAACACACATGTAATGTTTTGCATATCGTAAGCATCGGGTAAGAGTGTTGTTGAATAGCAAGAGACTGATTAAATGGGCAAATACTATACACCTGATTAAGCACACAACTTTGCTAAGCAAGACATATATTGCTTATCATAAACCAGAGTACCAGCCAAAATGCCATGTGTTTTATGACTGACCTCTTATGGAGTTTCTGCTTAGCTAATTAATTTATAAAGCAATATTCACAATTAGGAAGTTCTGTGGAATTGGTCCTAAACAATACATCACTGGGGCTTACGCTCAACTGCCATTTTGAAGCTTGGTGCAAAAGTGTCATATACTGGATTCAAATTGCTATGGAGCTTAAGCTGCAATTGGATTTAATTGTGTGTGGCAGGAAATTGTCTGAAGTTAAATGTCTGGAGCTGTAATGTTATCATACACAAGAGAATGACCTGTTTGCTGAAAGCTTTTTAGCAGACAAAAATATGCATTTATACATGATATCAAACTTGTCCAAGACTGTATAGAACCATAGGGGTTATACATGATATCAAACTTGTCCAAGACTGTATGGAACCATAGGGGTTATGGTTAGTAATATGTATCTCTTTATTGAAACAAGTGTTTTCTGTGCCAAGCAAATTGGTACATTTTGAAGCGCAATGAAATAGGAATTGGATACAAAATCGGTGTAATATTTGTTGGGGATTACAAGTTGATGTTGCTTTATTTTGGAGTTTGTATTGATTACTAATGATTGTAATGTGGTTGTCTTGATTGGATTGAATGGTGTGTGTGATCCCTTGTTCTTATAGAGTAATTATACGCATTTGAAAATAAATTGTATTGATTTAAATGAAGGAAATGATGTACTCTGTATTGATATGTTTGTTGTTTAGTACTGTCATTGGGCTTGTAGTTTTTTAATCTAAAAAACTAAGTGTAGGAATTGTAGATTCTACTTGAATTTGTCTTTAAATCAAAAGCAGGCTAGAGTTGTAGTTTCTATGCCACACTACTGGGTTGGGGTATGGGTTAGGGTCAAGAACAGGGTTAGAGTAAGGGTCAGGTTTAGGGTTAGGGTATGGGTTAGGGTAAGGGCTAGGGTTAGTTCAAAGTCTTCGTTCAAAAACATCGGTAATTTACGGCCTTCCCTTTTTCCCCTCCTTTTTATTGACCAACACTGGAACCATATGGGTTATGGTTAGTAATATGTATCTCTTTATTGAAACAAGTGTCTTTGTGGATAATTCAAAAGAGGGCGCTATTAGAAGAAGCTTGTACAAAGTTCGCCGTATGGGGGACAGAATCTCCGGGGGGCAAACTATGCAAAAACGGACCAATCAAAACGCTTTATTGTGGCCCTATAGTTAGTGTGTAGTACGATGACAGACTGTTTATCCCATACAGCTGGTCTACGGCTATGTAATAGCTGCACGATGTCCACAGAATACTAGTTGGTGTGGGACTAGACTGACGTGTGTTTATGTCACGTAAACTTGACAGTTGCAACGGCTGGATAAGCGTATACGCCGACCTTTGACCGTGTTTTTTTCTTCACATTTTTTGTTAACTACGTGATATCTTGATGATTGTTTTTTTACAACCATCTAAAACGTCTGTGATTCAAGGCTACTTTAAGACTACAGGGCCAATATTCCTGGCATTGCTTGTGGCTCATAATAACCTGTGCTTTAGGGGCAGAATTAAAATGAAAGCAGCACCATCAAAGTGGGCCCTGAAAAAAGGTTTTAAAAATTGAGGTCATCAGTCTTAAATTTTTCTACCAAAATAACCCAAATAAAAATTCATTTAAAAGAAAGAAAACAAACAGAAAAGAAAAACAGAATGAGGCGTTTGTTTGCTAAGATACAACAACGTTTTAATGAATATCTTCACCAACAAAAACAACTGTACACTTTTTCCCTCTTGCTTTCCAGATTACTTTTCTGGAAAAAGAAAAACCCCAAAACAAGCTGAATTTTTATTACAAGTGATAATGTTTCAGCAGTTTCTTAACTTTGGATGACAAAAATATCACTCATGAACTAATACACTCTTCTTTGTTTATATTACAAACAAAAGGTTCACATGTAACATTTCAAAAAGCCAACTTTTTACAGTCCACAGTATAAAGCTACATGGGGTAATGAAACAATTTAAAGTAATACAAATACCCTCTTGAAAGTATGATACATGGTTGGCTTCTGGAAGAGTGAATTTATTCCAATCCTCTAGTTTTCAATATCTGGATGTTTACGTCTTTATGTCTCAATGTTTATGTCTTTGAATTAGCAATTCAAGAGAAGAATGCAAGCAATCATGTGCCATACTTTTATCGGGGGGGGGGGGGGTAGCAAAGCATTTTTCTGCATTGTTCAGCATGTAACTTTTACAAAATAAACAAGTGATGTTTTACAGCATTAAAAAATGTTACTTTATGTGCAAGTATATAGAGGGACCGGCAGTGAACAGAAAATAATCTAACAAATTTACGAAGCTACCAGAAAATCACAATGGTAATGTTGTGAAACACAGGGGCAGCATTGGTCTCAAAATAAAACTTATTTTCAAGTTACTTCAAAAAGAATATCATGAAAAATCACGGAAGGCCCTTTGTCAACAAAATTTGAGGAGTATCCATGATTTTGCTTGCTTCATGATGTGATAGTGTGGAAATGTAACTACATGTAGTTCACATTGCTTTCTCAGTACACAGTGTCCTCAAACTGGCTTTTGTTGAGATGTTTCTAAATAAAATAGAATAATAACTTCAAAGCTACCAATGTTGTTTTTTTCTCATCGACAAATACTCATCGGCAAAACACGATTAAGAGTGAGAGGATGACCTTTGACATATCCTCTTAACCAATCAAATTAACTTATATTAATTTTTCTTTTCTCAAATATGAATGGGTTGCAAAATCTACTTCAAATCCTGCAAACTTCTGAATAGCAATACTTTTGTTTAATACTCACCATAAAAAAACGAATTCTTAGTTTTTGAGGTAACTACAATTTCAGAGGCAATATTGTAGGAAAACAAATGATGGTGACAATTGCCTTGAAAGTTCAGCCTCATTGCGCTTAGACAACATGCAATTAACACGTATGGCTTGTAATATTGAACTCACATTTCCAATCACCAAAAGAAACTACAATAACTCTTATAATTACAGTAGTTCTAAAAAATAATAACTTCAAACAAAATATAATCAAAATGAGAAAAAATAGATAAAACAATTACAAAATAAGAAAACAAGTTTGGTCTATTGTGGAAAGTGTAAAAAGTTACCAAATCACAACTATTACATTATATTGACTTCATCAAATTGACACCAATGAGGTTTAATGTTGATGTACTAGTCCTAATCAAAATCATACAAATAAAACAATATCAAAAAGATCAATGCATTTAAATTGTTGAGTACCAAATGTAAACATAACCTTCAATATGGGAAGATATATGAAATCTATTTTGGTATCTGTTCAAAATTACATGGTGTAAGTTTAAAACAAATATCTATTATTTTGAGAAAAGTTGGTGTTAGCTTTTTCTTTTACAGATTCACAGAGTAGAGTTGTATCCAAAAAACAAAATTACTTTCCTGGAGAAACACTAATACTTTGACTGTCAAATGGAAAATCATTTGGATGAATATATCTCCCCCCAAATCGTAAGATCTTTCCAAAAATGTTTTTTTTTTTTTTTGCATACTGGAAAATGTATCCATCATTGGCTATCAACTGATACCGAACCGACCTGACACTACAATCACCTGATTTGGTTGAAATTTTCATTAGAAGTTTCAATGTTTTTACCCCACAGTATACTACAGATGATGCAAATTGAAACAATAGTTTTGATCTCAACTGAAATGCCATTAAGGATAAACAAAATTTAAAACTTTGCTTAAAAAGGGCCATTTATAAGCTGAAAATTGATAGATAAATAACTGTTTTTTTTTCCAATAACAATGAGTTAAAGAAATGCTCTCATTACATCACAACATGACTTTCTTCTCTAAAGGGAGAAGTTCAAGTTACCGGCTTAAAAACTGCTTAAACTACAACTGAAAAACTAAACTATGTCTACTAGTATAAAATATTAGTCACTGTCTGATAAGGTTTCATATTGGGAAGAGAGCAAGGGTGCTGGCTCCCTGTCACGTGTACCAGCTATACCTGGACCAGGAACGGGTGATGGCCCTCTGACAGGCCCCAAGTGCGGGGAGGGGTTCCGGCGATGGGGGTTGGCGAGGTGATTCTGGGCGGTATTTGGTGTGGAGGATGAAGCTGCAGCAGCAGCAGCAACTGGTGATCTGAAGGACAGTGCGGAGTAAGCAAACTGGTTTCCCACATTCCCACTGGCTGATGTTGCAAATCCCTGCTGACCAGAGACTGCTGGTGAGGAAGAAGTCTGTACTGATTGGCTGGGTTGGTTGGATAGATCACCTTGCTGGGCTGCCATGTTTGGTGATGTTACACCAGTCACTCGATTACTTCCAATGCCACTAGATGATCCGACTGCCAATCTAGCACCACCTTCCATAGGTCCTGAACTTGGTGCTATATCTACTTCCCCACTGTCCCGAACTGCTAACCTGGGACTAGTCCCACGAGGGCGCAATTGTGTAATGCTAGGCTGTTGAACGGACTCAGCTTCATGGTTGTCCAAATCAAACTCATCTGAGAGGCGGCTCTCGTCTACCTCTAAGCCACCAGATTCAGCAGTACTGGTGCTTTCTCGACTGTCACAACGCTGGGGTGATGATCTGGAGCTAGACATTTCTGCTTCTACAAGACGAGTTACATAATCATCCATTCTGACCTGTGTGTCCACCCTGACAGGTGTTTCCATACGCACCTGTGACTCAATCATTCGATTAATTGACTTCTGTAGATCAAATTTGAACAGGCCAGTGTCTTTGCGTGGTGGTGGTCTACCCTGACTACTGCTGGGAAGCACACTAGGCTGTCCATGTTTTGGAGATCTGCTCAGTGACTGAGCAGAACCCATGAGACACTGTCTCATCTGTGACATGCTGTCAGCAGGCTGCAGGGAACCATCCGAGGTATACTCATGTGAAGTGCTCTGGGGTGCAGGGTTTCCACCACGAGAGCTCTCCGCTTCTGATCTAGACTTAGTGTCTGACTGACTGCTGCTAAGCTGTCTCTGGCTATCACTTACTCCACTCTCCACAGGCACAGATGTAAAACGAGCTCGGTCCTCACTACTAGAGGATGCATCCAATTGGGACATAGAACTACAACCTGGTTCCACAATTGTTTTGGGTGATTCCCTACGTCTGCCTCTGGATGGGGGGCGGTTAGAGTCTGCCATTCCCCAGCTCTCTGGCTGCTGAGGGGATGTTGATTGGGAACTATGGACCCTAAATCGCTGTTGAGATCCTCTCGATGCATTCTCACTACTGTCAGCTCCATTACCTTCCTGCTGGTATTTCCTTTGCCAAGACACTGGAGCTGTCATTTCACCAAGACTGACTGGGGATGCCTCACGACTCTGCTCTGATGAACTGCGGGACACCCTACCAGGTTCTAGGTCTTTACGGGTTCCCCACTGAGAGGACACCCTGTTGGAGTAGCTATCTGGTCTGGTGTTTGCAGGTGATGCAGAGGCACTAGATATATCTGAGGCTGTTGATCCAGCTCGACTTCTAGGACTGTTGTCTTTAGAGCTGTTGATATTAGGATCTGCAGACCCACCATAAGACATCATCCCTTGACTTCTCATTCTAGTTTCACTTATGCTGCTGATACGACCTCCATGCATACTCTGAAGGGAGGAAGCCACAGGACTGCTCCTTCTGGCTGAATCATTAGTTGACCCAACTTCACTTTCTGTTGATCTGTATCTCGACCTTGGAGAGCTAGATGAAGGTCCTGGTTCATGACTCTCAGAGGTATCAATACTTGCGGAAGCTTTCCCTCTTTCACGCTTACTAAGAGCTGAAGTAGATGTGGACGCTGATGGTATCACTTGGCTTGTCTGATCTATCTTATTATAGTCCATGGAGATGATAGTGTCAATGTGCTCTGCTAGAGTAATAGGCAATGGGGATTGAGATGAGACTGGGACAAGGCTTTCCTGTGATCTCTCTGCCCTTTCACCAGCTGTATCTTTGGGTTTTGACAGATTTGGGTCTTTGCCAGCATTTGGAGAACGCTCTGTTGAAGAGGATGGCACAGCATTACTGTCACCATTCTCTTGCTGGAGTGAGTCAGAATCAGAAACATTCTTGGTTAATTTGTCTTTGGATGAGGCCACACTCCGTCCAATGGACATCCCATCTCCACTGTCTGAATCAGTACCCTGGTCCTGACTGTCCAGGTAGGTTGGTTGATGGAGCGAGTTATAATGACATCAATCAAGTTGGCTGCAGTTAGCGGCCTGGATGAACTCTCAGATTCATCTTCCGTTGATACTCGAGATGACTTGTTGTCCTTCTCAAACAGAGCAGCGAAGATAGCAGATGCTTCTCGCTCCATGTCTTGGGTTCTTAGCAGAGCCTCGGCTCTATCTTTGTGTCTCCCTTCTTCATCCTTCCTCTCTTTCTCCATGTCCCGTCCTTTGGGTGTTGAACGACTCAAAGATGATGGGGATTCCCGATAGGCAGGTTGGTTCTCAGATGATGTAGAGATACGCCTTTCTTGACTCGGCCCAGAGTGGCTAGAGCCAGTTGAGTACGGTCGCCTTGGATAACCATGGGTCTCGCTAGATGAGCTGGCGTCACGTTCGCGGCTCTCATGACTGGCTTGCTGGAGTCTCCTAGCTTCTGAAACAAATCACCAAATTCAAAGATTCAGGTACAAGTATGTCAACATTTCAGGGCAAACATTCAGATGTTACACTTTCATGAAAAGGTAAAACATTTGTTACAACTCCACTTGAAGAAAGCAAAGATGCCAAGAAAGCTCAACTGACAATTACATGAAGCAAGACTGGGAGCAAGCAAGGAATCAGAGACAAACAAGGACCAAGAAGTCCTCAACAATCCATGGCCAGCACTCAGTCCGAACATTTTTCAGTTAGTACGCCAATATCTGTTAGTGATTATTCAAAGTTTCTGACATTTTTTAAGCCATACTGAAATAATGCGTTTTAAGAGCCCCTCTACTTTCCTAAAGTAATACATGTAAACTTATAAAAAATTGGGTGTGTGTGCATGAGGGTATCATTGCGCAATAATATAAGGTTCATAGAAGCTCCCCCCCCAAAAAAAAAAGTGAAAAAAAAGCATAATCAACTTAATGCCTTTAGTGCTGTTGCTAAATTGTTCAGTATTTGTTGTCACCATTTATTACCCCTTGTGATTCTGCAGAACTATCACATTGTACAGACATACAGTGTCTCTGAACATCTCCCCTACATGTACTTGTTGAAGTCATTGTTTGACCTTGGAAACAGCTTCAACATTGACTTCAGCTGCCATCTATACATCAAACACCTATAGACCTTTATCATGCCAAACCATCTATGTCTTGTTCCCTATGTATGATAGCAATAATGAATGATTCCCAAATAAAAAAATGGGGTCAGACTAATTTGCCTTCCAAGCCTTGATTTGATTAAATTGGTACATAAATTATCTAAACAGTCAGGTGAAGAGGATAAATGTACCTTTCTCTTGAGCTGTTGAGAGTGTTTCAGCGGAGGCAGCCACATGGACTAGTGTCTGAAAGGCATCTGACCCACTGGATACTCCAGGTGACTTACTTCCAACTGACCCTGTCAATACATCAGATACTTGTATTCAATATTTAATCTAAAAGATCCATTGAACTAGATGTAGCAAATAGTGTGCCTATGAGGTATCTCAGGATATCTACTCTTGAGACAGATTGGGTCAGTGTAACAAGGTTTCTATATCAGCCATTGGCTGTGCATTCTATTGCCAAAATACACCCTTGTTGTATGTGGACATGCACCGGTACAAAAACCTCTGTATAAAGATTTACACTGCTATTGCAATGTCTTAACATTTATGCGAGTTGTTTAACAACTATAAACAGAAGATCTATTTCCTTATCTTTCATACAGATTGCCTTGGCCCCTGCACCAACACACCACTAAGGTCATATAGCATACATGGAGGCTGCACCGGCACTCTGGAACAAGCTCATCATTTATCAACTCATTCAAGACTCAGTTGAAAACACATTTATTCAGACAATCAAGAGCTCTTTGACACATCCCTAGAAAGCAATACATATTTCTATAATTATTATTGGATTGAAGGGAAAATCTTGGTTGAACACAAAGACAAGTTCAAGTATTGAAATCAAATAGAAGACCATTGGCATTATTTTTGGATGCTTTCAACATGCTAGCTGGAAAACAAGTGAAATCAATTGTTTATCTGGCATTAGTGTACTAACCTGATGTGCTTTCAGCTCGACTTCTTGGAGTTTCACCTCTGAGCTCAGGGTTAGGTGTTCCCATGGTGATACTGGGTGGAGGTCTGATGGGTGTACCTCTTAAGATACTACCCATTGCAGCCATGTGATGAGCACCTGGGTGACCTGCTCCAGGGTGACTACTACCCACTAAGTGGGCACCTGGATGGGCGTATGCTGGGTGGACAGCTGTCAGGGTATGTGTCCCCGTTGCAGTGTGTACACATGTTACAGGCAGGGCACCCGGATGGGTGACTGGGTGTGCCCCCGTACCTGGATGAGCTCCTGGGCTTGATCCCCTTGGCGGGTGTTTAAAACGGACAGAACCTGGATTCTGGGATGACGGCCATCCCCGTGATAGATTAACAGCTTGCTGTTGTGCATAGTGTTCAGCTGGTGAGGTGACTTCACGTTGCTGTTGTTGCTGCATTGGGGAGCTAGTTCTTCTGTCTGAATGGGTAGCATGAGACTGGGTTGTATGGGGACTTATAGAGGGATGAGGAGACGAGTGGGTGGTAGGGATATTTCCAGGGTACAGAAGATGTGGGTGCTGATTGGGGTGAAGGTACGGCAGATACACTATTTGTCCACTCTGTTAAAATACAAAGAAAACAAAAGGGTCAACTTGATAGCCTTGTTATTCTTTTCTTAAAAGCATCGTACACATTTGCTAATTAGAGCTTACTGTTTGTTCATGTTTATTTCAAAGCTATAGAATTGTAGATATATACAATAAAACTAACCTGTGAAAGTTTCATTTCAAAAGGTGTTAGCGTTTTTGAGATATCGCCAAAAACCTAGAGTGGTAATGTCCACGCAGGAAGAATAATTCCTAATAGGAATACACAAGCAGAGAAATGTTTCTGACAGAAACACTTCTCAGACTCAAATTTTGGGGATAAAAAGCAGTACTTCGAAGTGAAATGTTTCTCAAAATGCATTATACTATCCGACGTTGCTGTGCATCTTACAATGTAAGTTTTTATTGCCATTTATTTTCAGAGTCATTACCAAACATGTACTGTGCCTTTAAAGTTGGAAGACACACTTGAGATTTGTTTGCATTTTCTATTTAGTTGAGTTCAACTTTAAACCATGAGTACCAATTAGTTCATTTGATCCTGTTGGTAAGTTTGATGCAATTCCACCATAAGCCACACCCACTTAACAGAGTTTGGCTGCAACTATTATAAGAAGCCCATAGGAAATGAGCAAGTTTTTCTGTCATGATTGTTGTAAGAGAAATATACTCTTTTTACTTGCTTTACACAAGTATATCATACAGACTCAATACGTTGCCTGATTTATAAGTTTCTGTCATGAGAAAAGACTATGAAGGATAAAATGAGTGATTTTTGGTCAAATTAAGTACAAATGTATGACAGCTTTGGAGCCAGTAGTGAAAACTTTGTGCAGGCCAAGGTCTTTGATATGGCAATTATTTAATTGATGTAACTAATGCACAGATAGAGAAAAATAGGATTTAGTTTTGCCGTCCACTATTAAATGAATAATAAGTATTACATACTCAGTATAATAAGCAATGTATTATCTGTGCTTTAAGAGTCCTGTGGAAAAGATCCACAGGCACCTCTGTTGGGTTTGAATCTCAGCTCAGCTGCCTGTGGACCTTTTGTAGGAGCACTAAGTATCCAGTGCTTAAACTCAAACATTGGTTTTAAACCAAACTAAGTAATAATGGTTATTGTTTATGCACCAACCTGAGCATGAGCAGCATATGAGAGCATTTGTAATTGAGGGTCAATAACATGAGGCTGGCCAGGAGGGAAATGCTTGGCCAGTGGTGACTCTCGTCTTGGTGACAGTCTGGAATCTTTGGAGGTGGAAGTTGGCGGGTAGGTGCCTCGTTGTCCCATCTGCTGGCCAAGCTGCTGGCTCATCTGTTGCTGCATTTGCTGGCTTAGTTGCTGACCCATCTGAGAAGTGATTTGATGAGGGATCTGCTGCTGTTGTTGCTGCTGCTGTTGCTGCTGCTGCTGCTGCTGTTGCTGTTGCTGCTGCTGTTGCTGCTGCTGCTGCTGCTGCTGCTGCTGCTGCTGCTGTTGCTGTTGCTGTTGCTGCTGTTGACTCATCTGTTTGGCTGTTGCATAATCCCCTAAAAATGAACAATTAACAGTAGTGTGACTTTACAAAACATCCCAAACAAATCAGAAGGTAAAAACAGGCACAAAGACGGATTTAAAGTTTTCCGTACGTGTGGTTGAGAAAAACCTCAGTTACCTCTTAACAGGGCTATAACCTCTTCAAAAAGAGATTAATTACATGGCATACCCTGAAGTTTTTCAAACTTAATGTCACTTACAATTCCTCCTATTGACATTAAATACTTGACCAAGTTTCCCTTGTACCAGGCATCAGTACCTGTATCCATGCAAGTCATGCATGTACATCGCATGCAAGTCTTGCTTGTATAATGCATGTATGCAGGTCTTGTACAATGTGCAACTGCACGTGCCTATCCTGTCCCCCATTTGGGGTTTCAAAATGTAGACAAAGAAATTGTCCCCTAAAATGGTGGAAATGGTAGATGGCCATTTAGTGGAGGTGCATTCCATGTCTTCAAGGGGTCAATATGACAAGCTTTAAGTCCTACATGTATCTCCACTTCATTGACAAGGCTCTGGTTAATTGAGGTGTGATTACTTTTGAAATATTCATGGTTTTGAATCTGCTATTCTTGACAGAGACTCACTAAACATGTATCAATGGGTAGGTATACAAATTCAAACTGGGGGCCTATAAACGAAAAAGGACAATAGGGTCTCCGGTTGGGTGAAGGTCCCCGGTTGGAAAGTGTGTACAAAACCAATGGAGCTGTGGCCAAAAAGTACAAAAAAAGAGGGACAATAGAAGGTGATAAGGGATAAATAGTGACTGACATACTTGTACCTGCTATAGTTGAAGTAGTCCTCATACTCATCTGCTTAGCGGTGGCAAAGTCACCTGCTCAACAAACCAAACAGAACGACTACTTCAGTACAATATCCACACATTAATACAATATCCACACATTAATACAATAACACCAGGGTTGTCCAATATCCACACATTAATACAATAACACCAGGGTTGTCCAATTCCATGGGGAAGTTCAGATGAATATAAACAACCCCCATTTTCTGACATTGCTGGTGCTTGATATAGTTGTGTAAACAAACATATTTCTGGTCATGGTGTCCACACTGTCCCCTTAGTTACCATGGTAATACCAGGGTTCAAAACTAACGGTCCCCCAGTCACCAAATGTGAGTGAAAGAAGAGGCGGGGCGAAACAAAATGTTGGTTGACTCGCCCGGCCAGCGAGTGAAACCCCCCCATGTTGGTTGACTCGCCCGGCCAGCGAGTGAAACCCCCCCATGTTGGTTGACTCGCCCAGCCAGCGAGTGAAACCCCCCCATGTTGGTTGACTCGCCCGGCCGGCGAGTGAAACCCCCCATGTTGGTTGACTCGCCCGGCCGGCAGTGAAACCCCCCCATGTTGGTTGACTCGCCCGGCCGGCAGTGAAACCCCCCCATGTTGGTTGACTCGCCCGGCCGGCAGTGAAACCCCCCCATGTTGGTTGACTCGCCCGGCCGGCAGTGAAACCCCCCCATGTTGGTTGACTCGCCCGGCCGGCAGTGAAACCCCCCCATGTTGGTTGACTCGCCCGGCCGGCAGTGAAACCCCCCCCCCCCCAAATATAAAAACTAAAACAAACTAACCTGAATACCCCAAAGTTTACCCTCAAGTCATACTATTTTTGCACAATGTTGATTAATTTGCCCAACCTGCTAGTGTTTCTTTAGAGCTACTGAACGATGTTGTATCTGGTTGCCCTGGCCTGCCCATCAGACTCATGTACTCTCGATGTTGTTGTTGCTGTTGCTGAGCTAAGTACATTGCAGTTGCTTGCTCCATCGGGTGCATTGGCCTGTCATATGGGTTACCAGCTACAATATAAGATACCAGGGATAAAAAGAGGCATGGCTTTATTACTTGGTGTGTGAACCATTACGATTTAGTATTTGACATTTACCAATATATATGTATACTAAGAGTTTTAAAATAAAAAAAACCCAAACCCTAAGTTCACAGGCACCTCAGAAAGGATTCAAATCTTTTTCACAATAATAATAGTAATCATAATACACATTTAGTATATAGTGCTTTATCTATGGGCATCTCAAAGCACTTATTCTTTTAAAACAGATTTACATAGCTATTTTGAAATACATGTTTGCAACCCAAATTATCTATAGCCTTTTGTAAAGACGAAGCCAACCATGTCAGAAACACACAGGCAAACCCCCTCCTCTTAACAATAAGTGTACTAGGGTCTTATGTTATACAATACAACAAACAGGACCTATGAGTTTAAGCCCCATCCGAAGAACAAAGTTATTATGGTTAAGTGACTTGCTTAAGAACACAAGTTCCCTGATTGGGACCTGACAAACCAGAGCTTCGGCCCAGTGCACTAGACTACAGGAGCAGTTGTGTTAAACACTGAACCCCCAAGCTCACCAGTGGTGACAGGCAAATCCAAATCCAAACCCTATTCAATAAAAAAAATTCATAAATTTCACTTTTCAAATGCTGTATTTAAGCTTTGAAAGTAGTGGTGGTTGGACCGGGCCCCAATTTCATGGAGCTGCTTAAGCAGAAAACATTGCTTATAAGCCCATAAGCAAAAACAAGCAGGATACCAGTCACAAATAAAACAAATGACATGGTATTTTGGCTGGTAACCTTATTCTTGTAAGCATTATTTTGTTGTGCTTAGCTACTTTTTAAGCTTAAGCAGCTCTATAAAATTAGGCCCAGCATTATTACAAGCAGAACGACCATCTGTCAATGCTGTATGAAGATTTCAAGATAGTGGTAAGTCCAGCAAGAAAAACTACAAACGTACCTCGCACTGTTCCACTGGTATTGACATACACCGGTGACCCCCTGGCCAATGGGTTCTCATACAAACTGACCCGATGCATAAGTGGATCATGACGCATTCCTGCCTGGGTGGAACGTGGTCTGTCACTCTCGTAGGACACTGGGGTATTTCTTGATACTGAGGCTTCATAGCTACTGGGTGTTGTTCTCTGACTCTCATGATTGGCAACTGGTAGGTCAAGAAAACAGCAATACAATTGAATACTCCTGACAATAGACTGTGCAAGTCTTGTACATATCCAAAAAAAAAAAAAAAAAAACTCACACGAAGACTACAATTTTCTACGAAATCAAATCTTCTTTTTAAATTACATTTATAAAAAATTCTTGAACAAAAAGAAAAACAGAAAGAAAAGCAAGTTGTTATAATTAACATTTCAATTTTTATATAATAATTTGTTCAAATTAACACAGAAACGAATTAAATCTTGGGACAAGGACGCTTATTTTTAGAAACCCCAATTGCCAATCATGCCCAAGTTTGTTCGTCCATCACATAGGTTTGTTGACAATACGACCGTCAGTTGGGCAAAATTCTTAATTGTTTACAAGCAACCGCAAACGGAGGTCAAGTCTTATTCTCAGGTTTTCTTTGTTATTTTGTTAAATTTATTTTACTTTCATATTGTTTGTCACTTAGTATTGCATTCTCAATAACATATATCATTTTCATGGCCATAAACTACAATAAACTAAAATACCTGACAAACCAAAATCCCGCCCACGTAAAACTCCATATGGGTGGGACTACAATGGTCCTGGAAGTATGAATACATATGAGACTTACACAGTCTATATGATAACAGTGCAGTAATCAAACCCTGAAATCTAAGAGTTGTACACTTCAGAGGATTGACAGCCTCTGTATATAGAGGTTTGGAATGAATCTTTGTCTTGATCTCCTTGATAGCAACTTCACATCTGTCTAAATGCAAGGGGATATCTCTACAAAAAAGCCTTCATTCAAGAACAATTCTGGCTAATCGCATAACTTTTTAACAATTTCAACCTCAAACATCTAGATAGTGGTTTCACTCAACTCATCCTCACAAACATTGTTTGTTTCCCCCTTTCAATTTGTTTTTTTAAAATTCAACCAAAGTTTACATTTGTATGTTTGACCACTTGTAAATGTCTATAGCAAGCAATTAGTCTTGATAAAGAATGTTCCATCATACTTTTGGATCCAGATGCCTCATGTTGTTGAGGAGGTAGAGGTGTACCTCTTGTGATAGACCCTCCAGGTAACTCCCGTCCTCCTCTGCTTATGGGTGTACCTTGAGTGATCGAACCACATGCTCCTCCCTCTTGCCTTGGGGAGGTAGCTGATGGCTGACCCTTCACAAGTAGACCTTCATAACCAGCCTGGGTCCTGGCCATTGTAGTCTCATAACGACTGTAATAAAAGAGCAAACCTTCAGTAAAACCTAATTACATTGAGAGTTTGTATAAATGTATAGGATTGTTATTAAATGGAAGATTCCTTGTTAGGTTTTTGAAAGGGTTATGCACCTGAATAACACAACAAACTTATTGCTATTGAATGTCTGCATTGAAACAATTTCATACCATGTACAAAGCATTTCACTGATTTGGGCTGTTGACCCAAATCAACTGTCACCAGGGGCACGTTGCCACCTACTCCTGGGGCTGAAACAGGGTTACCCCCTTCACAGTCCGTAAGGATGTAGGCATGGGTATCATCCACTAGGAGCCTGGCTGGTGGAGCAGAATGCACTACCTTCCAAACTTTTTACGAAGCAATTATGGTTAATTACCTTGCTCAAGGGAACAAGTATCATGACCGAGATTCGAACCCACACTCTGTTGTTGACAACACCAGAGTTTGGGTCTGGTGAACTAGACCACTCGGCCATTTGAACGTTTCATAATAATTAACAACAAATATGTTTTACTTGTTGTACTTACCTTTGAGGAGGGTTTGCAGCAGTAGAGAAGTTTATAGGTGTACCTTGAGTGATGGAACCACCATGAGGCTGGCCTAATGGCGAGGGCTTCTCTGTCTTCACAGGCTTTGGTGATAATTTGTTGATCAGTGGAGGGGGAGGAGGTACATTGCCCTTAGTGGAACGTGGCAATGGTATCGGCCTATGTTGCTGAGACTGTGATGCTCGATCCGTTGGTACAAGCTTGAACGGTGAGCTGGGACGGGTTGAGCGAGCTCCTGTTGGTACCCCTGGTGGGGAAGACACATGGGGGTGCTCTCTGTCTTGGTATATCTCCCCATGTGCATAGCGGGTACCAGGGTATAATGCCCGACCGAGAGATCCACTTGGATACCTCATACCTGTCATGTCTGGATGACTACTACCGACTTCATAGACATCCCGGTCCTGCAACCGTTCCTGTTTAAGATGCTGATGCTGTTGCTGTTGGGTTCTCTGATGGACCTGTGATGTGTGGGATATATGAGGCGAGACATAAGCCACACCAGGTTCTGGCCTGGAACTGGGTCGACGGTCTTTACTATCACTGGAGTCTGCCCATGGTGGTGTCCTTCGAGAATGCATCTCACCATATAAGTTGTCTGATGAACGACGTCCTTCCCGACTCTCTTTGGCAGTGTCCTTGGCAGCGGCAGGGCTCTTACGAGACTCTGATGTACCTGGCACTTGATCTTGCTGACCCGGTGAGCTGTTAGTTGAAGATGATTTACCTGGTAAAAATAAAAATCCAACAAGATTAATAAAAACATATATGAGTAGTAATCCTTGAAGTGTTTATCTTTGTTACTGTAACAATAAGAGAAACATTTGTGACATTTCATACAATTATGCACTTGCTTTAATGTACAATGAGAAATTGTCAGTGTATTCCTTGATATATATTGAGTTAACCCTCCTACTGTCTGACCATTCACTTTGGGTTTAAATGACAGACTTAATGTGTCAGCCTCAAAATTGATACCATGCGGTGAAAGCATCTAAACAGAACACACATAAACACAGTGCAGTTGTGACACCATACACAACCTGTGAGGTTAAATTGTTTCAAATACTAGGTTTGTATGATAGAATAAATCAAAGGGTACATTCATGTTTTTAATATTTGATATTGAAATGTTTCAGTAATTTCATCACATCAACTTGTTTCTGGGATATTAAGTGTCTACTCTTAATTTTACTTTGAGTAGAAAGAGCATTATGAACTTACTGAGATGCATGTGTATTGCAGAGTCAATCAGATCACTGATGTTATTTACACCTTTCCCTTCTTTACCAAGAAACTCTGCCACAGTAGTGTTGGGTTTACATGAGCTTGAGGGATCCCCAGAGGGTTCCAATCGGACAGATCTTCTATCCTGTTGACCCTGAGAAGGTTGAGATTGTGAGGAGGCTAGCTCTACTGCAGTTTCCCTTGCCTGGGGAAAGCCATGGAAATAGCGCTTCTCATCACTGGAGGAGACCTTGTCGCCAGCTTGGCTTTCCAGGACCCTTCGAGTCATTGGCATGAGAGAGGAGTTAGAAGAAGGTTCCTGGATGACCACTGCCTCTACATCCTCATGAATGTGGCCCTCATCAGCGCTGCATGTTGCACTGGAATCATCATCATCTCTAGGACGGGAAGACCCAAGGGTTGGTCCCATGGGGAGTTCAGAATGACTTGATTGCATCTCTGTAGACAGAGATGGCCGGTCGGGTTGAGAGAGAAGAGGAGGAGGAGGTGGTGCTTGCTGCGGGTCTGAACTCTTCCTCACAGCATCAGTTTCTGTCTGCTGCTGTTTCGGTTCAGTCGCTATAGTAACCGCCTCAATTCTCACTCCCTCTGATGTTTCGCTTGCCCTACCACCACCCGTATTGTTTCCCGACTGGCTTTTATCGTGTCCAGTGTCTGGTAAACTGCCCTGGTTGTCACCACCACCTCCTGGAGTAGCACTGGCGCTTACCTCCATGGGTTCAGCTATGCCCTGAATAGTCTCTCCCCCACCTCCCTTTTTAATCTTCTTGGATGAGTCATCACCACCATCATTCTCACTGGCACTGTCAGTGTCTGAGCTTTCCATGTCATTATCTGCATCATTTTCATCATCACTGAACATCATGGAATCTTCGTCATCATCTGAGAAAGTAGACAGTGTGGATGCTGTGCTTTCAGTCGTTGAAATACGATGCTCCCTCTCTGCCTACAATGAAATTAAATGAAAGAAATCTATTACATACCTGCTAGGGAAACTTAATGCATAACAGATAATTGGCACTTTTAAACCAATGATCATGGCACCATATACAACATTACTGCCCTGGTTTATCTGGCCAAATAATTGTATTTCATTGCATGTATTTTAAATCCTTCTGAAAAATGCTGCACTGGCTGCCACCAGTACCCGACTAACCTTATTATACATGTTAAACATGAAGCAATAGTTAGTTATTGCAAGAAGCAATAGGAGTTTATTAGGCACTTTAAATCAAGCAATTATGGAATAGCAATTATCAGGCATGATATTTGGTTCTCCGAAAAAAGTAGGAATATTTTATCAACTGACCTACATGTATACATGGTGTACACTTTAATAGACATTTCAGGCCATTTGTCCCAATTTGTTGGATTTTTCCAAGGGCAAAACAAAATCTGATATCAGACTAAAGTAGGAAGAATATCTGAATTATAGATAAGTGTCTTGTCCAAGGACCCAATCACCATAACCAGGATTTGAACCCACAGTCCACTGACTCAGCCATCAGAATGCTGGGTCAACGTTCGGCCAAGACATTACAGACACTATTACATAGACTGGGATACTAACCCACCACTCTAAAGACTAACCCATCCCAACTTGAGTCTGGTGCACTACTAAACTGCTTGGCAAGGACTGGCTAGGAAATGCAACAAACCTTTACATTTTCAAATGTTTCCAGTGAAAAGATTTGGCATAACCAAATTCATTATAAACAGACAAACTTCATGATCCATCTTGACCATGTTAAGAGTTGGAAGAACACAGGGGAGTTTAACATAATTTGAGAACTTAACAATTTTGAGAATCCAATTTGTAAACTAGTCACACAATGTGGTACTATACTTTTGTTTAAATCAGGAAACAGTTGGTCAGCAGGTTTCAGTTACCTTCTCTTTGCGGTGATCTTCCAATATTTGCTCCAGGTTAAATTTGCGTTTGTAGTTGAAGTAGAAGTTCTTGCACTGAGCCTCAGTCTTGGTGCCGACTGCCTTAGAAATAGATGCCCAATCTCGCCCATGCTTCCTTAAACCTTTACATGACAGAAACAACAGATTAAGAACAACATTTATACACACTCTTACTTTGTATTTCAATTGGTACTCATAATTGCTTCTTCTTCTCCCCCCTTTTCTTTGAGGGGGGAATGGAATACTGAAACAAGGAGATACACTGTCGTTATATTTTATTTACAAACGCTACCAGGAAGTCCGGTGAGGCAAAGGGATGTACATGTAGTAACACTTGTAGGGTTGCTTTAGCTGCATTGTCAAGTAAACAAGAGAACATTTAATCTAACTTTAGATGAGTAATAGCCAATAAATTAATCTTTCTGGCTCAGCAAAAAATCTAAATAGTGCAAATTCATCTTTTAGTGAAACTTAGCATCTGAGAGGAAATCAACAAGCACAAAACGCAGATTAATTTTTCATCACTTTGCTTTGCTTTCCATATAAGAGCAAACCATCACTGCTTAAAAACTCAATCCTCCTTCTGCAATGAAATCCAAATGAGACTTCAGGAAATAACTCAGACACCACTGGACTAGTTTCCTTTTGGACAGGGAGGGTTGTTACAGAAATAGAGAGAGACAAACCTTCTTTGGCTATTTCCATCTCTTCTTCTGTCCATCTTGAGGTCTCATTTATCACTGCAAACGGAAATATCAGATAATCAAGTTGACATTTAAGAGATGGCCCTAAGCAGTGCCTGACACTCATTGATACATTATGTCATTTGACCAAATTCAGGTCATTTTTTAAAGATTGATTTATTGATTGTTTAGAACATGTTCTAATCATGCTAAACCTTGGCTAAATTGTCCATACTCATAAGCATTCACAATAACTGATTCACATGCAGAAAAAATGTCCCACAATTTTCACTTCCATACTTTGTTTTGGAATACCTTAATATTAATTTAAACACATTGCATTTGTCAAATGTGGCTTTTGGTTGGCAATCGTTAAAATGTTTAACTCAACTGTTAAACTATTAAGCTATTTCAACTGTTGAAACTGTTCAACATTCAACTGATAAAAATATTCAACTATTAAACAGGTAAACTATTCACACAACATCTAAACTATTCAACTGTTAAGTTGTTAAATTGTTTACTTGTATTGCTTTACAAGCGTTCTGAGACATTGAACGTGGCTATAGGTAGGGTGGTTGAAAGCACTAGTACTATACCTGGCTCTTGGCCATCAGGTGGAGGGGTCATCCCAGTGGGTTCTAGTTCCAGAGTTCCATCTGTACCTAACTTCCTTGCAATACGATTGAAGCATGCTGCACAACACTTGGTGGTGATCTGATCTGTGGGCAAACCTGTTGATCAGAAATACCAATAATACAAGGTGGTATTGTAAAATCCACTGAATACAATGATCTCAAAGCTATGACTAAGAAGGGGCATTCAAAGCCAATCAGTAAAGGAACAGTGTATAAACTTTTGATAATATTGTGTTTTAAAATGAAGACGTTAGGTAAATTTTCACATTTCTTTATGCTGTTCAAATAAGACACTAAACGTTGTAAAATTGACATTGTAAAGAACTCAACAACAATAACAGGCAAATCTCTACCAGACAACATGGCTTGGAGGTCAGAGCTTTTACTGGACCTGAAATAGTTGTTTCTTATTCAACTTTTTTTAGACATCTGCAGAAGTTACAGTATGCGAGCAGGTTTAAAATAGAAAATATAGATCTTAAAAAGAATGGGTTTGTTGAAGAAAAATACTAGGCCACTTTTCTTTTTTTCCAGATGCGAAGTTATTGGCTAAGTGTGAAATTTACTAGACTTGTGCCAGTGATCCAATGGGTACTTCAACCCATGTATGACATGAAGGTCACAAAACAATACTGGCTTAACATACTCGTGTAAGTCATACATGCCTTGCAACATACCTAGTTCTTCTGATATGACTTTCTTCTGCTCTAGGGGTAACTCTGCCCATTTGGCTGGCAATGCCTTCAGTCGTTTGACTCTACGTCTTGGTGTCTTACAGGACGGCATGGGGCATCTGAATCATAAACAAACACAAATACACTTGTTGAAGAGATGCAAATACATACATTGAACAGATCTACTGTCCATTTTTTAAACCAGTTATTGCCGGAAGGTGTGTATACAAACTTAACTTTCACATACACACAAACAGAAGTCTAATAGACATATTGAACAAAAATGTCCAGGGATGCCTGCAGCAGACTTGTAAACAGGCCTCAACATTCCATTGTGTAGTAAAACATGTGCTAGCCATGTTACGGTTCACTTGCCCAGTAACATAGGACAAAGTGTACAGTAAATCATACTCCAAATCTCCCCTTTTCCAGGAGTTATTGTGTAATCCACAATTCTAGTCCTTCATCCTTGTGTTTGACAAACAAGAACTACGAGAGATTGTTAGGCTTCCACCGTTCGGCATAAGAGGTAAGTTCAAGATTTCCAGCATGCCATGAACAAAAGCCACCTTTTCCTGGTGCATTTTACGAGAATGTTTACTTCGTAAAGTCATGGTTTCATTGTCATAACAATATTTTCACTCTCAGGTGAGCATGGACAAATTTAGGAATTACCGGAAAGTGTTTAAAGATAAAGAGAGCTTTGACTTCACAGAACCTCTAAGTAATGCATGATTTTATATCAGGCACTTCACAAATTTACTGAACACATCGGATAGACTTGGCATTGCAATCTATGTCTGGTTGAATGTTTACACAGTGACTATGACAAGTCTAATTGCATGAGAAGGAACCAGTGTACATTTCCCTTCAAGCCTCTGTTTGGTATTACTTTAAATGGGAGGAGAGCAAAACAGTTTCACATGGTCAAGAGACTTCTGTGAGTACAAGAATTACCAGTCTACATGGAAGAATTTCAAACACTAAATCTGTGAGTGATAGATGACCTCTCCATCTTACAACTTTTAATTTATCTGGATAACCCTTTGATAAAGTTTTAAAATTTGACTCCATCCAAGTTCTTCTGCTCAAGATTATTGAAGAGAAAATCCTCTTATCTAATTTGATGATGTCTGCCTCAGATCTCCAAACCATTACCAGAAACTTTCCAACTGATCGTCACCCCCAACCTCCCTCTACATAAAGTGGGGCTAATGCCTAGCCATTTGGGAGGTACTCTCCACACATACACTGACTAGATAGTTTACTCTCAGTTTCCTGACTACAATCTGACAAGTCAAAAGTTTTATCTACATGTATTTGTATTTTCTGATAATTGGCGTGTCTCCAGCCAGGAAATTCAATCTGAATCCTTGCAGTGACTGACTGTCCCAGTGACTCCAGCAGATAACTTTATTTCATTCTTTTAAAGGGATGTTTACATACATCACTGGTAACAAGATGCCTCTAAGTTGTCTTAAATAGTTTAGGTTTTAATTGTGTTCACATTCTACCAATAGTTAGAAAAAGAAAATCAGTATTTGATTTCAGAGATGCTTACCAGTAATTCAAAAGATTTTTTCCTTTCTAGAACCTTCAAATTAGAGACAATGCACACTTTTAAAGTACACAATATATGTAAATGACCAGACACACTTTTCTGGATCTTTATACTTGACACTTTAAACACACACTTGACTGTTACTTGATTTGATTTATTCTCACATTTTAATTTGGAGGCTGATGAGCCCTGTCAGAAAATTTCTCTAGGCTTAAGAGTTGTTTCTTGCACATTGCATGCAATAGCAACTGTCAAAATACCAAATGAATCAGAATAAACATGTCTGTTATACTCTAAAAAGCATAGGTTTGTTTATATAACTTTCCTTGATTTTATCCTTTGTGTTCCCAACCTCTTGTGGTCTAAAAGACCGTTCCCTCTACCCCCACCCCACCCCCCTTTGTCTCCTTCTTTATTGTTCATCCCTTGCTATTTCAGTGTGCTTTCTGCCACTCTCTCTTTTCATCTCTATTTCCACTAGACTGTTTCTGTTACACTAGTATACCTGTTTATGTGTGTTGTTGTCACTTAGCCTTTGAGAAAGACTCTAATAGGGCCGAAACGTCAGGCCACTAACTATTTTTGGCATTTATACCACAGGTCCTTTTGGTTGGAAAGCAGTCTGCAACAGCTAATTCTATTTTCTCACTAAAATGAATAAAAAGAAGAAGTGAAACATCCACCATGACACCTGCTACATCATCAAGGGCTCTAAAACCCTCCTACATATATCCCATAGAACCAATTTAAGATTCCAGCCTACACAAAAAGAAATCATGTGTTTCCAAGGAAGCTTACAACAGCAAAAAGGCACAGCAGTGCCAGGCTATGCTTGGTTGGTTAACGGTCATTAAACTAAAGGCAGGTTCAACCCTTTAAAACTTGTCAGAGGGTGGCTGGCAAACTGAAGAGTGACTCGTATTCCCAAGGTAGACTTGTTCACATAATTCAAACCAGGCATTCTAACTTAAAGGAACACAGGGGGATGATGTTGACACACTTTTATGAAACTGATCTGAGGCTAAGAGAGAGAGCAATTGGATTCTTCTCATTGTATCAGATGTACACACTAATATTATCATTGTGTAATCGGTATGGCCAGGGTTTAACCCTTACAGTGCCAGCCTTGTTTTGGTAATTCTGTATCCACAGGCCGGCCATTTAAAAAAATAAAAAATAAAAAATGTTTATGTCGAGTAGTAGAACGTAACGGAACATTGGCGGCCTGTGGATGGAGATTCAGTATGACGTTTCAGAACGTTGGCGGCACTTGAAGGGTTCCGTGCTGGTCGTGTTTTGGCATTTCTTTACCCAGAGGGCAATTATATATTTTTTGGGGTCGAGTAGTAGAACGTATGGGAAAGTTGGCGGCCTTTGTGGATGGATACTTATTTTGAGGTTTCAGAACGTTGGCGGCACTGGAAGGGTTAAGCCTAAAACTGGAGATACATAGGATGTTCAAACTAGATATAAAATGATCAATACATGTAGAACAACCACATTAATAACGTATGTTTAATACTTTCACATGAATGATAAAGTAGAGAGTCCACATTCAATAATAGTGCATCCAAAAGACACCCATATAGCCTTCTGGATTAGACCATTGCGATGGTTACAGACAGTTAGGCTATTAAGCAATTGGTCCACTCCAGAAGGCTGTATGGGTGTCTTTTGGATGCACTTGTATTGAATGTCAATTGGTCCATAGTTGTAACAATCAGGTACAAAAGAGTAGAACCCTTCAAGATCTGTCAAATGCTGGACTGAGACCAAACTCAACTTGCCAGGATATTTAAACAAAGTTAAGACACTCAATGAAAAAGTCAACAGATTGTTTAGAACTTTTATTAAACGATACAGGAAAAGGAAGATCCCTTTAATACTTGTCAACGACTGGCCCATAGTATGAGCTAATCCAGGGAGCTCTCATGCCAACCTTATTGATGTTATTGCAGCAAGGCTATGTCAGCCTTACAGAGAGGAAAAGTGCCTTGGCCTCCAAGCACACTACGGAAGTCACCTTCACATGAGTCAGTCTTCCCTAAGGAAGGAGGGCTACCCACCCTCCTACTTTGTGAAGATCTTAGGAGACTACACCTGGCCCTGACAGACTGACTACAAACAATCAACTAATATATGAAGAGATATGATTTGATTGCAAGACAATGGTTTGAGCATTAAAGAGCATTGTAGGGATACAAGATGGCTTTATCAAGGTCAACATGATCGGATCCAAAAGTTGTTGACCTGATCAGGGAATACCTTCATTCTACATAACTAACTTCTATCATATTACATTTCTGTCTGTCTTGTTTTTAAGCTTAAAGCTATTACTGTAAAGTGCCTTGTGTACAAAAGATTTGGGTGTTCATTTAAAAAAAAAAAAAACTTTAATCACTTTTTCTATTTACATGTTTTAATAATGCATCAGCAACCTATGTACATGTACTTGTCTGTTGTTGGACTGTGTTGTATTCATTAAAATGTCAGTAAATTACCATTTGGGTTAACCTAAGAACAATCAACTCCAATTAAGACCAGTATGTGATGTTATCCTGCTATCATCTTAGAGATAGAGAAATGGTGAAGTTATTTGGACTCTATGAGAGGGTGCCCTAATGCCATGACTGATGATGTGCATCTACACATGTACATGTACAGTAATATGAAGCCTTTATTAGATGTTCATGAAACCAACAAAGAAATGTGGGACACGGTTATGCTTTAAACGTCAAACCTCATTTGCACTGAGCTTTACAAACATACTTCTGAATGTGTGACTGGCAGCTGTAGGACATAAATGTAAATTAAGAATGAAAAGGAACAAGAAATGGCTCTTAATTGAACCTAGCTAAGGAGGGGAACTCTGGGGCAACAATGCGTGGGATTACTACCCTAAACATGATGTGGTTTACGTGACATACCGGTGCATGTACTAACAACTGATTAACAACTGACCCAATATCACAATTCTGTATACAAGCAGGAAATACTACTCAGTAAAGCCACATGATGGGCACCAGTCTATACAATACTAATTGAATGGCATTCTGGCTGGTGAACGGTTTCTGTTTTATGACACAGGGCTGCACTGTAAGGGGATTCTACACTGTAATTATACACTTTCCTTTATCTGCAAAAAGTGCATAAAATGAATCAAAAGTCCAAAGGAATAAACACAATTGGCGACCAGAGTTATGTGACTCATAGTAAGTATCCAATGTAAACAAACTAAGTAAGCAACATGCAGTGTGCATGGATGCGCATGGCTGGTTCCCCCTTACAGCCGAAGCACTTGGAAGCAGCCATGCTTTTCCATGCACACTGCACGTTGCTTGCTCAGTTAGTTTACATTGTAGACCCCACGTGACTCCAGTCCCTAAATGTGTCTATTTTGTCTTTTTTACTTAGTAACTATTCAGACAGTCAATTCTGCCATTTTCTTTCAATCACTTGAAGCAATCATTTCTTTACTAATAAGAGGATTTCTGCCTTGGCCTGCATGCACATGTAGATTTATTTCATACAGAGACAGAAAAATTCATGACAATTGAAATATTTGTTTGTTGGACAATTGTTTTGGATGTTTAGCGTATTGCTATCTGTCATACAATACTGCTTGAAGATGACACTCTGCAATTTGTCATTAGAAGATTCAAAAGGTACGTGTATATTGAAGCCCCTTTAATTGTATCTTGAATAGCATTGAGGGCTTCAACATGGATTTTCCAAACTTGTTTTTGAGTCTTGAGTATGTCAAATGTGGTTACAAATCACAGTGCTGATACATTATTTACATAGCAATGAAGGTTTTTATCTTATCAGACAGCCAGTAAATGTCACAGTAAGATAACTGTATCTCACGTCTCTATGCCACTTAACCCATCCATGGTGGAATGGTTTAGTGTTAAATGAACAAGTCAAAACAGATGGCTTCAATCTCTCCATTACTTTTAAAGGGAGGGTTTTACATTACTTTGAGGCACTTATTGCAGTCAACTAATTTCAGGCAGTAAATTATAAAAATTATAACACCTCACTAAAACATCCTAATGACTTTCAATGTGCGTTACATACTGTACAAAGAAAAGGACTGGTAACTGCAATTTTTAAATTTACAACTAATCCTTCCCTCTAATTATATAAAACCCTTTTTGTACATAAATATTTTCACTAGTTTTCATAACTTTTGCTCAAAGATTTGATCGGCTACATGTGTTCATGTACTTTTGTATTTGTAGTATTTAATTTAGATCACTGTAAAGGGTACTAATCATCCTTTTAAAGGTAGACTTTGGTAGATTATGCTTTTTGTTACTTTTAAATAATAAACTATTTCATGCATAGGGCCACAAATTCTTCCGAGTTGAATGCAACCATGGGGGTGTGGAAAAAGAACTTCCAATAACAAATTCATATTTGATGAAAACATTTATGAGGCTAGTAATTTGATGGAGTCAAGTGGCATGGATTATCTCATCTTGTTCCAAATCCACCACAGTACTTTAGAAATGTGAGATGAGCTTTGAATAGAGATGTACAGTAAACAACAGCTAGAGTGTGAAGACAAATAGTAACCACTTGAAATTGCCATTGATTTATCAGAATCAATGTAAGTAGGCAAGTCAATGCCGTTTCAGTCTCCATACAGGAAATTCTGTTAAGAGAAGCATCCACAGTTTATAATTGCCTAAATTGATCTGATGGACATTTCACATCAAAATAAACGGGCTGCGAAGCTAACAATATATCCATCATAATTATACCAATTGGGAAAACTTCCTTTTTCTTTCGAGGGAAGGGGAATATTTTGTCACGAGCCTGAGATAAGAGGGCGGTCTAATGTCATACATGCACAAGAATCATTTGTCATCAATTATAGGCTGAATTTAAAGATAAAGGTTTACATCGTTGCAATCAGTAGAAACTCAGTGATAAACTGTTGCTCTATTTGAATTAAACAATTAACCATTTCACAACTAGAATGTCTTCCTGCTTTTCACACTTTGTTGATATCCAAACATCAATCAAAAGCTTGGATGAACAAAACTACATGCAGGATTTCCCAACTCCCCTATGGGGTAGCTGTTTGGCAAAAAATCATCTTTTCAAATTACATTTTGCTGCTGTATTTTGGGAACTCAATTCCAGTGGGACCATAACCACACGTTCCAATTAACCCTGTAAAAACACCTTACCGTGACTGAATTAATTAAGTTTAGCCTGAAATCTGGTTTCTACCAAACTTGAAAAAAAGATGAAGATCACATTGCCCTCTTTCTACCAATGCTTACCAAGTGTTGTGTGTAATCTGCTATTGGCAGAACAGTCTTTACACTGTACATGTAGTCACTGTTTACATTTATTTGATTTCGTTTTCACATGCAAACTTATAAGTTTATAATCAATTTGTTTTTTTAAATGAGGAGTAAAATGGTCAAAGAGTAAAAAAACGTTTAAAAATACTTAAAATCGTACATGCTGGAAGTTCTGGTAAATTTATCGTCATGATATGAAGATGAAGCTTCCTGAATAATCTCTTCATCACCCCAGATAAAAATCTACTTTATTTGTAACTTAAACAGAGGCAAATATTGGCTCCCTAACAAGCATCCATTATGTAACAGAGGCCATGTCAAAAAACATTATATGTAACAGAGGCCATGTCACATCGCTGACTCTATGTAACAGAGGCCATGCCACACTCTAGTAACAGAGGAGCCCTTATTACCACAACCTATGTACAGACATCACATCTATAACAGAGTTTCACCTAGTCCTAACCCTAACCCTCCTAATAAAAAACCTGGTGTACAGATCACAAGATGTTATCAGAACAAAGAGCGGTTAAGAAAATCTGAAGATGAAAGGAGATCCTTGAAAAGTCCTGAAATGAAATCAACAACTATTTTCAAAAAATTCAATGGCCTGAATTGAATGAAATGATGGAAATACCTTCTCCTGATGGAGCGACATCGGCAACGACTGCAGACTCTCATGTTTGGTGTGACCTCCGTCTTATTGACTCCAAACATGTCACAGTTGCTCTCATTGACTGGTCTGCTAAGGCTGTACATATCTAACTGGTTCTTACACAGAGAGCAGGTGTTAGGGGACGCTGTTAACAAAGACACAATAAGTATGAGTAGAAATTCTCCACAGTATAATCTACAACTCACCAAGAATGCACATCGCTTCAATCAGAAAAGGTTTACCTGTGAGATTATTTTAGAGATTGTATATATGCTGATTGGCTGCAGTATGCACTCTTATTAACACAGTGTACATTGAATGGGCTGTTGAGGTATTCTTGTGTATCTAAGGTTATAGAAGGCATCATATTTGACCTTTGAATATCTGTTTTTTAGCTGTTTCGTGCAGCGTAGTGCGCAGCGAAACAGCTCTTGTTTTCGTTAAAGTTTTTTATTATTTTTTTTATTTTCCTTTTTTCGACAGGAAGTCATTGACATAACGCACGATTCATTCTAAGCGGCCTTTTGCATAGTTCCTAAAGAGCAATTGCAATGAAACTTTCAGTGATGATTGGCATTGCTGCAAGGAAGTGTCTAAAAGAAATTTGTCATGATGACGTCATCACCTGTCACGTGACGTCATCTTAAAGGTTTCTATTTTAAATATTTGAAAATCCGTATCAAATCTGCCACGAGAGACCGTAGGTTTCTGTTTGCGGGATTGTATAGGGATAAATTAGGTCTTCATTTTATTCAGTGTGCGTGACCTCACTTGACCTCTACTTCCGGTCAAAACCGGAAGTGCCTTGTAATTCAAAAGTGCTAAATGTTATGAACATGCTTTCAACGATGTTAGTGTCTGGCAAGGGTGTGCATTTAAAAAAAGTACCAATGACGTTATGATAGACACGAGCGCCCTCTAGCGGCAGGTTGGAAACTGTTTAAAATGGACTTTTTGAAGATGTGTGTGGCGAAGTTTTGTGTAATCACTTCAAAATTGACACATATGTTGACCGTCAGGCAGCCATCATATGTGTGAAATTTCAGATCAATGACGTCATCGGGGGTCACGTGACGTGGCATTAAAGGTGCCTTTTTTGAAGTCGTATATCTCCCGATGTATAAGTGCGATCATGTTGAAACTTGGTAGGTTGTTAAATTTTGGCAAGTTCTTGTAAATTTTGAAATGACGTCATGATGACGTCATCACATGATTTTTTATGATTTTTTCAATTTTTGCACCTTTTTGTCATAAATTGCTAAATGAACAGTAAATGTAGAAAAATTTGAAAATGTTCTTGGCGAAACAGCTTGGCATTTGTGCACAAATGCAATTGAGCTCTAGTTTAAATTGATTACTGTCGACCTAAGTGTGGAATAATAATATACTGTGTTTTTATATAGCACTTTGTCACATCCCTAGGGGTGTATCAAAGCAAACAGTGTTTGTTTTTCAACAGGATAAGCAGAGCAATGTTTTGAACTATGAGACCCATTTATATAGCACCGTATAAAGGTTGACAAGGTGCTGCAGCGCATTCAGCAGCCACTTCCAGAAATCCCCTTCTCTTTGCCATGAGTGTAACTGTTTTTCTATGTGCATTATACAACACATGGGACCTAGGGTTTTACGTCCCATCCGAACGACAAAGAAATAATGGTTAAGCGCTTGCTTAAGGACATAAGTGTTAAGACCGAGACTCGAACCCACACTCTGCTGATCAGAAACACCAGAACTTGAGTCCAGTGCGCTTGACCGCTCAGCCATGACATCGGTTTTTTATAGATTTGTTCAGGTTATTTAATATCAATTGGAAGTTATTAAAATAGGAAGAAAATCATGCCTGGGTTATATCCTAATTGAGCATCTTTGGTTAGGACTGAGGCAATCAACTTCAACAGTAATACTGATGCATACAAATAATCTTGTCATAGTCAAAACAGAGATAATCCTTTCCCACACAGCCTCAGGCATCTGCAAGTTATGGCAACAAACTTGTGTCTGTCTTAACTTAACTTTAACCTTGCAACCAACAGTCATAAAAAAGAAGCTGTATTCATCACAAAGTCAACATTGCTAATGATTGTTACAAGAGCTGAAAATCCATTTTCAAGACAATCCAGACAAGATGTAGGCTTGCCTAACATAAGCAGTAGGCATTGCTGAGAGTTAAAAACAAGACAAACATAAATCCACTTACAATCAGAGGTGACAGCATCTCCTGTTGCCATGGTACCACTCTCCTCCTTATCAATGTCTCCTTCCACTTTGATCGTTACACGCTCTATTTCCTTTTCTTTATCTGTCTCCATCTCCCCTGATTCATCCTTATCCTCCTCCTTCTCCTTCTTGATCTCTGGTTTTTCATCTTTTGGGTCTTCCCTTGCCTCCTTGGAGCTGGGTTCTTCTTTGCATTTCTCTTTGTCCTTATCCTTGGGTCTCTCTTTGTCCTTGTCCTTTGATCTATTTTAAAAATAAGGTAAAGGTTGGTTAACCCTCCCACTTTTCGACTATTCAATATCATCCAAAACTTTGAATCATATATAAACTAGGCCACCCATACCCAACCTGTGCAGTTGAATGGCTTGAAATAGTTAATGAACTTGTTGGAAAATGTTACCTAGAGAAGGAGGGTTAATTATACTTGTTACAAAGGAAAAAGATCACACTCTGCCAGTGAGCTACAATGTGTGCAGTGCATATGGATCATTAGTTGCTAATAGGGTAACTCATTGATTGCTAATGCTAGGTTCCCACTGTCGTGCGATCCGTTACGAACACCACGATTGGCCATTTGTAGCTGATCGCGGAACTTCACTGAAATGTCAGGTTTGGATACGAGGTGATGCGAGTCGATGCGTTTCTGGTACGATTTGGTGCCTTGATGCGATATGGTCAAGATTGGTCAATTTCAGGTGACACGATCTGTCACGCTCTGGTTCTCCTGTTCAGGTACTATCATATACGTTCTGATAGAATTGTCCCGATTGAGACACTGATTGGGTCTCGATCCAAACCGATGCGTTCTGTTGCGATATGATATGATTGGGTCGCGATGTCTTTCACGATGTGGAACGAGAGTGATCACGATTTGAGCTACGATTCAGCTACTGACTATTGTTTCTTGAACTTCTACAGAGTGAACACTACAACCCACAACCATCTCAACAGAGCGTGGTTTTGTTGTCCAATGTTGATCCCGATCACCATGATTTGAAAGCACAATTAGATGCGATCAGTCGTGCTTTGTTATAATCAAATACGATCTGATGCGATGATCACGATTGAAAATTAATCGTGTTGATCGTAGAAAATTTTTGAACCGTCCTAATATGTTTCTAAGATTAAACGATTGCCTTGACTTACCTCAAGATCTGATAAGATCTGATAGGATCACCACGATTAAGACCACGATTTCAATCGTGGTGCGAATCGTGATAGTGAGGGCTAGGTCCTTCTGCATAATTTGCACATGTTCTTTTCATACAAAAACCAACAACAGACTACAATAAATAAAGTGCTTATCAATATCATGGTTGTACTAGATTACTTGCCCAGCCTCGTTAGACCAACAATGAGTATGTGCCTGAAAGGGGATCAGACTAAATTACTTGCCCAGCCTCGTTAGACCAACAATGAGTATGTGCCTGAAAGGGGATCAGACTAAATTACTTGCCCAGCTTTAGTCACAATGAGTATGTGCTGAAGGATCAGACTAGATTACTTGCCACCTTGTTTGGATACACATTGAATAGGAATATCAAAAACTCCAGAATGTTACTACAATAAACATGTACATGTATGTGTAATTCAATCATGTACCATGTACATAAAACTAATGCACCATATCTATAATGGGTACCAATGTACTCTGGTTTTCATATTAGGCGAGCCTGAAAACATAAAAACATGCAACAATTGGTAGTGACCAAACCACTTCCCAGTGGTGTGATGCATGTATTCCCATATATCAGGATGTGTGATCACTTCACACATGATTGTGATCAGTAACACCACCAACCAGCTTCAAAACGTTGACTATTTATAGAGATGTTTGACAGGATGCCAATATCATGAAACCAGGCTCTGGTTGGGGGATATCCTGCATTACTATGTATGTACCACCACAAGGTACCAGCTCTTTGCACTACTATAGATGCACCATCACAGGGTACCAGCTCTCTGTACTACTATGTATGTACATGTACCATCACAAGGTACCAGCTCTTTGCATTACTATGCATGTACCATCACAAGGTACCAGCTTTTTGCATTTGCAGAAAACTGCAAGTTCAATTTATTGAGGGGTGGCTATTTATGGAGGTCTCCACAACTTGCTGTCCAACAGGTTTGAGTAAGCACTAAGCATAGCACCCAAACCCTGTACAAAATCAACAACCAAGTTTGGAATAGCAATTACACACCACGCCGTTGTATTGTAGTAATATGAATCTTGTGATGGGAACATGGCAAGAAGCGAACATGAAAAATAGTAGTAGTTCATAAAGTCGGATTCAGCTCTGATTTCTACATCCTTAAACACTGATTTAAACTTCCCTCGCCTGCTATGTATTAACCTACATGCACACATGAGGGTTTGGCAAATAGTTTCTTTTTATAGCAGCCCAGGTGGGGAGTATTTCCCCAAAACATGAGTTGATGAAATAAGGGGAAAATGTTACGTCTCAGCGTCATTGGATGTTTCCGATCTCTGGCTGAGTTCCTGATGCAGTAAATAGCAATTTCCCCCACGGCTACTCACAACCTTCAGTTAGTATCCTTTTCAAATCTCACACCCCTCAGCTAAGTGAAGATATTTTGGATCGTAAGACTACGAGATAAATCCCTTCAAGACTATGTAAGCATCTTACCTGAACCATCTTAAAGGGAAGGTGCAGTAATTATGGCACAGATAATGCCCTCACTAGGTAAAGGCTACTTTTTGTGAGTCCCAAGGATATGTAATGAAGAGTATACTTGATAACCAGAATGTGATTGGGATTTTTGAGTACATGGTCAAGACCAGGACAATGGAGGCCCTGCACTTTCTTTTCCCATGTACAACTCTAGGCCTGGTAAAATCATGATTATTGACCCAATTCACCTAACGTCATCATCACAATAATCTTGATTGTGCCATTTTTGAATTCATATCACTGTGTGTTATAAAGTGTAGTGCACATTTTAGGTGATGCGAAGTTTACAAGTCTAACTATTGACTCCCCAAATGGTGACCTTGGCACAGTACCCACATGTGATGTGCATCCAAGGGCTCAATAACGACATAGCCACAACTCAGACCCAATTCATAGTGCTGATAGGCTCATGCACAGAACTTTGTCTAAACTTGTTTGTATTTTTACATTGACTAACTGAATGATTTGTTAACAGCTAATGTAATTCTTTTTTATTTCATATTGCTACACATGTCCATATGCAAGATTTGATTAAAGTAATGTTGTCATTTTGCCAGACTACGGAGGTTTCTTGCAATGCTTAGTATGGTAACTAGACTATTTTGTGTCTGTTTGCAGGGGCAACCTCACATTTTAAATGCAATAATTTTCTCAGCCAATATAAGGATGCTACTCACGGATCTAAAGACTCCTCAGTTGTCTCCTTATCTTTTTCTTCTTTGACTTCAATCTCTGCCTGTTGATGACGACTGATGGACTGAGATGACTTTGGAGGGAATCCTCTCTTACGCTTAGTGACATGAGTCTTACGCAGTAGCTGCTTGTAGCTCTCATTCTTCTTAGTCTGGTAATAGTACAGGACACAGTCTGCAATACTCTGTGCATGAAAACCAAAGCATGACTGGTCAGTTACAGGTAAATAACCTTTGTTAATGGAACGGATAAGAACCTCTTCAACCCTACCTATGTACAAGTATGTGTCTCAAATCTAGTCAACTGTTAACAGCAGAATGAATCTTTGATTTGGATGGGCTCAGTTCTGCACAGTCCACTTTTGGGTAACCCTGCTTGGTATGAGAGAAAGCTTAACATGTTCATCAAAGTTCACAACTATGGGCATTAGTTTACAATACATACAAACATACAAACCAACATACTTTTAAACAAGTTCAATTGCTCACTGTCCAAGTTCAAGTATTTGCTCTTAAAAATTATTCCTTGTTTATCTTTCTCAAGTGGAAACCTTCTGAGATATTAAGTGTATTTTCTTTATTGAAATCAAAACAATCCATTTCAGAATGGAATAAATACATCATGTCAGTGCCAAAACATTGTATCTCCTAAAATACACTTATGATAGGTGCGAGCTTGAAATGTTTAAAACATTGTATCTCGCTTAAAATAGCCTGGATGTGCACACAAAACAAGTACGCGCTGAATTTTTTTTTGCACAGGGCATTTTCCTGCGAGATAATTGAGATACAAGGTTTATGTTCTCATGCGACGAATTGGAATGCTAAGGCAGCCACAAAAACGAGGAAAACGAATAAATAAACAGCCTAAAATAGGTGCAACAGCATTGAGATGAATGTGATCCTACGAATAAATGAGTTTTGACAGACTGCAGTAATTACCTCAACCTGTAGAGAGGTAACCAAGCAGATGGCAATTGTCAAACAAAAAACAAGAACCAAAATAGAACATCTTTTCAACTGTGGTCTCACGTAGTGTTGCGATCATTCTCAGCTAAATGACAGGAAATTTGACAGAATTTGTAGAAACACTTAATTGGATTACACTGTAGTCCCATGGGACATCAGAGAGTTCCCAATCATTAAAGATGCACATTGGCAGTATATCACGAGTCACGCTGGGTCATTATTGAATTAGGAAAAAACATTTTTAAGGATTGCGTATGTCTGCCTGGTGTTTGGCATGAATAATGGCCTCAAGGTTGTGTTTAAATCTTTATCTTTATATGTGGGTAAATGACAAATAACAAAATATAAAAACCCATGCAAAATACACATAACATCAATCAAATCATGTTTTAACAGCTGCATAACTGATCAAGCAAATCAAGCTATTTATGGATGAAGGGATTGCACCCAGACAAGAGTTCAATCTCCAGTACATGTATCATGTATAAAAGCACTAAAGCAAGACAAGTCCATTTTTCTGGTATCCTATATATTGTAATTCTAGTCAGGTGTACATATTTGTTATAGCCAGGACTCTCAATTTAAATCCACACCAGTCTTCAATCACAATGAAAGGCTGTAGGCTCTGTCTAGAGTAATACAGGACATACATGTACTTTGGATTAACTTTTTTCTTGATGCCTCATAGTTCTTGGATGATGGGGGGGGGGAGGAGTGAACCTGGCACACTACATACATGTAGCTATAGTGAATAGTGACCGGGAATGATGCTTTAACATATACCAATTGTAATGAAATAGAGTTCATTACTATCTCTAAGAAACTTATAAAAACTTATAAAGTCAGCTAAAAAACTGATAAAGTCAGTTACAAAACTGATTAACAGTTACAAAACTGATAAAGTCAGTTACAAAACTGACAAAGTCAGTTACAAAACTGATGAAGTCAGTTTATCAATAATCAGGTCGCAAGGACTCTTGCCTTAGCCCCCGAAATACATGATGCCATCCTGTTCAAGAATACATTCATCAAACTGCAAATCCTAAACATGAACGTTTACCAGACTCTCCATGACACCTCAAGATCCAGTGGAGATCCCCACTAGAACCAGACCAGACACAACCCTTGACACAGGTGCCAGCTGTCAGCAAACAAAGATGTCAGTTCTGTAGTGTTCCAATTCTTGACATCATCTTGAACAACAATCGGATGGGGATTCCCTTTGGCTTTTTCCACCACTTAAGCTTGTCAAACTCAAAACTGGAATTTCCTGATGTTAAGCTAATACAAGACTTTTTTACGTTAGTGGTCCAAATCAAAAAATCACTTTTAAATACTGTGCTATAAAAATACTTTTAAATTGTGCAAATAATCGAGGCGGAGTGGGTGCATGTGGTACACCCCTTTCATTTTCACTAACTGATTTGTTCCCCCCCCCCCAAATAAAAAAGGAACAAAGAAAAGATAACCCCAAAAGCTCAGAATGCACCAGAGAGTATCAACAATTTCACAAATTCTTCAGGCCCTTTAATACAATATCTGACTATGTTGGACAATGATGATGAGGTGGTCATGTGATGGAGGGCTTGGGTCAAAGCTCCATTACTCAACATGAAAGCATGAGACTCTGAAATCAATCTTATCAATGAAGTCTAGATGTCCATCACATGACACATGTGGGTACTAGATGTCCATCACATGACCAGCATGGTGGGTCCTAGATGTCCATCACATGACCAGCATGGTGGGTCCTAGATGTCCATCACATGACCAGCATGGTGGGTCCTAGATGTCCATCACTGACCAGCATGGTGGGTCCTAGATGCCATCACGTGACCAGCATGGTGGGTACTAGATGTCCATCACATGACCAGCATGGTGGGTCCTAGATGTCATCACATGCCACATGGGGGTCCAATTCCCAACACAGTACCCAACACAATCAGACAATTACAGAAATGTTATCTAAATATTTGTTTGCTCCTAAAATTACTTCAAAAGTTAACTCTTTACCTTCCTCTCCAAGAATGATGCAATCAGCTGGAAATTCTTGGGGTGGAGAATAAACTTTTCTCTGAAGATTTCTTTCTCCTCATCATCCCAGATATTTAATCTGAGTCTGTCTTTATGCTGCTTCAATGGATCCTCAACAAGACCTTGGATGAAAACACAGCAAAGTGTGCTAATTTGAAATGTTAATTGCATCAGGGAGATTGCAGCGCCCTCTTTTGATGACAGGAAACCAGCTGGTCATTCATCATGTTAAATAAATGACCTTTGGTTGAATTTCCACTGAAAACGTTTGTTCATTTACAATCAACACCAGTGTAAAGGAAAATATTCAAATAAAACCTTTGTGTTTTGTGTGACTTTCTTCTACAGCCTGTTTACTTTCTCACTGTTTTGTTCTACACCCTATCTTGTTTTTATCACATTATATAGAATACTGATTTACATACCATTTTTGTTGATGAATTTGACCCTCCTCTGTTCAGCATCAAAGAGCAGTGGAGGAACAACAGCCAGACTGCGTATATGTCTATCATTAGCCTCTTGTTCATTCAAACCATCCACAATTTCAGCCAATTCAGCATCACTACGGGCAATGTTACCCCAACTACTCCTAGTACCAGCCCTGTAACAACATAACAAGCCAGTCAAAACATTGAACGCACTGCTACAAATAGTATTCTTGAAATAAGAAACAAATCTTTTTCATTGAAAATAATTCTTGTGTCAAAATATTTGGGAGTGACACAAGAAAAGTTTTCTTGAAATAAGATTTTCCTCATTTCCAGAATACCTTTTTTAGCAGTGAGATGATAGGAGTCTATAAGTGTTGAAGACTGGTATCAGGTTTGGTTTGCTTGTAACAATGTACATGCCATAACTATGGGAGATCCAGACACAACTTACATTAAGTTTACCCAAGTTGGAACGGCCCAACTCGGAACAGTTTCTTAAAGTCGAGGCAAAGATTAAAAATGTGTTTAATAGTGACCATAAAAAGGCTAGTTAATACTCGGAGCAATCCATATGGTTCTTGTAACTAACATTAATCCACACCACATTGCAACAAAACAAAAAGCTACAAGTATGAAAACCCCTGTAAATATCGTTGCCCTGGAATCTATAACAATTAATTTGATATATGTACATGCAGCATATTCAGACAGTGCCATAGAACAGAGAGTGTGATGTACAGTTGACATTTTGGAGCTCATGGTGAGGCTTCCTACACTCCTCATAGTGTACTACAAACTGAACCAAAAACAACTGGTAAAGCTAAGCGTTATCCTTTCATTCTTTAACCCATCTACATGTACATGTACAACACCCAAAACAATGCTTTGCCGACAGAAAGCAGAATAGCAATTCTATATCAGGCCATTCTACAGCTTGGTGTAGTTGATTTAGCCAAGTTGGATTTGGCTAATGCTGGTGCAACCTTCTTCACAGTTTTTGTCCAATGGCAATGAAGCGCATGAGGCAATGCAGTAGATGTAACACATCAATACAAACTCACACTTACACAACACTTTGTGTATTGTTTTACTTTACGATAATCTCTCACATACAATACCTGGAGAATCTCTCCTGTTGTTCTCGTTGTTTGCGAATCTCAGGGAATTGCTTCTCAAAGTATTCCCGTACCTTGGCATCCTTAGCCCTGCAACAAAACATCAGGATATTTGAACCTTGACAAAATATGAACACTTTAAAATGGAGTACATTTGTACAAGGGGCTGACCTAAACATGGTACAGGCTTAGATAGGCCTTGTGCTTGACCTAACACATTGGTTGTACACAAGTAATATACCATGTTTGATTGGCATTGATGTATGAAGTGTGTACACCTGCATTAGTACAGTGCTTTAAGGTAAGTTTTACTGTGTCAAATTAAAAACACTTTTACTTAGTATTGAGTACAACTATCTACTTGCAAACATGCTACAGTGCAATGAGGCTGTATGGCTGTATGCTTAGTGTGTTTCTGTATATTGGACTATATTTAAACAATGTATTAACATTTGTGCAGCCATGTATTCATCTATGTCAATAGTACTATTAACTAGTGCACAAATACACTACACATAGATCCAAGTTAAAACAATGTTGTATAGAATCGTCATGTGTCCCTTTCAGGCACACAAAGTACTTTTAGTCCGAGCAACAGAAGGTCATGACATAATGGGGATGACATAATGACTCCGACAGCCAATAATATCTTATGAATGGTAGAAAATCGATCAAACATTCACACTCAGCTTTCTTGAAACACAATTTGCACATAAAATGCTACTGCAGTGTATAGGTGCATGAGACAACTTGACTACAGTTTACTGAATGTTGGGACTCACTTGCGTTTGGGGTTATTTTCCAGCCGTTCCATCTCTTCTCCCACACTCCAAACAACTGATCATATCTCTGGCAAAGGTATCTCTCCTGTAGGTCACAAACATGTTTTGTATTTCATTAAAAGGTTCAAACATCAAGAGTTTATTCAATGTATACACAATGGTGTTCAATATTATCTGTCTTGTGTCAGTGTAGCTATTGTCATGTCCAGTGTTGGTCTGTCCTTTTGTTTGCGTGTCTGTTAGTTTGTTTGTCTGTTTATTGGGTTGTTTGTTTGTTTGTCTGTTTGTTTGCCTGGCTGTTTTATACAAGCTTGTGCCTATCAAAACAGCCCCATACTCTACTAATTATATTTATCCTGCTTATTGCTACATCTTTATTTTTGCCTTACTCAATAATTGCATACTTTGTCGTTATTTTGCATAGAAGTATGGAAATAAATGTGTATCTGAACTGCATGTGGTTACTACAGACATAACCAACTTTGACATCTTAATGCTACAAAGAAGAGCCTAATGACATAAAATTGTTAAGAAGAAATTATTGCTTGATGAATTTATTTACTCAAACAATTGAGCATGAAATCAGTCACAAGCCATGTACATGTATATGCACAGTGTACATGAATACAGGCTGGGAACTGCCAAATAATACCTTTCTGTCTGTGCTTAGCTATTGTCTTGTTGCTTAACACTTTATCAAGTTAGACCGAGATAATTCTAAACAGAAATATGCAGAGGACCCATTTCAAAAAACATAAAAGTTACTTTAAAGTTGGCTTAATTTCTTCATGGAATTGGATTACAACCAAACTGGGCCATGAAGTGGTTTCTGTAGTTTACCTAAAACACTGCGTTTTACAAGTTTGTATAAAACAATTAAATAAACTTCTCTATTAAAAGAACAATTTTAACCCCAAAAGGATAACTGCAAATAACTAATGATAAATATTGAGCTTTTTAAAGATTGACTCTGAGTAGAATATGTGAACAAATAGTTGCTGACAACAGAAGTCATCATTCTTGAAACAACCAACTTTTCTGTCTACTTTTTCAGGGGCAACAAAGTTGCTGTTTTTCCTTGCCTTCACATGTACATGTATATGACTTGCTAAATTCACATACAGTACATCCTGTAAAGTCAAAGCGGCACAAAAGTACAAGTGCCTTTGCACTTTTCAAAGTGCAAATTCTCCGCCACTTAATTTGTTGTATTTCACCACCAAAAAAAGTATATCCCCCGCTGAATTTGATCATGTCTAATAAAATTGGGTCAGACAACTGACATCAATTACGTGTACTTAGGTTTGTTGCTGCTGTTGTTATTTTTAATTCAGACAAACAGCTGTGAGTTCAATCTAATATTTAGAATGATATTGTGTTTCTGACACAGGAAGCTCTACTTTGCACACTGGTAATCAGCACATACACACAACCCATAAATACGCATTTGAATTCAGGAGTCTGACCTCCAAGCCAAGGCCACCAATGAAGAACCAATTACAAATAACGACCCAGAACACAAATAACAGGTGGGCTGACAATCCTGTCTGGGGGTCAATGTACTTTCACCTCTGCCTACTACTACTATTATAGCGATTTTTCTTTACTTTTTTGTTCCCCTTTTTGAGAGGGGGAATGGAATAGGAGATGGAGGAAAAGGGGGTCTGGTATTTCTTTCTACCCTTGTTCATGATTCATTGATGAATCTTTGTCTCCAGCCCCCTGCAGAGATTGCGTGCAGGCCCATTGCATGACAACACCGAGTCTGCTGTAATTAGAAATCAATGTTGATTGCAGCTGACTTGCAGTGCAGTATTTGTGTTTTTTCAGTCAGCCTGACAGTTTTCTTCTTGATCGAGCTCTTATTGTGGATTGGGAACCAGGCAGAATGACAGATAACCAGTTGTTTTGGCACATCCAAACTATGTGATATGACGCTACGGACTGACATGATACTGGTTAAATAAATCAGAGCATAGTAAAGGGGACTGTGAATGGGAACCAATGCCAACTGACAGACAACCCGCTGTTTTAACATCCACCTACAGGATGTTAAACATGACAAGGGTACCAGTTAAAACTAAATGTGGTGCCACAACCCATTAATGATTTGGGCAAACCAGATCCATCCATACCATCTAGAGCAGTTTCTTTTCATGTTGATTATCTACATTTAGCAGATCATAGGCTATAGTTTATACTTGCCCTGAGTCTTTGATGCATGGCTAAATATAAAGTGACAAATACGTTGAAGCAATTTTCTAGTTGATAGAATGTATTCTTGTAACAAACCCAAATGTACTCTTGTAACAAACCCAAATGTATTCTTGTAACAAACCCAAATGTATTCTTGTAACAAACCCAAATGTATTCTTGTAACAAACCCAAATGTATTCTTGTAACAAACCCAAATGTACTCTTGTAACAAACCCAAATGTATTCTTGTAACAAACCAAATGTACTCTTGTAACAACCCAAATGTATTCTTGTAACAAACCCAAATGTATTCTTGTAACAAACCCAATGTACTCTTGTAACAAACCCAAATGTATTCTTGTAACAAACCCAAATGTACTCTTGTTACAAACCCAAATGTATCTTGTAACAAACCCAAATGTACTCTTGTAACAAACCCAAATGTATTCTTGTAACAAACCCAAATGTATTCTTGTAACAAACCCAAATGTACTCTTGTAACAAACCCAAATGTATTCTTGTAACAAACCCAAATGTATTCTTGTAACAAACCCAAATGTATTCTTGTAACAAACCCAAATGTATTCTTGTAATAAACCCAAATGTATTCTTGTAACAAACCCAAATGTATTCTTGTAACAAACCCAAATGTATTCTTGTAACATACCCAAACGTATTCTTGTAACAAACCCAAATGTATTCTTGTAACAAACCCAAATGTATTCTTGTAACAAACCCAAATGTATTCTTGTAATAAACCCAAATGTATTCTTGTAACATACCCAACTGTATTCTTGTAACATACCCAAATGTGTTCTTGTAACATACCCAAATGTGTTCTTGTAACATACCCAAATGTGTTCTTGTAACATACCCAAATGTGTTCTTGTAACATACCCAATGTGTTCTTGTAACATACCCAAATGTGTTCTTGTAACATACCCTTAATTTGCGTGCACTGTTTCTCCGCTTGAAGTAGAGGATGAGTTTACGTCGCATTTCCAGATTTCTAAGAACAGAAATGAAAAGGGAGGTTGTGGATAAGCACAAGACAAAAGAGACAAAGTACAAGACCATGAGGAAGGAAAATGGTAGGAAATATACAGAGAGGAAAATAATTTGAAGGCACACTTGAAAAAGAAAATGTATCCGTTTCATTTGCTTTAACTTTGGTTTTTAAAGAACAAGTCAATATTATTCAAATTATCAAATCTTCCAAAAATTTGAGAATGTTTTTATTTTTATAGCGAAAACAAATGAACACAACATTCTGTAACTTGCTGTTACTAGGCTATACAAAATATCTTTTAAAAGGCAATAATTATCCATAAAGCCACACTTTGGAGAAAATGTCTCCTTCACACACATTCTTACATCTTACATAAACATATAATGTATGCCTTCAAAGTGTACAGTAAGTTATACTCTGACCACTTAGACATAACTAAAATGAGGGATCCACCACTAAGTGGTCCCTGGGGTATTATGAGGTCAAAGAGGGTTCTAGGATGACCAACAACATTCACACTCATGGGAAATCCCTCATTTACAGCTACAAACCCCTATGAGGAAGCACTGGATATTGCATGACAGCCACACCCACAAAAACACTTGATTGGCAAGAAGATTTGATTCAAGACACTAGGTATGAGTTCAAGATTTGACTTCATTGCAGGAAACTGATCATCAAGGCTCTAGGCATAAACACCTTGGGTTACTCTACCCTTGGGACATGTGCAGTGAATCAAGAGAATGAACATGGCCAATGTAAGCTCCAATGCAGAAAGCTACATGCACATCAAACTAGCAGAGACCAATGACAAGCAATGTTCATGCCATTTTGGCCAGTAACCAGTGTCACTGACAGTGAAGCCAAGTATTGCATGTGTTCAGGAAATTTTGATTTTAACAGCTTACATACAATTATGTACCTCCACGTCATGTACACAATGTATGTCATTTCAAATTTCTATGGCAGGCACAAACCCTTTTAAAGTCAGTTTGTTTTAAAAATGTCTTTCTAAAGATAGTTATCAAAAGGTCTGGATTGATTACCAATGGTATTGAAGCACTTTTAAGTTTCTATCAGTAACGGTATCAGATGAAACGGTGTACTTTCTGTAATAAGCCTATAGATCTTACAAGTCTTGTGAATATTCAACTTTTTTTTTCAACCTTGTGATCCAAATTTTTAATACATCGCTTTAACATGTGAGGAAAACAAAAGCAGGCACTTTTTAACAAGTTTAACATTCAAATATTGCCAACACACTCCACCCCCCCACAGGATCCCACATAATGACACTACACTGATACATGTCTAAAACACATGTAGACAATGGTAGACAAAAGAACTTTGTACTTTCATACCAGAACTATTGTACATTGTACACCAGGTACTGGTGATAAGCAATCAGGGTCATTGACCTCTTCCCCTTGGTACTTGACAAAGTCATGCCATCACAATCTCTGTTTGTTTGAACTTTCTTAAGTGATATAAAACAGCTGATATTCAGAGTAATGAGTGTATGATGACAAATAGTGACACATTGTACATTATCACAACTTGATACATAGGGAACCCTTCCACTTGGTACTACAAGTCTCATCAAATTGTTTGTTTGAACTACTTAAGTGTAATAAAAAGCTATTCATTTGAGTGTATCAATAATAGTAATGAATCACTAACTTATGTACATAGAGGGAAGCTTCATTTGGCTGCTCATCATAATGTAATGTGAAGAGCTTTTCCCAAATCTTAACATTTCTCTGTTCAAAGATAGCATTGACAAGGATACACATAAGATCTATGCATCAAAGTGTACACTGTACTTGCAGTACGTACAATGGGTTTCTCTTGTAGGTTAAAGAACGGAAACTTATGAAATGATTTCAATTTTTCCATAAACAATTCTTCCTGATTGCAGGAAGATGAATTTTTTTGCGTCAATTGCTTTTAATAAATTGACATGTAACTCCTGACTATGTTCCCATTCAAGTGAAGTTTATTTGGTAACATTAACATACATGTACATGTGCATGTACATGTAAGTGGGATACATGAGAATTACAACTGAAGAGAAAAAGGTCTTTATTTCCCAAGTGGTGAAGATTCTTAAAAAGCATGGTTGAGGAAGAAAACAAGACTCTCAAGGATGTTGTACGTTTAAAGGAAATTGATACTAGACATCAAGCCAACTTTTTGACAAGTTCATGGTCTATGCTAATATACAATACGAGCCTTCTGATCTTATGATGTAATGTACACCAAAACGAAGGCTCAGGGAGCAGAACGCTCAGGGAGCAGAACAGTCGGGTTCCTTTTTCATGTAATGCAAATGGTAGTCCTGATTAAAGTGACAAACTGGGAACATGACTGCCTGCAGCGTGATAAAGGTCTAGATGTGCATGGCCCAATATCAGTAAGATGAGGTTACATGTTCAAACTGAGCTACCAAACTGTCTCATCAAAAACCTACCAGTACAACGAACCTTGGCAACAAAAAAAGGAAAAGAAGGCAACATCATTTGAGACTTACGTTTTCAAGTTTTCTTGATACTGGAGGCTGTCTGAGGGTTGGTTGTATATTGGCTGAAAATGAAAATAAAAAGGGGAAGAGATATTTTTATGTCAATATTATACATATATCCGATTACATATTTGACAATTATTAAAGAAACTTTACAAATGCCGTTGAGTACACATGTGGAAGATGTGTTATTGAAACAGACTGGCAGGAACTACAGTCAAGTGTCTCATTACAAGATGAGACATTAAATCATAGGGTTGGAGGTTTTTGGGGGGTAAAATGATCCCAACCTTGCCTCTCTAAATGCCTTCACATTTTCTAAACAACAGAAGGTTCAAAGGGCAACAGTCTCAACTGAAATAGCCCACATGAAGAGTTTACTTTCGCCAAACAAAGCTGTATCCTTAGGGGAAACAGTGTGAGGTAACCGTCGCCTTGGGACAACTCATTCACTGACTACTCCAAACTACCGGTTTACTTTGGTTAGCATATATAAGCATCAATCCTCCTGAAGGCTATGCCACAATGCACCACCTAGAACAAGACCCCTTGACGTCTTCCTTTTAACCTTTTGGTACTCAGTTGAGCGTTTCATGACTTAGTTTTTGACATGATAAAAGAGACCATTGATTGTAAACAGTTACTGTTCAAATGTCAAACAGATTTGGTTTGGTTTGTTGTACAAGTTTAATCAGTTCCCTGTAGGCAAGTGAATGACATTTAAGGGAAGCTTTTGTTGTACAGTAAGTACATGCAGTAGATGTTGATTAAAGCTATAAGCATTCAAACATACAATACAAATAGAGATTGGTGAAGACTATGTCAGGTTAAAGACATACTTTAGGATTGGTCATTTTAAAGAAAGTTACATTTGATCAATTTCAATCTGCAGAGGTTGCTCATTATTTAAGCATTATAATATTACCGTCTGAAATACTGCTCAAGATCAAACAGCATTTAAAGACCTCAAATTTGGTTGCTTATTATGATTGCCGCAATTGAAATAAGCATGTATATGAACGTGCACAAAATCCCTCAATAAAAAAAGTAAAATGTTGTTTTTCACCAAACCATTATCAAAAAATTTGATGCAATTTTCACACATTGGTAGTATGGTGAGCTTATTGAAAACTAGAAAATGGGAATGAATTTACTCTTTATAAAAAGCAATCATGTATTATCCTTGTAAAATGGTGACTCTGTTGAAACCATAAGTATTGTTATTCTTGTTTTTTGATAAGCACACCAGACGTGCTCGGTAGTAACAAACCCATTACGTTTATACAATGTGTGAGCAATCAACACGATGAATGTTTCACACATACTGTATGTTCAACTGCTTCCTGAAATGTTTTCCCAAATACATTGACAAGGGTATACATGTCTGACCCCTACAGGATCATTAACAAGTACATGTCTGACCCCTACAGGATCATTAACAAGTACATGTCTGACCCCTACAGGATTCAATTTTACCAAGTACAATGTCTGACCCCTACAGGATCATTAACATGTACATGTCTGACCCCTACAGGATCATTAACAAGTACATGTCTGACCCCTACAGGATCATTAACAAGTACATGTCTGACCCCTACAGGATCATTAACAAGTACATGTCTGACCCTACAGGATCATTAACATGTACACCCTGGTACTAGCTGTCAGTTCATTTTGAAGAACTGTGTTAAGTTTATAATCTTTCTTGACAAATTTTTTAAGATATTGACCAAACAGGGAGACTGCCAACATAGGGCTAGATAGCTCAGTTGGTAGAGCGCCGGCACGTTAACCCAGATGTTGTTGTTTCAATTCCCGCTCTAATAATTTTTCCTTTGTTCACCCCAAATTAAGTTTTTATTCAATAGACTTGTTTCTACTTGTACTTAGATAGGTTGGAGGTTCTACAAGCGCACTATGAATTTAACACCCACACTGGGGGGGGGAAATCCCTGGGATCTGTCCATCACTTCAGACTTAAAGTGTTCCATAACCTCATGGTCACTGACATCCAAAGCATCAGCCTTAGGGATATAAGTAGAGGTCATGACCTCAAGATGTCTTGACTATAACACCCTTGAGCAGATTTCTTTCTCTGGATCTGTTAAGGATTTATTGGATCCTAAAGTCATGTGAAAAAAAACCTAGGAATGCTGTGCTCTTTTCGTTTAATAATTTCTAAAAGAAGATTGCCTTGTAATTTCTTGTTTTCATGGACTTAAGTTTTCTAACAATCATCATATCACTGGTGTTCTGCATTTTATGGTTTGATAAATACTGCCCTGTAAGTCAAACAGTCAACCCCACGTAAAACCACTGCAATAACAAAATATATCTGATGCAGTTATTTTGTTACAACAATTGCAAACACCATTCCCATAGAATGCTCTATTACACTCTACTCTAATGAAAATAACTTCATCCAATTTCATTAGAGCTGATTAGGCAAAACAAAATTATACTTGCAAGAGTAAGGTTACCAGCCAAAATACCATTCACATGTAACATTTGTGACTGGTATCATGTTCATTTTGCTTAGCAGAAAACTGATTAGTAATACTTTATGCTGAAACAGCTCTATGAAGTAGCGCTCTAGTCACACTGTGCTTACTTCCAACATGAAAGAGAACACAAATAGCGATAAAAAGGATGTTTGCTGTCTATACACTGGCTGAAACAAAATCTATACTTCCTTTTGTAGCATCTTTATTACTTTAAATGAGTAAGATCCATAATATACATTAGCATGCAATCCCCTCATGTATAAAATGCAATTTCTTACTTAATTGCTCTCCCTTTCTGGTGAGCATTACCCACTGCATCATTGATTACTTTCCTCTACACTGTATTAAAATGCTTGATATACTGCATAGTCCAAAACCCAGCAGTCATTCTGTGTAGATTAGGATAACTGCTATTCAATCAGATCACTCACTATGGCTACTAGCCTTGCTGTAATCGGTCCCATGGGGGATCAGCAAGAAACCTGGAATATGACTGGGAGAGCCATTGCCCTTGAATCATCATAAAGGTTAACATCATGAAGTATCCTAATTGAATTAGACAGGGATTGAACACAGTAAAAGGAGTGTGTGTATGTGTTTGAAGCAATAGATTGAGTGACTGCCATAAGCTGTCTTTGACCATCATTTGAGATGATGAAAGTTCTGCTGTGATATTCCAGCATGGGGGCAATTTGTTCCACTTGCATACCTACAGAAGCTGAGAGGCAGGGCAATGGCATTATGGAGTTAAAATGGGTCAATAGGATTAATAGACTGGAAGGATTCACATGGATCAGTAGCAGTGACCTATTTCACAGCAATGCAGAAAATGTTAGATGGTTTTAAAGGCAGTATAGAGCTTTGGGGAAATGTCTGTACGTAACTAATGTAATTAATGCATAACACAAATCTGTAAAACCCCCAAATGACAGTGTAATGGTTGGTGTTTCTGAAACTTGAATACTGGATAACCTGTTAGGGTTAGTCTGACAGTTTGGATCCTATCATTAGCAGGTACATCAATTTAATAGAAGTAGCCATTACGTTGGGATCAATCTTTTTCTTATTATTCAGATTCACACACACCATAAACTGAGGTCAACACACTCTCATACTCAAAAGTTCAGTGAGTAAATGGTTATACTTCAAACATTCGTTCCTCAGGCTTCAAAAAAATATGTTTCCGTTCCAATTTTTGTTGCGAGAGGTGTTTTATAATTACAAGGCGACGCAGTGATGAGACTGACCCTGGTATCATAGACACATTGTCATGATATAGTCTAATAAAGCTACACTATCTACCCTTACACTAATCTTCAATAATCCGAACAGGATGAGCTCATTTCCTCACATGTCCCTTAAAGAAAATATATACCAAGGTCTTCTTAATAAATCTTACTTTCCTTTTGATGCATCTCTTTATTGTGTATTATGGGGAAAAAGCAATACAACTGCAATGATTACTTAAGATTAGTGTCAGAGTAGATTGTGTTTCTTTATTAGACTGAGCGGAGATATTGTCATGACTGTATGGCTGAACCTAAACTGTGTCTGCAACAGTTTAAGTTCAATTTATAAGTCAGGAAAATGTTTGTTTTGGAATTAATGTACAGAAATAACATTGATTGTAAGAATCATTGTTTTCTTCTTACTTTGAGTAACTTCAACTTCAAATATCTCTCTTGCCCTCCAGAAAGAACTTTTTTATACATTGTTTCAAATACATTGAAACAAAATTATCCGCAAGAAACGCTCCTTAATAAAATAATGAAAGAAATTTGCACGCAATGATCCCATCTGACATTCATCATAGCCGATGATTACTCATTCACATGAAATGATTGATAGCTACTTACCAAGTCATTACCAGGGCCAAGATTTGCCAACATGTTGTGTGCAGCTTCAGCTTTTCTCTGTAAGATGAACAGGAAGAAACAATCTGATAAGTGTAATATATCATGAAGAATCTTTGAAGGTGGGGGGGGGTTACATCTTGGCATAGTGTTAGCAAGATGGGTGACTGGATGTCTTTTGGAGGCCCTGTTTTGACACGCTATTTTTTTTACCTGAAAGCATATTTTGAAACTCTATTTTCCAGATCCAGTTAACACCTTGTATCTTGATGAAAAAGAATAGAAAGAAACGGTTGTGGGACCTTCGTGGCGTCTTACGGAGATGTTGAGGACTACGTTAAAATGATTCAATTACAGATTTGTGAGGTTCTTAGAAATAGGGTGCAGGAACCAATTCTAAGATTCCAAATACTATGGATATGCACTCAGACACCTCAAACAATGAACAGATCTAAAATGCAGAACCTCAGGATTTAAGTTCCTTGCCATTCTCAGTCAATATTTTAAATACATTTATTTTCTTTGATTCTTTTATCCCACTAGATTGCTATTTTAAAGATTTAGTTGTTCAGAATCATGTTTTCTACCTACCACATACTTGTATTTAATTTGTTTTTTTCTTGATTTTTCAAGTGCTGCAATTTTTTTAATTTTATTACATTTTTAGCACTTTTCACCGTTTTGCAATGTCTGTAATTTTGTTCTCTTATTGCATTTAAAAGTAATTTATATTGCTTTTTACGTCTTAGTTATTTGTACATTTTTGATGTTTTATATGTTAAGTTTATCTCCACGCTTTTTGTATTTTAAATCTTTAGAACATCGGTTTATTTTCCAGCCCCTGGCTGCCATGGAAAAAGGATTTTATTGAATCACAAATAAATGAATGAATGAACACATTTTAAGTAACTGCGACAAGAAGGGAGGTTGCACATTGGGGGGGGGGGGTTGAGGAGAGAGTTTGTATGGACATGGTTCTTGCTTGTACTCAATCCCAATTAAGTTCTACCAAAATGACTCAAATTAAACAATTATTTAGACAAACATTGCCTGTCAGTTCAGTCTGAACAGACAGATTGACTATTATACAAATATTGACTGCTTCGAGTGGCGTAGTAAAACTAGTCACTCGAGGTGATCCCCGGAGCAGCCTATCTTCCCAAGGCTTGAGGCTAAGCCGAGGGAAGATAGGCGGCTCCGAGAGTGACTAGTTTTACTACCCCATGAGACAAAGCAGTCAATATTTGTTTTATAACACCTCTTCCTTTGATTTTATCTGTATACTTTAATAAAAATTTATTCACACTTACATACGTGGCAATCAATCGTCAAACAAGAACTGTAAAATCTTATGTTGAAATTCCAAGTTTTGACAAAATAAGAGGGTACCAGACTACTGCTGTTACGTTCGTTCTCTAAACCGTATTTCAAATGCACACATTTTGTTCATTACACCGGGTTCGAGGTTGTCAAGCAGCTCGTTTAAATCAATGTTTAAGTCAATGTAGTCAGGGTACCAGGGTATTCATGCACTTGTACATCGGTTGCTAGGCTATCGTTGAATAGTTCGTTGAATAGTTCGTTGAATAGTTCGTTGAATAGTTCGTTTGGTCGGTGAACATGTGCAAGAGTAAAAATACACAACACCATATGACACGCTCTCGGCCAATCAACACATACAATCAAAGGAAGAGGTGTTATAATCTGTTATACTGATATACTATATATTCCAAGGGACTTACTCTGTTCTCAGCGTAGATAACTTGTATGATATTCTGTTGTTTAGGTTCTGGAATAATGCTACCGGGTGATCCTGGTTTCTCTATCTGAGGAGGTTTAGCTGCTCGATCCTCAAGCTCTTGCTAATTATCAAATACAAATAAGGCAGATTAGACTGGTATCCCTTTCAAAATAGCACAATGTATGTCAGACATTATGTTTCTAATTATGAGTGGTAATCATTGGCTAGAAGTAATAGTGTACATTGCTCAATACATAATGCATCAATAGAACATAAAGATAAATGATTAAGAAATATGCATGGGCAAGTAACAACTTTTCACCATTTGAAAGATGTTGGACAGCACTGTGTAAAAACGCCATACCATCACTACTGCATATTTCAATCTAATAAGCCTCCGTTTTCTGAATATCACTCTCACATTACACAAATACAAACACTACAGTCAACAGTACCTGTTTTTTCTTTAGTTTACTAATCTGCGTTTCCACTTTAGCAATCTCTCGATCCACCCGCTCCATAGATTGCACTAAGCCTTCCTTAGATTGCTTAGATGGGGACTCTTGCTCAATGGGAGTTGGAGAAACATTCTCTACTTTAGGGAAGTAGGGCTGCTCCTAGACAGGAAAAATAATAGGGTGGAGTACAATATGTAGTTTAGTTTGGGAAACTTTTGAAATCAGACAACCAGGCTCATCATGCAGTGAGTTCTGTACTGCAAACTACATTACATGTACATGAACAAATAAAATCTCTATATATGTAGGTGCGTACTACGGAAATCTTTAAATAAGAGAACACATCTTTATTTCTATTTTCAGTATTACACTTGCTTCCAATTTAAAGATTCAACATGCAAAACAGGGAGACATGGAATTGTGCACATACAGACAGGAAGAAATCTGAACACTTATTTCCAAGTAAAAAATTATCCTCATCATAAGAATCCATTTCAATTTGGAGTGTTTGTAGTTACTACTGGGGGATTAAACCAAAGTCATTATGAGTTTGACCACACAGATTAAGAAGGAACTGCAACTCTTTAGCATTCAGCTATTGAGGGATAACACTTTGATCAAGTTGAGATTGTTAACAGGTGCAATTACAAGTGTTTGACAAGAACAATAAGACCTTAACATAGTCAGGGCTCAAGTTACAAGAAAAAACTTCACTAGAAATTTCCCGGATAGAAATGTTTTTTTCATTTTCATATCTATCACTTGCTGAAATGTTGGGAGGCAGACTTAAAAACCGGGCCCCACTTAACAAGTTCATTGTACGTGTTGGTTAACCGGACGAGTCATTTCAAGCCTTGTTAATGCCTTTATCTCAGCCTGGCACAGGTTGTAGTATCAAGTCAAAGTTAGTAATGGAGGCTGGTACTCATTACAATGAACAGGAACATGGGAGGGAGTAAAGGTGGAGAGTGCAAGATCCCTGTCATGCCTACTTGTTAACCATCAGTAACTACAACACAAGGGAGGCAAGATATTTATGGACTGCCCAAATAAAGCCATGGTCTCAATTGGGTTTGCTACGCTCTAATTGTGTGCCCGGTTCCTCTCAACGGTGTCCTCTTTGTCACGAAAGGGAAATATGAGCCACCGATAGGAAATGATCATCAATGTCGGCGGAGGGAAGGAGTTGAATTAAGGACCTGAAATCGAAGAGATCTTTTATACTCCATTTGAGAGGTTATAGTCATGTGATAGCCTTGAGCGGTCACAGGGAACAAAACCTCAAACAATGCTAAATGGTAATTGGATCCAGTTAATGTAATTTTTGTATGGTGGCATTTGAAACCTTGCATAGTGGAAAGCAACCTAGAGAATGCGGTCTGCAGCAATCACATGATTATTATCTCTCTAATGAGTGTGGTTGTTCTACTGAATGGTATAAATGGTACAATAAATGTCCTGATACAGATGTACATGCAGTAATAGTCAGTTGTACTTGGGTAGCCTGCCTTCTGTACAGTCAATGATTTATTATATGTGTAATGTTACAAGCTACATACACACACAATATCATTATCATATCTTTTTAGTATTGAAACCAAGGGACTCTTAAAAGCAACTAGCACTGCAGACCTGTAGGCCTGAAGATACCTGATGTAGAGCAAACGATGAAGAAATGTCACTTTTAGATGTCGAAGGAAAACCCCAAATAGGGAAACCCATGTATCAGGTAGGGACCAATCTACATGCAAAGACTCCATGGACAGGGTCACAGAGGTGAAAGGCATGAAAGAAACTGCTGAGCCAACCTGAATGTACATATTCAGATACACATGTACTGTATGACCTGTCATTGATAAAAAAAATATTAGGCAAAGTGCCTTTTACACAGTTGCACAGTGGGCATGTGTGAAGCAGTAAAGCACACAACTTTCTAATGTCTAATCTACATAGACATGTATACATGTAGAAGTCTAATGGCAGTCAAACCACATCAATCACACCTGGTTTTGTATGTGCCCATTGAAAGCCCCTTTAATAGGGTGCATAATGTACACACACCTGACACAAGTACTACAGGTGGTCTAACAAAATATAGTCTAACATGTGCACATGGGTTGTCTCCACCGCCTAGCTGGTGCCATGTTAATTCCAATCACTTCCTGTGTCCGAGGAGGATGGTTTCTACACACAGCTAGGAGGGGTTGGGGAACCCGTTGGCCTCCTTGGATAAGCCATAGGAATTGAGGTCATACCTGTCAAAGTGGGATTATACATGACAGGTTTGTAGGCTTCATAACTTCCTCTTCAGTCACTGTTCAAATATGACTACCTGTACTTGAAGGGACACTACAAATCAGTGTTGAAGACATGTGTTTTGGCCTTTAGGGGTTAATGTGATTTTAGCTAGCTACATCAATCCTCATATTGTGATGTCAGTGTCAAACAATGCATTATGACATGCATCATGACATGCATCATGACATGTATCATGACATGCATCATGACATGCATGTTTGAAACTGTACCAATGTACCTATCTCTCTACAACCTGTCCTTGGTTACACATAAAATCAATAGTCTGTGATGTCATGTTTTTACTTAGGGCCTTTTTGGTATGTGAATTGTGCAAGATACAACTTTAATTATACAGCAAGGAGCACAGTTATTGGTGAACTACAGCAGTGTTTATCTCTTGTACCTTTTTTATCTCAGGTTGGGCTATGTGAACGACCCGTGGGTCACCAGCGAGTGGAACTGGTCTGATTGGCTTGACATCTTCTGGGCTCTCCATGGTCAAACGAGGGCGCTTTGGAGCTATCACCTGTTCAGTCTCAACCTGTGTAGTGACAGGTGGTGCTCTAACTGGCTCAAAACTGTTTGGTCTGTAGTATTCCGCTCCTCTAGAATGAGTTAAATCACAATATTGGAAATTCATAATAAGTACTGTTTACTTGTCATTTATTTTAGCAGTGCCTTCATATCAAAACAAGACAATTCCTATACACTTATTAAATTCAATTTATCATCAATATTTTATGACATTGAACATATGGATCTTGCTGCATGCCTTTCAATATTTGCCATAATAAAGATGCTCAAAATTGCTGAAGCATCTAAGATAACAACACATATCAGAGAATTTGTTAAGTTTTTTTTCTAATCCCAAATGGCCCACAATATGGGTTACCCCCACCCCACCATTACTACTTTACTTCTTTCAAGGGAAAAGGAGAATTCCTATGAAATCACCGAGGTTGCATAACTCTGTCTATAAGCTGTGCCAAGAAAGTTTGATGTGGGGGTTGTGGGACCATTGGAACTAACTGCAGGTTAGGAAATTATTTTCCAACTTAAAGGAACATTACAGAATTGGTAAGAAAAAAACTTGTAAAATATACTTTTGATCACAGATTTACATAAAACTTACACGGACTAACGATGATGATAGTAGAAAACACCCCTTGAAATATTTCTGTCTGAAATGCCATATTTGATGAGAAATGAATAAACTAATTTTCCGATTGGAGTTTATCGCTCAGTGAGCGTTTTATTAATTTGTTTAATCTATATGATTTCATGCAAAAATGTGTAATCGCTTTTTCACTATTTCTCGTGACCCAGATGGCCGATCGATCTCAAACTTCTACAGGTTTGTCATTTTATGTATATGGTGGATTACATAAAGTGCTTACACTGCCAGCAACTGTTTTGTGAGCAAAAACCAATTCTGTAATGTTCCTTTAAATATTTCTGGAGTTTTGGCCCAGGAGTTTGTGTAATGAAGCAATGCCAGCAGTTGTTGGGGTGGTCTCCTCCACCAGCCCCTCCCATCCTCCCTGTTCAGCTAACTACCCCAAACTGTACATTGCTGGAAAACCCTTCAGTAGAGCTTTCTAAAAGTGTCACACTTGTCCATACCCTTCAAATATTGAGAGAGATATAGTCACTGATAACTGGTGTTTTTACTCTCTGACTAGCTTTGTGTGTTTCGATTGTAATTTGTAATAATTCAGGTCTTCCTCTAATTATAAACTCCCTCGCTCACCGATCTCGCTCTGTGCCTGTGTGACCTTGAAACTCTGACAGTAAAGATGGTCGCCTTCTAATCTGAGCATTAAAATGCTCTCCTCGCTGGTCACGGTATTCCATGGCCATCTCCTGATTGATAATAGACAGAAGAAAGCATAAGAGTTGAGCAGTAAAAAGTAACTGTGAAATAAAAACCAGGTAAATGCCTTTGAATGCATCAGTTGGAATTGGCAAAAACACTTGTTTGTTGTTGTTGATGTATTGAACCATTTACTTGAGTATTTGTTGGATCTCACTGTGGGCAAGGGTTGGGGGAAAGGTTCTGCCACTAGTATTAAGTGTCATGTACATGTAAATGTGTATTAAGTGTTAGCTTATTTTAATTGCTCAAACTTGTTACATGTACATGAAGAGCAGTACAGGTGTACACACAACTTGATGTCAATTTTTAACATAAATTTGCATCATGATCAATGAAATACCTCGGCTACTGAATCCGCTTGCCCTTTTCCGACATATTTGGCTTTAAAAGGTTTATGAGCTGCAAAATACACGGAAAGCCACCACTGTATGTCTCAATACACCTTTAGTCTAACATGAACTCTTATGTTGAAATCAAGGCCAGAGCAGTCACTGTAAATGAAGGTAGCACATGCAGTCATGTGGCAATAATTAGGATGCCAGATTCAGACATCAAGGTGGCAATAATGTGAACATGTAGAAACTGATTTTTTTCCATTTTATTAGATGATTCTTGTTAAAATGCAAAAGAAAAGTGTAAAATATTAACACTGGCTTCCAATTTACTTCACCATTATTTAGGGGAAGCATGCATACATGTACGAATGTACCATAACTTGTGAAAAGAAAAAGATTAAGAAAGAGTCATAAACATTGAGACTTTATTTTGATCTAGCGGAACTGGCTGTCAATCCTCAACCATGTCACTTAATAGCTCACTGATATTGAATTATTTCTGTCTACAGCTAGATTGTTTATAAATGTAGTATATGAATGTGCAGTGCTGTTTCCCTGTTGCGTGTTTAAACAAAGAGAAAGGACCTTTCTCTATTTGTTTAAAGGACTAGTTCAGTTTTTATAATGGGTTTAAATTACTAATCTGATGACAGACTGTTGGGGGAGTCACGGAAGTGGCAAAACTGAAGACGCCCCTACCCTGGCCCCTACAACTGACAGTGAGTTCATAGGTCACTATATTGTAAGTACATGTAAATGTATGTAGGACTGACATTTCATCTTTGAATGACAGGGTAAGGCAGTTTTCATTTTTGCAAAGGGCACTGATTCCCTAGGATAATCTGAAAGACTGTGGGGATATTCTGAATGGGTTCAAGCTTAGAGGTTCAAGTACCTAGGCCAAAATCAGGGGCAACAGAGGCCATGATCTCTGTTGACATCATAGAGCTATATATATTGACTAGAGCGCTAACTTGCTCTGAGTTTAGAAGCCACCCTGGACGCAGACATGTTTGATGTGTTGCGTGACTACGGAACGATTTTAATTTTAAGAGAGCACACATGGCCGCGAAAATTTTGCATTCGGCGTACGCGCTTACGTACGCGCCATATTTAATCTAACGATCATTGCTCTTGTAAACAGGTGATTTTAGTGATGTCTTAAAAACATATGTAGTAGGTCATTCTCTGATGTTGTTACTTACGTCTTAGGAAAAATGCTGAGTCGAACTAAAGCCTTGTTTGGGAGGATTCAATGCTTCAAGATGTCAAGGGGAAAAAAACGAAATCTGCTTCAAGGATACACAATATGCCGGCAAGAATGACGAAAAAAAAACGTATACGCGCAAACGCACATGTTAAACATGACACACATGACGCTCGCAGTTTGTACGCTCATTAGCAGATTGTGCGTTCTCATTTGCTGCATATTTGGTTCGATGACGCATAGAAAAGAACAAACGCTTTATCATGCAAATAGCCGTACAATTGCTGTACAAAATTTCAAGCTTTTGTATTGGTTTGTACATAAACATGGGTGCGCCCACACGGCTTCAAAACCTTAGTGCGTGTATAACGGGGTGTTAGCGCTCTAGTCAATATATATAGCTCTATGGTTGACATATATACATGTCATTCCCAAGTGTCAATAACGGCAAATCACAAGTTCATTACACATAACATGAATGTCATGACAGCACATGTGTAAACACAGGATGAAATTCAAAGCCATATTCAAACACCTACATGTACATAGATTAATAAACAACAGTGGCTGTCCCTAAAAGTTGTTTGAACAAGATTCCAGTCACATCAGTACTTGGTTTAGAAACCCACCTGGTGTCTAGCAGCCTGAGGAGGATAAATGGCGGAGTAATGCTGACCAGCTGCAGCCATGGGGAAGCGTTGTTGCTGATCGGCTGGAGACACATAGATATACTGAGGAATCTCTCTATGGGTCTGAGGACTCTGTGGACGAGGGCGCTTGTAGGGGGACATGGACTCCTGCAAGGGCTGCCCACTGGGGGCCCTGTCAGCAAAAAGACACAGAAAAGAAACTTATCAAATTACGCAGCTGCAGTAATATTTTGTCAAAACAAGATAACAACAAAATCATTACATATTAATTGTAAGGATAACAAAACGAACTTAACTCATGTTTTTTAAAGATAAAAGTAGATACATTTTTCATGTTGCATGTGAACATTGTAACAACGTAACTGTATGTACAGTACATGTAGTACTTTATATGCACATTCACATTCACATGAACCATGTATACAAGTAGCTAGAACAACATACATGTATGATACAAAGCATTTTATTTTGAATAAATAGATGATTTAAATTTAACAATTGGAAACCTGCCCTGGCGTTAAGAACAGTTGGTTAAACCCATTGAAATAAATTGATTAAGGTGTGCATTGTGTACATGTAAATGTACGTGTATGGTACTAAGTGATATCATGTACAATTGTATGTCAATGTCACGTATAGCACATTAGATATAAAAAGGATTAGTTTCAATTTAAAAGATTATTTAAACTTTATACCAATACCATCCAAATACCATTATATCCATATGGGACGACCAAAATGGCATTTGAAGATCCCACAAACATGACAAATTGCCAATGTTGCTCCTAATTCGGATTACCCCGATCATAGCATGCATAATAAGCTGTACATGTACATGTACATAAGTGCGCAAAATCACCAATAAATCATAAACCATTTGGTGCCGTTTTTTACTGTAAACATGACCACAAAAATTGATTAACATTTTAAAATCTAAAAGCCTAGTTTGTTCCATGAAGGACAGAAACAGGTTGTTTCATGGAGCAAGGACTTGTAAGTTGTAGATTGATGTAAGAGAGGAGGTCAAGTTACACTACTTGCTGTGCCCCCTTCCACCACCATGATAAAATTGGTTCAGTTAATGTGAGAGTCCTGACTATGTTTGTATGCATAGAACATTTTTTGTTGGTACTGTATTAATAATCTAGTCCCAAAATCATCAAGGCAATGCGAACTCCATTGAGGAAGCCATTCTTAGTCAAACCCAGACCAAAGTTTCTCATTATTCAATATCCATGAATGAGGCTATATTTAGCCATGGTCAATGTTGAGTCATCAATTTGGTTCTGTACTGTAATGCATGTACTGTACATTAATAAGCTTCTATCTCTAACAGTAAGAATATAGTGTACCGTACATGAATAATACATGTACACGTGCAGTGAACATGTACATGACATGCATGATTGCACATATTACATAATTACATACATACTGTACAATATGTGAACAATCAATTATGTTACACTGTACAGTGTAACATATAAAATGTATGAAACACAACCATGAATGTTGAAGCATTGCATTGTTGACCCCATTGCACAATGCGCAGCGCACTTACACGTGCCTACAACCTGTCCACCATTTTGGGAGTCAAAATTGGCAAACAGGAATCAACTTCCAAAATGGTGGAAATGGTAGACGGCTAGACTCGCATTGTGCGGAGGTGACTTCTGCGTTGTGCAAGGGGTCATGTATTGCAGTCTATTCTCGGCCTCCTGCATTTAGAATTCTTGCATCTGATTGATCAACAGCAGGTTGTAGATGATGATATCAGAGTATTAAACAAAATTAGGCTTGAGGGATATAACTACACATTCCTTAACACAAAAATAGTGAGTACTAAACAATTCTTCTGCAATAAAAAAACTTATTTATACATAATGCATGCTGTACTCAAAATGATCTGCAGCATCCATGTTCATATAAATTATCATACAGAGGATGTATGTATGATGTAGGTTATTTGCATGTATTTTACGCTACACAATGATGTTTGATACCAAACACTGTACATGTACATGATTTGTTATGTGGACAGATGATGTGGACAGACGTGTTGCACATGATTTATGTAAATTTGTATTGCGCTTTTAACCCTCTTCCTTGTGTGAATACAAGCTAAATGATCAGCCCTATATGTCACATGTCACTATGTGCCAACTGCATTTTCAATCCCACTAAACTTGATCAATGCTCTTTAAACACAGTAAATTGTGACAATAAATCATTCCACATAAGGCTGACAATTTGATATAATGGATGTAGGCCAAGGATAGTAGTAGTAGTAGTGTGCATTCAAGCTTGATCCCATCAGACAAAAAACTACCTGGGGAAAAAACCCCTGCTGATCTTTACTGGTGCTTCGTCCAATCAACTACTAGGGCTCACCGCCCACATAGTATGCCTCTTGGCAGACAATAAATATCACTAAGAGATTACATCTGAATGGAATAGCAATGACAGCCGGTGCCTATGTTATAAGGAATAAGGCATTTTATCATACAGGTTGAAAGACTCTCTTACTATCACTTGTCATTTCAAAAGTAAATTTGCACGTACTTAATGATTTCTATCTAGTATGTTTTCTGAAGACAGAAATTTTACTGATCTGTCTTTATTAAATTTGTTTGTTTGGTTATAAATTTTGTATACTTGTGATTAGTTGATTATTCATAGAAATGTTTACTTGGTAACAGTTTTAGTAGTGTCACTGTCCTCTTCATGTGTAGTACAATACACTGTACATAAACTTAAAAAAATTAACTGTACATACATCAACTTTGATTTTTGTGTAAATATATACTTGTACAGCTACATGTAGGTGTATAAAAACAGATAGATAAAAAAATCCACAAATCGACACATGTACATGTACACGAATGCAATGTACAATACAAGTAGCTCACAAGCTTGAAACCAAAACAAGTAATTGATATTTTACATGTTGAGCTCAAAAGCTCATTTATCTCACTATTTCATACTTGTTTCAGTAATGCCTTTGAATTAGAATGTTAATTACTCCAGCATAGATTGTTTAACTGATTTTAATTAATGCGCAGTAAGACATGCCTCATGAACTTAACATGCATTTGGTTCCCAAATGGCAGACAATGGTCAGGGAGTCGTGTAATACATCATTGCACAGGATCAACAGCCAAAATAAGTATCAAAATTGATGTGAAAGCCGGAGATTCTAAGCTGCATGTTGCAGAACTATCAATCATAAAATGTGTTCACAAACACTGGCAAATCCCATGTTTCCAATGTGTCATTGCTAGAAAGATACGCCTGCAACAACTCACTATTCCCATAGCAACCAATGTACCGCACTATACCCATAGCAACCAGTGTACATGTATTACACCCATAGCAACCAGTGAACTACACCCGTAGCAACAGCAGTTTCTTGGTATATACCTACATGTACATGTACATGTACATGTAGATGTCTACGCCTTTTTTGTTAGTGAATTTTGGGGTGTAACAAAAAAAATTACTGACTGCTTTTACTTGTGATATATGGTTAAACCCCTGACTCTCTCAGTGATCCCCAGAACAGGAGGGAAAATATAATGTTCCGGGATCACCGAGGGAGTAGTAGTTTTAACCATATCACTCGGAACAGTCAATATTGGTAAATTATATTATTGTTATCTTTACATAATTTGCTATACAATTATACACACTGTAAGATGCTACAAATCCAATGTATAATATAAACACTGAAGTTGCATTACAGTTAGGCACACATTCACATGAGACTTCAGCACCATTAGTATGAATGTTACAAGTCATTGTTGTAAATATACTGTACATCAGAATTATGTAAGCCCATGTTGAGTAAATTACACTACAGTGCCATGGCTTCAGTTACAATACTGTCAGTGACACACTTTGTGTACAATAAAATTCAATTTAATTAGTTATTATTAACTCCTAAAAACACAAAGTTGAAAAGAAATATTTACAATTAAACAATTTATACAAACACAAAACTGCAAAATACAATTTTAGTCCAATGTGAAAAACAAGTTAAAATTTTTGTAAATATCCAATGTAAACAATAAAATTGAAGGCAGTGCACCAGATGTGTGGATTTCTGTACAAGGTTTAAAATCCATTAATTTTGTTTGTGCTGTGTGCTTTTTTAACATTACATTGCATTGTACAATATTTATTTAAAATGTATAAAACATTCACCAAAATATTCCAGAGAACATATAGTGTTGCATTTTATGAAATCTCACAGTCGGCCAAAATTAAGACAGGGGACTCTTAAATGAGTCTAATTGTGGGTTTGGTACAGAGGCTGTGCATTAACCAAGTTAACACAGCAAGCCTGAAGGGTCTTATATGGAGTGCAAATTCTTCCATTGAACATGTTTCCCATACCTCATGGCTATGTGTCTGCGATACATTCAGATTCCAGCATATAGTTCCTATCCCAGTGGATCACCATGTGGAGCGTCTCCGTCACACTCTCTCTCTCTCTCCCAGTCTCTCTCTCTATTATTTCACTGTTGTGTAGTGAGCCTGCGGCACACCCCGTTAGTCTATGTGTTCACATGGATGTATATATCCACGTTGAGGTGTTTATGCACAGCCGTAGGGATGGTTCATCATCCACGTCTGTGCCATGCACATCTATTCAATGTCAGTCAATCCCCTCTGTCCAGTATCCAATCCAGCGTAATTGTATACCCTACAGGTACGTCTGTATCATGTACTGTACAACAGCACGACTCATCACTTACGTTATGTACTACACTCCGTATGTAATGAATAATCACTGTGATGAGCAGGTATATGTGTACACGCAGAATACCAGTGCATCACATCACATCACATGAAGTGTATGTGATACAATCTGTTGAATAAGCTACATATGTACAATGTAACCAACCTCTCCTGGCCTATAATGCCCAAACTTGACCTATAATCTCTTGACGTGTTCATCTCTGCACAATTCCGATCCTGCAATGTATGAGCTCAATGCAGATTTTTTTCCCCCCTGTCCTACAAATAATAGTGTCCGGTTTCAATTCCTCTTTTCATAATGTGCTAACAAGAATTGAGGGTTTATTTTTAGTCTTGCTGTTAGAGAGTTGAAATACTACATGCCCCAATCAATGTTCATGTAATAGCCCACACAAAACTGACTCACTTTTATCATGGAGTTGAAATGTGTACAATTTGCAAGTACACAAGGGGAAAAAAGCATGAAGGTACTCGGCAGAATTCTAAATTGACAAAATGTGTACTTACATGTGTCTGTGTACAGGGCTCAAATTTGGGAGGAAAATCCACAAGACTGCAGGGAAATATTTTTACAAGGCCAACAAAATGAGAAAAAATAGTTTACACAAAACAAATCAATTTCTTTTATTTGAGAAGCACTAAAGATTCTTATGGCCAAGTATACTTCAAAACTCAAGGGAATTGAAAGATATTTATCTGATTTAAAGTCAACATTTGAACACCCTTTTTATTTTTAAAGATATTTATTCACCTTAAAAACTCAAGACTGCCAGATTGATCTGGTCTGGGGAATGTGGTCATTCTAGCCCTGTGTAAAGAGGTCACACATGATTACACTTCGGTTTACTGAACAGTTTAAACACTCACACTTTAATTTACAAAATGTGCTCATGTACTGTACATGTATTGTAGTACACTGCTTGACACAACCTTTAACACTTTAGATTATTTCTGTGTATTTTTGCGCAGAAACAAGAACACCTAATCATGGTGAAATGATAACATGTGTTATGTGTATGTACTTTCTAAAACTAGACTAATGTGAACAAGTACTATGTGAAGGTCAGGGGGTCAATATAAATACAGTGCATTGCAACCGATGTAGTCAAAACAACATTTTGTATAACAAAGGGACCATTCAGAATAACCAGTAATGTGAAAGTTTTGATTTTTTGGTGGTGGTAGGAAAGAAAATAACCATAAATCAAGGTTCAATAAAGAAAAAAAAACCAAATATCCATCAGCCTCTTTAAGATTGTCTGAATAGTAAATGAATGTGCTCTATGGTTGTGATTTCACAATACATCGGTACATTAATATATTGTACACTGTGTATTTCAAGAACCAAACATTCAGCCAAGTACACTTCAACAAACACAGCAAAACAAGTTTCTTGTTCAGTCTTTATGAAAGTGTTTTCATTAATTCAAAATTGAACACCGTCACAATAAAAACCCATCTCTATTCCTGAGAATTGCTCACCATAATACTTTGACAACTTGAAGGAATCGTTTGCGTAGATTATGGATACAACTGATCCATCATGACTAAAAGAGGTTGGCCTGGAAATCAAGCTGTGTTTACAAAAAAAATCTACATTATACGCACTAACTCAAATAACAGTTACATCCCACAAGGCATGTAATCATTACCAGCAGTGTACTCAATTAACTTGATAAATGGGAATAGTGTATACTGTACATGTATTTACATACATGAACACATGTAGGGCTTACCTCTACACGCATTATAGGCCCCTACACATTAATTTGGATCACTGCCAGTTTAAACACACTACCAATCTCATCTTTGCCTTAAAAACAAGACATTACTAAATAAGAATTCATTTACACTACATGTATTATGTACTTGTCCTGTAGTTTATCATTATACTTTCCAAACATGACAAATGATGGGAGCTGGGTCATAACATTTTTCTTTTCACTCACTGTTCACTATATATTTCTTTTCAATGTACATACAATTCATAAATAACCATAAAAGCCTAGCTGTAAATCTATGTAGGGGATGGGGGGTTACATTGTTTTGCACTGCGCCTCAACCAAGGCATAAGCCAGCAATGCCTCCAGGCATCTTTTGGATGCCCTATTTTATTTTTGGATGCCCTTCAAGGTGCCCTGTTTGTTTGGCCAAGTAAATTTTTTGTACACTGGATAAAAAAATATAACATCCGAATACCAGTGTTGTGACTACACTATTCTGGCTGGTAGGCCCTAACCAGTTCTAAAAAAACAAAAAAGACCAGCATTATCAACAATGCCAACCAGTACTTGTTTTTGATGACAGTGAAAACAAAAATCTGACAATCCTTTTCTTTATTTTATGTTAGCCCCAGACACTTTCCAGCCCTGTCGCTGGGAGAATGATTGACACTCCTATTGAGATCCAATTACTCTTATCTTCAGTCTCCCCAGTTTGTTATACATTGTTTCAGTCTGTAATACATGTACATGTACACTTACAAGCAACTCTGCACTGGGTCTTTGTGGTTTTATGACCTGGTTTTGTGACCCTTGTACTTTGTTGTAGTGTTCTATTAAAGTTAAAACCTGGACAGTGCGTTGACATCTGCTGGCTTAGTTTTGATTGGAAGGGTAGAAACAGTGTAACTGTCATTAGTGTCAATGAGATCACAAGTAACTGTTTTGGAAATAAATCTAGGTGCACAACAAGGATAAATTTGAAAGGAAGATTATTGTGTCCTTATTGTAATATGAACAGCCAGTCAGTATGATTAAATAAAGGTTCCCGTGACATCCAAGGATTTTTATGTATTAGTTGGAACAATTTTAATGTGTACAACAAACCCTTCCTACTGACAGGGAAAACATAAACAAACTTCAATGAAATAAAAGTATGGTTCAGGAGTCAAAAAAAAAAGAATGTTATGGTTTAAAAAAACAAATCCCTGCCTAACTACCCTATTTTTTCTGGCCCGTTACACCAACATAACAATTTTTGGTGTCTAGAACCCTTAAATTGTGTACTTTTTAGGGTGTAAAATGTAAGTATTTTCCGAAAGGGGGCACTGGCCCATTAAATTTTCACGGGGATTGCCTCAAAAAATTTAGACACCCTGTTTTTCAATCCAGTCAAATTTGGACACCCTATTTTCAAATCTTGGCTAAAAGCCTTGTCTCAACCCCAAATTCTTACACTTATAATGTGTGTCCATATGTCCAATGAACTAGTTTTTACTGTTTGGGTTAAAGAAAAATTAAAGCTATGACAGTACAAATGTACAGAATTAGTAATAATAAACAAATTGATTACAAAAACAGTTTCAATCTGAAAGCTCACTAATTAGGAAGTTCATTCTAATACCAATCCGCCAGAGAAATATTTCTGTCCAAGACACAACTAAAGTAAAGAAAATAGCATACATGTAAATTCCCCAAATCAACTTGCTAAATTTGACTGCTGCAAAAAAATGACATGTTTGAACATGCACAAAATCCCTGACAAAACATAATATGATAAAAAATATCACAGGTAGGTTACAAAGTTTTTAGTCTTAAACCAAGACATTAAATGCCACATGAATATATTATAAACAGTTTCATTGAGAAAACTGCCTTCATGCAGTGTTACTGGAAGCCCATTTTTAACACATGTGTCTGTAAATATAAAATTGTATGTTGAATAATGCAGTCAGCTCTTTTTTTTGTATAGTCACCAGATACTACAGAGGTGCAACTGCCTAAAAATAGCCACTTTAGCTAAAAAGCCCATCCTGTGATCATAATACATACATTGTTCAATACAAAGTCCAGCTGCACCTGAACAAATGTCACATTGCACTTGCAGTCTTTGTGTAGTATGTTTTATTTGAAACGGCACTTAAACTATTTGAAAAAATATGTTTCATGTACAGAATATCTACATGTATTTTGAGACTTAACATGATTAGTGCATAGTAAACATGCAAATTGTTCTTAAATTTAAAGAACACCTTCTTTTATAAAACAATTCTGTTATTTTCTTTATGGCTGAAAGGCTTAAAGGAACATTACAGAATTGGTAAGAAAAAAACTTGTAAAATATACTTTTTGATCACAGATTTACATAAAAACTTACACGGTCTAATGATGATGAAAGTAGAAAACATCCCTTTCAATATTTTTGTTTGATATGCCATATTTGATGAGAAATGAATAAACTAATTTTCCGATTGGAGTTTATCGCTCAGTGAGCGTTTTATTCATTTGTTGAATCTATATGATTTCATGCAAATGTGTAATCGGTTTTTCACTATTTTCTCGTGACCCAGATGGCCGATCGATCTCAAACTTCTACAGGTTTGTCAGTTCATGTATATGGTGGATTACATAAAGTGCTCACACTGCCAGCAAATGTTTTGCTAGCAAACACCAATTCTGTAATGTTCCTTTAACCTCAAGAAGATTAGCATCCCTGTTTGATAGCGCCCTCTACAGTTCAATCCCAAAGCCAATAAATGGAAGATTGAAGATTATTCTTAATAAAAAAGACCTACCATGGACCAGTAATAAGTGGACCCATCCTACCATTGACCAGTAATAAGGGGACCCATCCTACCATGGACCAGTAATAAAGGAACCCATCCTACCATGGCCCAGTAGTAAGGGGACCCATCCTTCCATGGACGAGTAATAAGGGACCCATCCTACCATGGACCAGTAATAAGGGGAACCCATCCTGCCATGGACCAGTAATAAGGGGACCCATCCTACCATGGACCAGTAAAAAGGGAACCCATCCTACCATGGACTAGTAATAAGGGGAACCCATCCTGCCATGGACCAGTAATAAGGGGAACCCATCCTACCATGGACCAGTAATAAGGGAACCCATCCTACCATGGACCAGTAATAAGGGGACCCATCCTACCATGGCCCAGTAATAAGGGAACCCATCCTACCATGGACCAGTAATAAAAAAAAAAAAAAAAAAAAAAAAAAAAAAAAAAAAAAAAAAAAAAAAAAAAAAAAAAAAAAAAAAAAAAAAAAAAAAAAAAAAATGGACCAGTAATAAGGGGAACCATCCTACATGGACAGTAATAAGGGAACCATCCTACATGGACAGTAATAAGGGACCCATCCTAACATAGGACCAGTAATAAGGGAACCCATCCTACCATGGACAGTAATAAGGGAACCATCTACATGGACAGTATAAGGGAACCATCCTACCATGGACCAGTAATAAGGGGAACCCATCCTACATGGACCAGTAATAAGGGAACCCATCTACATGGACAGTAATAAGGGAACCATCCTACCATGGACCAGTAATAAGGGAACCCATCCTACCATGGACCAGTAATAAGGGAAACCCATCCTACCATGGACCAGTAATAAGGGACCCATCCTACATGGACCAGTAATAAGGGGACCCATCCTACCATGGACAGTAATAAGGGAACCATCTACCATGGACCAGTAATAAGGGGAACCCACCTACATGGACCAGTAATAAAGGGAACCATCCTACATGGACCAGTAATAAGGGAACCATCTACATGGACCAGTAATAAGGGAACCATCTACATGGACAGTAATAAGGGGACCCATCCTACCATGGACAGTAATAAGGGAACCCATCTAACATGGACAGTAATAAGGGGAACCCATCCTACATGGACAGTAATAAGGGAACCCATCCTACATGGACCAGTAATAAGGGGAACCCATCCTACATGGACCAGTAATAAGGGGACCCATCCTTCATGGACAGTAATAAGGGGACCCATCCTACCATGGACCAGTAATAAGGGAACCCACCCTACATGGACCAGTAATAAGGGACCCATCCTACCATGGACCAGTAATAAGGGGACCCATCCAAACCATGGACCAGTAATAAGGGAACCCATCCTACCATGGACCAGTAAAAAGGGGGAACCCATCCTACATGGACCAGAAATTTTTTTTTTTTTTTTTTTTTTTTTTTTTTTTTTTTTTTTTTTTTTTTTTTTTTTTTTTTGGACCCATCTACATGGACCAGTAATAAGGGAACCCATCCTAACATTGGACCAGTAATAAGGAACCATCCTACATGGACAGTAATAGGGAAACCCATCCTTCCAGGAATGTAATAAGGGAACCATCCTTCATGGACCAGTAATAAGAACCATCCTCCATGGACAGTAATAGGGACATCTAACATGACAGTAATAGGGAACTCACATCCTACCATGGCCAGTAATAAGGGACCATCTACCATTGACCAGTAATAAGGGGACATCTACCATGGACAGTAATAGGGAAACCCATCCAAATGGACAGTTTAAGGAACCATCCTACCATGGACAGTATTAGGAACCTCATCTCTCCATGACAGTAATAAGGGACCCATCTACATGGACCAGAATAAGGAACATCTAATGATCCAGTTAATAAGGAACCATCCTACCATGGACCAGTAATAAGGGACCCATCCTACCATGGACCAGTAATAAGGGACCCATCCTACCATGGACCAGTAATAAGGGACCATCCTACATGGACCAGTAATAAGGGACCCATCCTACCATGGACCAGTAATAAGGGAACCCATCCTACATGGACCAGTAATAAGGGAACCATCCTACCATGGACCAGTAATAAGGGAACCCATCCTACCATGGACCAGTAATAAGGGAACCCATCCTACCATGACCAGTAATAAGGGAACCCATCCTACATGGACCAGTAATAAGGGAACCCATCTTACATGGACCAGTAATAAGGGAACCCATCCTACCATGGACCAGTAATAAGGGACCCATCCTACCATGGACCAGTAATAAGGGACCCATCCTACCATGGACAGTAATAAGGGAACCCATCCTACATGGACCAGTAATAAGGGAACCCATCCTACCATGGACCAGTAATAAGGGACCCATCCTAACATGGACCAGTAATAAGGGAACCCATCCTACATGGACCAGTAATAAGGGAACCCATCCTACCATGGACCAGTAATAAGGGAACCCATCCTACCATGGACCAGTAATAAGGGAACCCATCCTACCATGGACCAGTAATAAGGGAACCCATCCTACCATGGACCAGTAATAAGGGACCCATCCTACCATGGACCAGTAATAAGGGAACCCATCCTACCATGGACCAGTAATAAGGGAACCCATCCTACATGACCAGTAATAAGGGACCCATCTACCATGGACCAGTAATAAGGGGAACCCATCCTACCATGGACAGTAATAAGGGGACCCATCCTAACCATGGACCAGTAATAAGGGAACCCATCCTACCATGGACCAGTAATAAGGGACCCATCCTACATGGACCAGTAATAAGGGGACCCATCCTACCATGGACCAGTAATAAGGGGAACCCATCCTACCATGGACCAGTAATAAGGGGACCCATCCTACCATGGACCAGTAATAAGGGACCATCCTAACATGGACCAGTAATAAGGGAACCCATCCTACCATGGACCAGTAATAAGGGGACCCATCCTACCATGGACCAGTAATAAGGGAACCCATCCTAACCATGGACCAGTAATAAGGGAACCCATCCTTCCATGGACCAGTAATAAGGGGAACCCATCCTACCATGGACAGTAATAAGGGACCCATCCAACATGACCAGTAATAAGGGGAACCATCCTCATGGACAGTAATAAGGGACCATCCTACATGGACCAGTAATAAGGGAACCCATCCTCCATGGACCAGTAATAAGGACCCATCCTACCATGGACCAGTAATAAGGGACCCATCCTCATGGACAGTAATAAGGGACCCATCCTCATGGACGAGTAATAAGGGAACCCATCCTCCAGGACCAGTAATAAGGAACCATCCTCCATGGACCAGTAATAAGGGACCATCCTACAGACATATAGGAACCCATCTACATGGACCAGTAAAAGGGAACCATCCTACCATGGACAGTAATAAGGAACCCATCTACTGGACCAGTAAAAGGAACCCATCTACCATGGACAGTAAAAGGACCATCCTACCATGGACCATAAAAGGGGACCATCTACCATGGACAGTAAAGGGGACCCATCTACATGACCAGTAATAAGGACCCATCTACTGGACCATAATAAGGGACCCATCTACATGGACCAGTAATAAGGACCCATCCTACCATGGACCAGTAATAAGGGAACCCATCTACATGGACCAGTAATAAGGACCCATCCTACCATGGACCAGTAAAGGGACCATCTACATGGACCAGTATAAGGGAACCATCCTACAGGACCAGTAATAAGGGAACCCATCCTACCATGGACCAGTAATAAGGGACCCATCCTCATGGACCAGTAATAAGGGGACCCATCCAACATGGACAGTAATAAGGGAACCATCCACCATGGACCAGTAATAAGGGAACCATCCTACCATGACAGTAATAAGGGACCCATCCATACATGGACCAGTAATAAGGGACCCATCCTACCATGGACCAGTAATAAGGGACCATCCTACATGACCAGTAATAAGGGAACCCATCCTACATGGACCAGTAATAAGGGACCCATCCTACATGACCAGTAATAAGGGACCATCCTCCATGGACCAGTAATAAGGGACCCCATCCTAAGGACCAGTAATAAGGGAACCCATCCTACATGGACAGTAATAAGGGACCCATCCTACATGGACCAGTAATAAGGGACCCATCCTACCATGGACCAGTAATAAGGGACCCATCCTACATGACCAGTAATAAGGGAACCCATCCTACATGGACCAGTAATAAGGGACCATCCTACATGGACCATAATAAGGGACCCATCCTAACATGGACCAGTAAAAAGGGAACCCATCCTACCATGGACCAGTAATAAGGGGACCCATCCTTACATAGACCAGTAATAAGGGAACCCATCCTACCATGGACCAGTAATAAGGGAACCCATCCTACCATGGACCAGTAATAAGGGGACCAATCCTAACATGGACCAGTAATAAGGGGACCCATCCTTACATAGACCAGTAATAAGGGAACCCATCCTACCATGGACCAGTAATAAGGGAACCCATCCTACCATGGACCAGTAATAAGGGGACCAATCCTAACATGGACCAGTAATAAGGGAACCCATCCTACCATGGACCAGTAATAAGGGGACCAATCCTAACATGGACCAGTAATAAGGGAACCCATCCTACCATGGACCAGTAATAAGGGGACCAATCCTAACATGGACCAGTAATAAGGGAACCCATCCTACCATGGACCAGTAATAAGGGGACCCATCCTACCATGGACCAGTATTCCTAACATGGACCAGTAATAAGGGGACCCATCCTACCATGGACCAGTAATAAGGGAACCCATCCAAACATGGACCAGTAATAAGGGAACCCATCCTACCATGGACCAGTAATAAGGGAACCCATCCAAACATGGACCAGTAATAAGGGGACCCATCCTACCATGGACCAGTAATAAGGGGACCCATCCTACCATGGACCAGTAATAATGGAACCCATCCTACCATGGACCAGTAATAAGGGAACCCATCCAAACATGGACCAGTAATAAGGGGACCCATCCTACCATGGACCAGTAATAAGGGGACCCATCCTAACATGGACCAGTAATAAGGGAACCCATCCAACCATAGACCAGTAATAAGGGAACCAATCCTACCATGGACCAGTAATAAGGGAACCCATCCTACCATGGACCAGTAATAAGGGGACCCATCCTACCATGGACCAGTAATAAGGGAACCCATCCTACCATGGACCAGTAATAAGGGACCCATCCTACCATGGACCAGTAATAAGGGACCCATCCTACCATGGACCAGTAATAAGGGACCCATCCTACCATGGACCAGTAATAAGGGACCCATCCTACCATGGACCAGTAATAAGGGAACCCATCCTACCATGGACCAGTAATAAGGGACCCATCCTACCATGGACCAGTAATAAGGGACCCATCCTACCATGGACCAGTAATAAGGGAACCCATCCTACCATGGACCAGTAATAAGGGACCCATCCTACCATGGACCAGTAATAAGGGACCCATCCTACCATGGACCAGTAATAAGGGAACCCACCCTACCATAGACCAGTAATAAGGGAACCCATCCTACCATGGACCAGTAATAAGGGGACCCATCCTAACATGGACCAGTAATAAGGGAACCCATCCTACCATGGACCAGTAATAAGGGGACCCATCCTAACATGGACCAGTAATAAGGGAACCCATCCTACCATGGACCAGTAATAAGGGGACCCATCCTAACATGGACCAGTAATAAGGGAACCCATCCTAACATGGACCAGTAATAAGGGAACCCATCCTACCATGGACCAGTAATAAGGGGACCCATCCTAACATGGACCAGTAATAAGGGGACCCATCCTAACATGGACCAGTTATAAGGGAACCCATCCTAACATGGACCAGTAATAAGGGAACCCATCCTAACATGGACCAGTTATAAGGGGACCCATCCTAACATGGACCAGTAATAAGGGGACCCATCCTAACATGGACCAGTTATAAGGGAACCCATCCTACCATGGACCAGTAATAAGGGGACCCATCCTAACATGGACCAGTAATAAGGGAACCCATCCTACCATGGACCAGTAATAAGGGAACCCATCCTACCATGGACCAGTAATAAGGGAACCCATCCTACCATGGACCAGTAATAAGGGGACCCATCCTACCATGGACCAGTAATAAGGGGACCCATCCTACCATGGACCAGTAATAAGGGACCCATCCTAACATAGACCAGTAATAAGGGAACCCATCCAACCATAGACCAGCTGTCTGTATTTAACCAGGTATGGCCCATGATACACAGCTGTAGCTCACGCACTAACCATGACATGGCTCAAATTGTACGGGAATTTTGTTTTTACTGAGCATGCGCAGAAAACTAGTCTCAGTTCATGCCGCTTACTAGCGTGTTATGTTGCATGAACTATTAGGTTTCACCAATTAATGGTTCTTGCCTGTATTGTATCATACACAGTCGCGAGACAACAAAACCTACCATCCCATTTAGGCATTTACAGTTTGCTCTACACTAAGCAATAAATTAACAGACAGATTATCTTCTTTTTCTTTAGGCGGAAATGAAAATTGGCCACATTCAATGAGAAAGTGGATTTTCGCAACAGTTCAGAGAATTCACAGGACTGTACTCTGTTTTGCTCTTCATCGCGGCACTCAAGCGGCGTTCACAAATGGCGCAAAAAGTAAGACTGCGCGGTGTACGCGCAGCCTTGCACCTGGAGCACAACGCGCTGTCTTTAGGCTCTGCGCACACTGCGCATTCTTAATTTTTTGCGCAATTTGTGAACGCCGCGTGAGTGCCGCGATGAAGAGCAAAACAACCGCGAGTATATTGCGTGGTAAATTTCATTTTTTGAAGAAGTTTTTGCATGTAACTCGACAAAAAGGCCTCACAAGCATCGTGAATGTATATTTAGTGTGATGGGAAAGTTTTAGTTGTGTAGTACAAATGAAACTGAAGTTATTGCTGGCTAACGACCATGAAATGTTCACCTATCAACGACCATTTTGAAAACGCGTTACGGAGGCCCAAAATGTTAGACCCCTATAAGGCTCACGGAGCCTGATAGTTTCTAGAAGTAGACTGTGAGCATGTGTGCACATTGGTATTTGTGCATGTGCCGAGTTTGTGGGTGCCGAGTTTGCAAGTTCTGGGTGCCGAGTTTGTGGGTGCCGAGTTTGCAAGTTCTAGGTGCCGAGTTTGTGGGTGCCGAGTTTGCAAGTTCTAGGTGCCGAGTTTGTGGGTGCCGAGTTTGCAAGTTCTAGGTGCCGAGTTTGTGGGTGCCGAGTTTGCAAGTTCTAGGTGCCGAGTTTGTGGGTGCCGAGTTTGCAAGTTCTAGGTGCCGAGTTTGTGGGTGCCGAGTTTGCAAGTTCTAGGTGCCGAGTTTGTGGGTGCCGAGTTTGCAAGTTCTAGGTGCCGAGTTTGTGGGTGCCGAGTTTGCAAGTTCTAGGTGCCGAGTTTGTGGGTGCCGAGTTTGCAAGTTCTAGGTGCCGAGTTTGTGGGTGCCGAGTTTGCAAGTTCTAGGTGCCGAGTTTGTGGGTGCCGAGTTTGCAAGTTCTAGGTGCCGAGTTTGTGGGTGCCGAGTTTGCAAGTTCTAGGTGCCGAGTTTGTGGGTGCCGAGTTTGCAAGTTCTAGGTGCCGAGTTTGTGGGTGCCGAGTTTGCAAGTTCTAGGTGCCGAGTTTGTGGGTGCCGAGTTTGCAAGTTCTAGGTGCCGAGTTTGTGGGTGCCGAGTTTGCAAGTTCTAGGTGCCGAGTTTGTGGGTGCCGAGTTTGCAAGTTCTAGGTGCCGAGTTTGTGGGTGCCGAGTTTGCAAGTTCTAGGTGCCGAGTTTGTGGGTGCCGAGTTTGCAAGTTCTAGGTGCCGAGTTTGTGGGTGCCGAGTTTGCAAGTTCTAGGTGCCGAGTTTGTGGGTGCCGAGTTTGCAAGTTCTAGGTGCCGAGTTTGTGGGTGCCGAGTTTGCAAGTTCTAGGTGCCGAGTTTGTGGGTGCCGAGTTTGCAAGTTCTAGGTGCCGAGTTTGTGGGTGCCGAGTTTGCAAGGTGCCGAATACTTCTAGAAACTATACTGCTCCCCTGAGAGCCTTCAGTAGGTGCCGAAGTGACCAGTTACCAGTTAGCAGTAGTGTACAAACAAAGATAATGAACATCACTCAAGTTAGATTGCGCCATCTCTCATGCATGGCTAGTACACACAATATGCACATGCCTTATGCTATGGAGTGTACAAGAAGCTACATACTAAAATAGTACAATGGAGACATCAAACAAATGTCTTTTTATTTTCAGAAATAATGTCACAACTCTCACGGTGGAAAAAGATCATAGGATGAATTACATTTTTCACAAACCAGCAGTCTTGGAATGAGACTTCAGCTTCTTCCATCAGGTTTAAATATAAAAATGTTTTGTTATGAAATGTTTACATTTTTAACACTGGATTCCAATCGCGTAGTAAAGTTTAAAAATTACTATATTTTTTATATTAAATTGTGCATGTTTTTTTACTTACTTTTATTTACAAATCGTAATCATTTAGTTTCAAATGACTTAAATGTACGTAAAATGCACAAGTTGGATCAGTGTATCCAACGCTTATATAACCGATCGTATATACAGATAAAATATTTTCACAAAAGGATGAATTTATTACCTTTCTGGCGGTTGTCTGTTAGCCATAATTGCCTGAATATAGCGCCATCTTTAGTGCAGTGACGTCAAAATGTAGGTCACCGACCTTCACCTTTATGTCTAGATCCCAATGTCACAGTACACAGGACTCATGACAACAATAACATTATCCGACTGACTTATACATTGGAATGTACGATTATTTTATAGGGGCAATTGTTATAATAGTTACATATAGTTATAGTGTAAAACAAAAAGCCAACAGTTTTAACGTACTTCTTTAGCAAAATAAATAAATTTTAAGTGAAATAGGCTTTAACATTGCATATATATTTACTGGTCTTCTAAGTTCTAGAAACCTAATATTATTCGTTATTGTTAACCCTTCCATTAGAAAATCTATTTGCCCAAATATCTAGGCAACCCAAATCTACGCTATGAAAAATGGCGGAAGACAGCGGTGGTCAGGGTGGTGGACAAGGGAGCAATAATGATCTTGGAACGGCGTATTATCGTTCCAGAGATCCCATAAAGAATTTAAAAATCAAGTAAGTCTGGTACTGTAGTAGCATGGACATTGGTTTACTACACAGTTTAATTACAGTTTGCGTTGTAACTTGTATTTCAATGGAATGCCAAGCGTGATGATGTGCTTGTTTTTCACATCACTTCTCACACTCAATCTTTTTGTATAAACTGTTGTTACACTTACAAGTTACAGTAAAACATAATTGAAACAGTTTTCTTTCTGTTACATTGCAGTCTTAAAATGTACAACTTAAGGAGTGATCTGGCGTTTAAAATGTGAAAATCGGATGCTTGGTTGCAAAGCTAATGAGTGAACATAGTAAATAATGAATGCATAAATAATATTATTGTTGTTCCTCAATCAATTTTTTTATATATTTTTTTTTTTAGCCACAGCGGAGCATCAACACACAGCCTACACGCAGCTATCTCCTTTACTGTGGCACAAGTTTTAATAGTCTAGTTAGTAGTTGAAACTTTATACCAGCCACACATCTAAGTTAATTTTTGCAACTGACATTTCGTGTGTACACACACACACACTGGTCCCGAAAAAAATAGCAAAACATACTAAACCATAACTCATGATTCGTTCACTTCACAACACAACTCTGAAACTTTTCAGCAGGCGTTGGCTTTATCTCTTCTTACTTACATTGAACAATTATTGAAATTGGAGGTATATGGTTTTGTAGATATGGTTGAAAATAAAGAGCAATCCCTATTTCAGTCTGCACAGCCCTGCGCGAAGCTCCAATTCGAACTCGTGCGTGATCTGTCGATCAACTCGTGGTCGGAAATCTTCATTAATCTTCGGAAAGACCCGAAAAAATCAAAGTAGATTTGTATGGAAGGCACTCTCTCAAGACAAACCAAAAAGGTCTTGAAGCCAAGACTTATGCGCAACCTACGTCCTCATGTGTCAAAGAAATGTAATTCCAGTGAGAATTGCCAATAAATTACATCGACAACCGCTAAATTAAACTCATTTCACGACTTTAACAGATAACTATTTTTTCTTCCATGTTTAGGTTAGTGTTTTCTGTTTGCACATATTTTTTTTTCAGTTTTCCTGTTGCCTGTGTGTTAAAGCTCCGCTGGGGCTAAAATATGAAATACAATAAGAATAAAAAACAAGAATATTAATCTGTGTTTTTGAATGACCCGAGCTCATAAAAAGAGGTACATCTTTGAACCTAACATCTGATTTTCAAATTTTAAACGCAAGATCTTTTCTTAAGGTTTATATTATAATATCAGACTGCAAAGTTTCAGAAAGAAATCTCTTGTACATTATGTATTTATTTTTTACAAGAACAGCCTATTAGGAGAAATTTGCGTACATGCAGTACATGTATTGTCAGTGTTTGTTGTATGTCTTAGTATCCCTGGCCCCTCTGTGTTATTACTTGCTCCATTAATAAAGGTTCAAAAAGTGTAATGTTTTAATAATGTGCTCTTTAAATTTCTTCTTTTTGAAGAGTGCACCTTAAGCGTGTTACCGGCGCCAGTCTAGTCCCAACAGCTTTTGGCAACGATGAAGCAGGCCCCAGTCAAGAGGGGACGGCATTGAGGCCAATGGGAAGTAAACATTCCATTAAATGTATGTAGTCATTTGCTCAAAGATAACATGTTATAGTCTGCAAAGTGTATAACCACGAGGTGAAATGAAATCAGGACTATTCCGTTTAACGAGGCTAAAATGGAAAAGCCTGATTTCACAGAGGGATTATTCTGGGATGATACATAAATGAAATGCATTCAAAGTTTGCTTTATATAACTCAAACATACATGTAGATTCTTGTCATTTGAAAAAAAATTCACAATTAACACAAAATAGACACGGAAACTCGTCCACCCTACACCCTGAAAGGTTGATGAAAAGAATTCTAAACAATGTTGAGGACTCCATATATAGACACCAACCTTGTCCGCCAAGACATAACCTTACCTGGTTTCTACAAACAGGCAGGAAAAGATTGTTATGGAAAAGATGCTGCAAAGCGTCTGAAGCAAATCCAAAAGCACCTTGAGTAGGAATAGAACCTCTAACCATCTGCTTCTAGAGAAGTGTCCTAACCAGTAGACCACGGAGCTTGTCTGGGGATAAAAGATCAGCTTGATTCATGTAATTGGAGATGCTGCAACATCTTCAAACAATGACGATGTGTTTTTTCTTATTACCCATCTGTACAGCTCAAACCAGGCCAGAAGACAATGAAATATTTACCTTTAAATGGCAGCAGAAACTGTTCAGTTCCAGAGAGGTGGATTTGTACAGAGATATGGAAAACTGTACACGCCCTGTGGAGGAGAAGTATCATCGGGAGATCATGGGCCTGTATGAAGGAGATGGAAGACCTACTGCACGTCTCTTCTCATATGTTGACCATGATTCATTTGCCAGCATAGAGGAGGTATGTCAACACATAAGCTTTAGATTTGACTTCAGTCTGTACAATTAAGTCAAAAGGATCTGCATAATTTGAAACATCAAGGAAATTTGTACATATGGAACCAGTTTGTAGACAGCAAGCCCCAGAACAAAAACAAAACAAGACCTCAGCAATCCAGAGAACTGTTCCCCATGAACCCATGAATATATGAAAATATGTTCTATTTCATGTCCAAAATAATTTGTTACCAATGTATGTTATTACCAAATTTAATCATTTGTGTAGTTGCTAATAAGTGATAGATTCTTTCAGAGTCAATTTAAATCAATGATCTGATTGCTTTCTTTTTGCCAAACTTTAGCAAACTATGGTGACAACATCTTGCAATGAGAGGCCAACCTTCTTAACTAAGAAGATGCAGAATGTGCGAAGGAGGAAACAGACAGACAGGAGAAGAGATGGGTAAGGATCATTCCCTTCTCCCCTGGCCTCTTGCCTCCCACCCCGGGTCAAACAGGGAAAGTTGATCCAAGTATTCCTAACCCTAATTTGCTAAATTGGACAACCTCCCCCTCCCCCCCCCTGGCCTCTTGCCTCCCACCCCGGGTCAAACAGGGAAAGTTGATCCAAGTATTCCTAACCCTAATTTGCTAAATTGGACAACCTCCCCCTCCCCCCCTGGCCTCTTGCCTCCCACCCCTGGGTCAAGCAGAGAAAGTTGATCCAAGTATTCCTATTAAGCCAGCTACTCATCCTGTAAACAGGTAAATCAGTTGCTAAATAATACAATTACACCCCTTCCCCTTGTTGTTTTTTGCGAAGAAGTTTTCATTCACTTGAGCAAATATTCCTTCCTAATCGGTGAAATACACTTATTGAAAGCAGGATTTTCAGGTGCAGTTGGAATCATTCTCTGTCTGACAGCTTTGTGAAAATCTTTGCATGTTCTGAATCAAAAGCAAAAAAACATACAGGCATCACCAAGTTATCCCTATGTAGCACCTTTTGTCTGTTTTATTTTTAAGAAAAAATTTTGTATCAGTTTGAATCAAATGAACAGCTCCAGCTACTGATTTCGTATTCAAACAGAAGATGATATGGAGCTGTATCTAAATCTGGTTCAAAAAAATATATAAATATTCCTGTGAAAGTTGATAAATGTATATATTTGAGATGTTTTCAGGTATGGTCAGGCCAACTCTTTTCAGCCCAAGATGAATCCTGTTATTGAGGTTCCATCTGATGAGCATAAACGCAGTGCTCATGTGATCAACACACCAGTACAAACCATGTACATCATGGCTGACCTCAGCTCAGTAGAAGAGTAAGAAATACCGGCTTTAGCTTCTTATGGTTTAAGAATTCTTCATGCTTTTTATAGGCGCGTACGTTAGTGAATTTTGATATTTTTTTATCTTAAATTTTTATCATTAGTGCGGAGTGATATTGGCCATAGCTGCTCAAATGGCTGCAAGATTTAACATACATGTACTTCCAGATATGGCCAGGCCAAAATTTGACCTACTTTCACTCCTGGTTCCATCTGGTAGTATCACCTTTTTTTATTGTAAAGCAATAATAACAATTATAACTGTAAAGATTATGTCCTAAACTGACACCCAATGTTTGCCATGTTGACACATCTACATTCCTAAGATAAACCAAAATTTCAGTTTCTTAGTACTTTTCAAGACATTGTAATGACAAAGTTAGTCATGTCTTGGCCTATGATATTGCCGAAATGATCTCTAAAAGCTTAAACAATGTGAAAAGGGATCAGCATAGAATTCCATAAAGTCTTGAATCTTGAGCCGGATCCCAGTGTCCATAGGAATAGGCGCAGGGCACTGAGTAACATCTGCTCTTTCTAAAGCCATCATATCTCTTTATAGATACCAATATTAGAAATAAGTAAAAGACGACAGTGAGATGGATGACGTTTTGATATGAGGTGACATTTTGTTTTTGTTTTTTGTAGTGATTCCACGATCTTGGATGAGTATATTCTATGCACGATAAAGGTATGTTGTCTGTCAGAGGGTTGTACTGAAAGCTTAGTTAATTTGTTCGCAAATGTTTTATTATCTTTTAACATAGGGTGAGCTGAAATGGAGCTATCTGTGATTTCTAAACATTCTATTTATCTTGTAAATTGCTGCTTACCTCTTAACTCCTTAAAAGAATTGAAATATCAACCAAGGAAAAAGATGGGAGGAATATCATACAAGAGTGAATAGGGTTTCCCAAAGCTGATTGAAATCTGTAAATCAAGGGGTTATCAAGAGGTAGAAATGCCATTATTGCAACATACCTGAGTCTAGTTTCAGACCTTTTGGTCAGCAATGACTCGCACTCCTGTTAGCAACAGTCATTGTGGAAGTCTTTAAGATTTGAAGGCAGTGTGCCCCTTTAAAGACAAGAAAGACAAAGCCCTATTGTATCATATCATTAAAGGTTTCATTTCCAGACTAAGGAGATCGTATCACTTGATATCTCTGTACAATAACACTCCTGCTATGAAGCTTGTTGAATGTTCATCTATTCTGTCACTCGTGTTGTTTTTACACCTTTAGTATGACACACATGGTGTACTATCTATGACTCCAGACTTCAATCATCACCGTTCCCCATACACCATTGTGACTGAGTCTACACGACGAGACACATTTGAATACACAGTGCAGCTTGCCTCTCAGGCCATGGGTCAACGAGATCAGGACAGGGAAGCTAAGATGTTTCGTGAGCTGTATCAGAGACATGTTGATTATATGGGAGCTATGGTGGGACATGACTTTGAGCAGGTGAGAACTGAATCACATCAAACATCAATTGGATTGATGTTGGCAAATAGGATTAAGCTTTAAAAAAAAACAAGACGAAACAAAAGTTTGTTTCCTGTAGGTTCTCCATTTTTGTTTCTTTCATTTAAAAAAAAAATAATTGTTTTTTTTTTTGGGGGGGGTTCCCTTTCACAAACCATAATTGAGTAATAAATAACAAGGGAAACTGACTGAGTAATTTTTTCAACTTAATTATAGGTTGAACAAAGACCCCCAAACAAAAGTATTGACTAAATAGGGAGACCACCAACAAGGGGCTAGATAGCTCAGTTGGTAGAGTACTGGAAACTTCAAATCCCACTTCAGTTAGTTGTTCTTTGTTCAGCCCATATTTCAAATATGATAACTTAAAGGCATTATTTTTAAAACAATTTTTTAAGAAATAAATAACAATAAATGAAATTTGCAAAACTTGACACACGGCTTAATACAGTCGGCTCCCGTTAATACGAGCTCGCATATTACGAGGTTCCGGTTAATACGAGGGTTTTTGCCGGTCCCGAACGGCCCCGTGCGTGTTTCAATGCATTTAAATATGGATTATACGAGCACGGTAGTAGCAAGAACACGGTTATAACGAGGTAATTTTGTCCGCCCGTTACGAGCAAAACATTGTTTTCAACCCTTTTGTAACGAGAACAATAAAAACCCAACAAAGGAAATACCTTCAACAGCCTGAAAATCGTTATTTATGGCTTGTAAGACAATCAATAGAGGTGCTAACTGGACGCTATCGCTAGCAATACTAATCCGAAACTGGAGTCACGAGTCAGCGAGCAGGTTGTTAAATCCAAATTCCGGACAATGGTGGGATTAGGAGTCTTGCATGGTTCAAACAACGGAGCAGATTCCATACTAAATCAGCATTCATCAATTCATGTGAAATCTTCAGAAAAGATACTGATCCAATGAGTTTTACAAGTGCATGATGTGCATTATCAGCAGGAAAAAACCCACCGCAACTGAAAAGCTAAAATATTTGCGCGATCAATATTAAATGCAACAGCGAGATTTCCCTGGTATCCCGCGTTAGCATTGAACCATCTAACATCACACTGGTGGTTACCAATGAAAATCAACATTTTATTTGTTGCCTGCTGCGACCGAAGTTTTGCACCGAAACTTCGCTAAACAGGAACAGCAAGTTAAAATCTCAGACATTTTTTCAATCATGTAAAATGTAAATTGATTTTATAAATTGACTTTCCAACTAAAATAACTCAATTCAAACATTTTTATTAGCCCAATTTTGTGTTTGTTTGTGCGGTACATGCACACACTATGCACACAGTTATCCATGTATTACAGCAACCTTGTCTGTGTACACGTGCGGCCATTATGTCATGCACTTTGTGCATAGTGCATTGATTATCGACGCGATCGGATATTACGAGCTTCGGATCTAACGAGGAAAACGGGCTAGTCCGGCGGACCTCGTATTAACGGGAGTCGACTGTAAATGGTTTCATTTTGCCTTTTGAGAAATAAACAGCCCTATAATAACATGAAGGTAATTGCCAGCATTTTGTTGATTGACGTGTAACTCTATAGCAGAACTTGGTACATAGTGAGGGTATTTGCTATGAAAGAAAAATAATGTAGAACCAATCGCAGACTAAATATTACATGGTATACATATTTTGGCATAGCAGGTTTTTGAGCACCAAACCGATTAGCAGATCTATGAGCTTGACCCAAAAGTATGATTGGCATTACAAATATTGGGCGTGACCACTAAAAATAATCCATGGCTAAACAGCACACTACTGTTGTATGACTTTTGACTGGGGCCCCTTAACAAAGGTATTGACAAAATAGGAAGACTACCAGCATAGGGCTTGATAGATCAGTTGGTAGAGCACCGTACATAAACCCGGAGGTCACAGGTTCAAATCTTGTTCTGGTCAATTTTTCTTTGTTCATCCTAAAATTGACCAATAACAGTATTGCATGAGAATTCTGATAGAATTGCCCCTTACTTTAAGATCTAGGCAACCCAGTATGAAATTCAAAATTATTAATATCGGGCAGTTTTTTAACAAGAGAAAAGTATGAGGTTGTAGAAAACTGAGATTAATAATATTTTCTTATTGCAGGTTGTATCAGGAGTATTGAGGCTACTTGTTTATGGGGAGATCATATCAGCCAAAAACTATGAGTATGATAATCTCTATGTGCACTTTTTTGTGGAACTACCCAAACGTAAGTAAGACTTCGAACCGCTATGGTATCGACAATCTTATAACTACATGGCAGCTGTAACTAAAAGCTGTTTGGTATTGAGCCAATCAAGGCTCCAAACTAACAATGGACCGCAGGCTCGAGGCCAGTGATTTAAGCATTGGGCCTGTAAACACATGACTTGACAAGTCCAGCAGTCTTGTGTTTTTTAATTGGATAATACTACTTCACTGTGTAATATCTTTCAATTCTGTAGAGTAGAAGTATGCTCGCCCATAGCACAAATGAGAGAAATCTTCTCTTACTTTTTGTTCAAATAAAAACAACTTATATATTAAACTGCGTAGGTTTTTATTCTTCTCACTTTGATTCTGGTCCCGTCAAAAGAATTGTGGTTCAGTAAACATTTTGAGCAGCAAGCCCTGTGGTCCATTCACTCTATACTAATGAGCCAATACAGAAACAACTTTATTGTTTCTGACAACTAAAATGTTCCTCCCTGAAACTGAGGTAGTTTTGATACGAATGTGATAACTGTTTGCATCACCTTATCTTATACTCTTGCTGTCTGACCATTCAATACCATTCACTGTGGTTTTGAATGATAGATAAACTATGCCAGCCTGCAATATGATACCATGTGGGAATGCATGTACACAGTACACAGTTAGTTCTGTGCAAAGTTGTGCCACCGTACACAACCTGGGCAGTCGAATGGTTTCAAATGGTTGGTCAACTCACTGGAAAATGTTGCCAAGAGTCACTGAGAGTAGGAGGGTTAAACATCATGTTCATATTTACCGTAAGAATTCTATGTACATTTTGTCAATGTTTATTGTAGATTGGTCAGCTGACAGATCCCAACAGCTCTCAGGTGTCACTCAGACATGCAGCACAAAGGAAATCAACAGAGTAAGATTTTCACATCAAATTTGTTTGACGGGTATTTTTGTCTGGCACTACTGACATATCACTTGAGTAATGGGGAAAATGTTTGCTATACAAAAAACATCATTAGGAACAACAGAGAAATATAATCTTTGCAGAACTTGTCTTGAACAAAATGAAGCAGTTTTGTTGACAACAATGATTGACAAATTAACTGACGAATCCTCAGCTGGAGCCAAAGTCAGGGAGAGGGAGCTATTGCAATATACAAACCAATCGTTCCATCATTTGCTTGTTTTGGGTTTGTTTTTAATGCTGATTTTTTATGTACTAATGTATTATTATTGTATTATGTATTATTATGTATTAAATTCTGAATAATTTTGGGGCAATATTATTTTGTATTTTTAATTTTGGAAGCATACACATAAACTAAAAAACTCTATAAACTAGAATTAACCACGGCCCTGTTCATTGTTACTGCAGGAGTATATGAATAATCATAAGTATGTTTATTGTTACTGCAGGAGAATGTGGCGTACTTCAGTTACCCATTTGATGTAGAGTTGTGTTACCGACATGAGGAGGTGGGTCAAGACGGTGATAATCAACAGGAATTACTTCCCCAATGGCCTCAGATCTTCCTAGAGGTACTGTCTATTGATACCTGGCAGCGTTATCGCACAGAGGGGTACGGGTACCTGACCATACCCTCAAAACCAGGTAGGTACAGTTTACTGCCAGCAGTTTTTGTAATATGTTGTAATGGGATTACTCCTCAGGAGTTGAGTTGGTTTAAGTGATGATGTAGGTGTGATGAACAAGGGTCGTTATAGTATGCTTGATTTTTAAAGGAACATTACAGAATTGGTTTTTGCTAACAAAACAGTTGCTGGCAGTGTAAGCCCTTCATGTAATCCACCATATACATAAACTGACAAACCTGTAGAAGTTTGAGATCGATCGGCCATCTGGCTCACGAGAAAATAGTGAAAAACCGATTACACATTTAGCTTCAACAAATGAATAAAACATTCAATGAGTGATAAACTCCAATCGGAAAATTAGTTTATTCATTTCTCATCAAATATGGCATTTCAGACAGAAATTTTTCAAGGGATGTTTTCTATCATCATCATTAGACCGTGTAAGTTTTATGTAAATCTGTGATCAAAAAGTATATTTTACAAGTTTTTTTCTTACCAATTCTGTAATGTTTCTTTAAAAAAAAAGCGCCTAATAGATATGTATTAATAATGTGTGTGATTTTACGGGTGCACAGCGACAGTGATTGGTTGATAAATTAAGTAGTGGGGCTTAATGGGTCAACACAGGTGACACCAGTTGCATTGCTGGTTTGGATATCAGTGGAAACGTTCCACTAGTTATGTAATACATGTGTACTGCTGCATGCTTGTGAACGTAAAAACATTTCACAAGGCTGATGATTTAAGAAGTTGACATGTATAATTTGGTGACAACAATAAGTGACTTTGTTGCAAAAGGTCTATAGTTATTCCACCATGCAAACCTGCATGTCATATTGTTTGGAGAAAATCACGATTGAATTTGCACTATTTTTCTGCTTTACTGCTGTTTCGGAGTCTGCTTAGTATTTTTTATTTATTTTTAAGACAAAAATTAAGCTGACTTCTTCATTTGTACAGGATTGTCAATATGTTTTCATTCTTGAAACTCTTTTAATTATTAAATAACTCTTAAAATAATTGTCCGGATTTCACCTCATGATTATAATATACATCTAATATTTGTAGAATTTTCAACAAAGAAAGTATTTCTTTTTGAAAGTGTTACGTCTCTTTGATTATCATTTATCTTAACCTGACAGTCATGAAGGTCACCTCTAGGGTATTTATGTTGGCCAGGATTTAGAATAAGGATGTCAAAATTTGCCGTAATTAAAAATAAGTATCCGACTTGCTTATTTACAGTTAACATGTAAACTATTGTAAAAGTAGGGTGGCCAAAGCGCTATATTCATGAGTTGTGTCATGTGGTCAGCCATTTCTTCTAATTAACAAATCATCGTTCATAATACAGTTCTGACTTTCATCATCCTAACAAAAATTTGCTTCTACATCAGCCTCAGGGTAAAATGAAATAATAGGATCATTACAACGAATCAAGGACGGTTTCTGTCACCTGAGGAACAAGAATTCAAATGCAAACAAAAATAATCAGAACTCTTTTGCAATTTTATTTGATACCCTGATCTCTTTGAAAAATAATATTTAGTTCATGGTCTTTATAGACTTCTTTTCAGTCAAAGACTCTTAAGCTGTGATTCATAACTATTTTTGTTCACTTTATTAATAATTTGTACTTATTATGCACTTTTTCAAGCCTTTTCCTCAGCATTCCCCAAACCATCACAACTCCTTAGGAGTATGCAGCACTGTTTTGGGTGAAGACTAAACTCACTATATTGGTCTAATTCTATTCATTATTTTTATTTAATCTTTTTTAACAAGGTATTCACACCATTGAAGTACAAACATGGCGGCCGTGTGGTCGTAATGTCTTTGACAGCATGCGCCGATTCTTCATTGGCGGTTCACCAGAACTGGAGGACCCAACGTATATTTCTGTCCCGCCAACACATGAGGGCGCTGTGATGAGCCGATTTGGTTTCCAGACAGAGGCAACTGGGAGTGTAAAAGTGAAGTTGAATTTACTACAACAGAGTCAGTGAGTATTGAAATTATGAAAATATCTTGTTTCATAAAGACAATAAGATATAAAGACAATAATGACAGAAAGATAATAACAGTTGGGAGATTTTGGAACAATAGGTGGCAGCAGATATAACCAGTAAGCTTCCATTTTTGATGTAGTTCCGAGCATGTGGACATATCCAAGGAATTGAATTGGTAAATCTGCTGCCACCTAGTGTCCCCAAAAGTGCTCCATTGACTTTGCACACACAAAAAATTCTTTTGAAGAAACAGAAACCTTTGGTTAGAATTTATAGAAACAGTTTTGCTGCGTATACAATTTTGACATTTCTTAGATTAAAAAAAATGATAATGAGTATAATATTGTGTCAGTGCAAAAATGTTGTATCTCCTAAAATAGCACTTACGTTACGCGGGAGTTTCAAAGTGTCAGAATGTTGTATCTCGCTTGAAATAGCATGAATGTACAAACAAAACAAGTACGCGCTGAGAAACAATGTTTTTGCATGGGGCATTTTTCTTACGAGATACAACATTTTTGCACCTAAAGGGTGCTCAAGCGCTTCACAAAAATACAATTAAAAAGCAAGGCTAATAAAAAAATATGCTTATCAACTAGTAAACAAATTAATAGAGCAAAACAACAAGGATGATTTGAGAAAAAACAAACAAAACAAATTTAAACAAATACAGAAACAAAGAAAACAAATTGCTTAGAATTAGTTATGGTTAAAGTTATTCCCCTGAAACTTTATTTTCACAAATACTGCAAAATCTGATATGCCAGTCATCAAGAAGAAAAATTACCAAATAATAAAATTGGTCAGAACAGTCATGAAAACTTTGCAGTTTGGCAAAACCCGACAAAAGTTCAGTCTAAGAAATGACTCACACAGTTGAGTATGGTTTCTGACTTGTGTTCTACAATGTACCAGTTAATGATAAGTGCCTCACTAAAAAAATTCTTTGTTATTTTCAGAATCTTTATGGAAAAATCGACTTCCAAGAAGATGGTTGGAACATTACTTGACAGGCTTGGGTAAGTAAGGAACTTTGAACTTAAATCCCCACAATAGAGTGTGCAGGTCTTGCATGTGTTCAAACTTCTGGAACCAAATCGGTATAAAACATATGAAGGTAAAATTCCTAATTCCTTTTAACAAATCGACAAAGAAAACCCGAGAATAAGACTTGACCTCCGTTTCCGGTTACTTGTAAACAATTAAGAATGTTGCCCAACTGACATTCATGTTGTCATCAAACCTATGTAATGGTCGCACAAATTCGGGCGTGATTGGCAAATGCCTCGTCCCAAGTTTTAAATTTGTTTCAAGGTTGATTAAAACAAATGGTTGTATTATTTAAACATGAAGTTGTATTTATAAAAAATGCTTTTCTAAGGAAGTTATGAGTTAGTTACTTTAATTTTGTTTCTTTTGAACAGCGGTCTTACAATGCAAGCATCTGTCCAAAATGTTCTTGGTAAGTGCTATATTTTGTGGATTCAGTTAGTCAAACGACTTAAGGTGCTTATATTATTGTGTCAGTTTAAAAATCTCTGCAACAAAAAGTATTTACATGAAACGTTAGTTTGAAGCCGCACAAATGTTGTGTCCCCCCAAAAAAAACCTAGATTGTGGAGAGGTTCAATGTTTTTGCATAAAGTATCTCAAGTGCAAGATATGATTTAAATATATCATCCCATCAGTGCAAAAAGTTGTATCTCGATTTGTCAAAAAATTGTGTATCTTGCACGAAAGTGCTTCAGTGAAAGATATTATCTCGGCACGTACTTGTTTTGTGTGTAAATCCGGGCAGTTTTAAGTTAGAGATGTTTTGACAATATTAACTCGCATGTAACCTAAGTGCTATTTTAGGAGATAAATGAATTTGCACTGACACTGATGCGATGTACACACATCAATGAGTGGTTCCCTCAATACGGATGGTTTGCATTATAGTGCGCCCTCTACAGTTTGCCCAGGAGAGGCCACAGTGCATCATGGGATAAAGTCCTCTTGCAGGGCCCACTGCATGACCCCTGATTGTTTAAGTTCATTCATGGTTTGCAAAGCAGCAGGTTGTATTTGTTTGTGTTTATGGCATAAGATGGTATTTTTGGTGAGGCTGGTGAATATTTTTCACATATATGTAAGCCATTTAAAGGTCCAAACTGCCCGTGTGGTGCTGAGTTGGTATTCTTATGGTTGTTTTTTAATCGACCCACTTTGTGGGGAACATGGCCTCTCTGGGGTGGAATTTAGAGGGTGTACTATATATTGTGAATCGTCTGATTATTGTACACCAGGGCCCAAATTCATACAGCTGCTCCTGTGAACGAGCATAAGTGACACTTATTTTTGACTGATGAATTCAGTGAGAAGATTTAGTGTTCCTTAAACATAAAGCAGTTAGTTATCAGTGTTTTGCTTAAGGGCCGAAGCGAGACAGAAACCTACATTTAGACAAAACCAGAACTTGGGTGTGGTGCATTGATCACATGGTTATGTTAAGTAGTATCATCTTGTTTTGTTTTGTATTTACAGAATTGTTTCAGAAAGCTCGGAAGAGGATGCAAGCAGCCAAAGAGACACTGTCAACCATTCAGTGAGGATAGTCTGTGACTTTCAAATCATACTTTCTAGAAGAATAGCTGTGCAGTTAAAATACACTCAGTTTAGTCTTGTCAGAGCACCTTCATTATCTTGTGGACAAAAGAAAAAATTGTTGGCTTTTGCGATAATGCATTTTCTTAAATGCAACTGGGTTGTATATTTTCATTAAAATCCTCAGACAAACACCCTCAACCAATTGATTGAGAGAAACTCAGTGAGTAGTGACTGTTGCCAGTCTGTTTTGCATTAGATAAGATACAACCTTAAATAGCAGGTTTTGAAGGTGACTGCTACAAGATCTCGACCCCTAATGCACTTGATCTAGCAGTGTACAATGAGATCATTTATGGAGATCATTTTAGGAAATCCCCATCACTGTGAAGACAGATTTTATCAATAATTTGTTTTCTTTCTCTGTTTAACATTTATTTGGTAACTACTGCACTGTATATAACCTTTTCTTTAAATGTACTGTTTGAATTAATGCAAGCTTGTTTCACAAAAATTAAACAGTTGTTCATAAAAGAATCCTTTTGTGTTAATTTGGAACAGGCTTTATGATGTAATGTGCCACAAAATTAATTTTAGGTTGAACAAAGAAAAATTGACTAGAGCAAGACTTGAACCTGCGACCTCTGGATTAACGTGCTGGCACTCCATCAACTGAGCTACCTAGCCCTTTGTTGGCTGTCTCTCTATTTTTGTCAATATTGGGATCGCACCAAGTTTCAAATATCAAGTAATAAACCACAATGAAAACTGACTGGATAAATTTTAAAATAATTTTGGGTTGAACAAAGAAAAGTTCTAGTGTGGGAATTGAACCCAGGACTTTCGGATTAACATTACAAACGATCTCCATAATCATAAAAATAACAGAATTCACTGTAAATATATGAATATGATTTTCTTTTATGAAATTGTACATGCCCCTACCTTGTTGTAATTATATTTATTTTAGCATGTGCAAATAAAGTTACTTTAAACAAAGTATCAATAATTGTATGATTCCTGTGATTGGTTGAATTGATTCCATAAGGTTCTCTTAGAAGTAACTTTCAAGAAGTTTTTTTTTTCTTTTTTAGAATGGTAGTTGTCAGTTGTCTACCTTTTCAACTTCAATCCATTTTCCACAGTACCAGATTCATACAGGTACTGAATTTTAAATGGAGCTAATAAAGCATTAAAAAATAAATACAGGAATGTAGCCCTGCAGAGGGCCCTCAAAAGAAGCATGGCTTGTTGGGGTATCAATATCATCAGCCTTAATTCAAGTTGCCAAAAACAAACAAATACATTTAAAAGATGTTTACACTTGACTGGACATGGGTAGTGAAAATAGCTGTAGCTATTCAATTAGCCACAAATGCCAGTATTGTCTTTTGCTTGTAAGACCACAGCCAACTTCAAAACCACTACTTGGGCATTGACTCCATCCTGATTGAAGCCCATACCGTTTCATTCTCCCAACATCTGTTTATCATTTCTCAGTACCCATTGTTCTCGGTGATTGTACAAAGAGTTTGTTGTTTCTTCTGGTGTTTCTGGTAGCATTGTATGCAAATAATAAATGTTTGAACAAATCTAGTTAATGAGGGGCTCCAAGGTAACCTTCAGATTTGTGATGCACTCATTTTCCAATAAAGAGTCCTTTATTGGGAAAAAATCAGAAGTCTTTAGCCTCCATTAAAATTGTGTAAAATACTATTTTATTTGAAACTCTTTCAAAGCTAAATCTTTCAACATCCAAAACCATTCAATGACATCACATTTCAAACATAATTTGGGTCTTTACATTTGTGTACAGGAAATGTTTAGTTCATTATTGAATTACGATGATATTCAATCAAAACGACATTAATTTTGACCTTTAGGCTGACACACAAATTCCTCTTTGGAATGTACAGACCCATTTGTTGTCGATACTCAATGACTTCATGTTTTAAACTTTGCTCTGGAAGAGCATCAAATAAAATGACAATTTTAACATGTAATTATTTTTTCCCACTTTCACAAGGTACCTACCTATTGGAAAATGAGTGCATCACAAAAAAACTGAATTCGCCATTGGAACCCCTCTCTTTAAGGATTGGTTTGCCTTTAAACAACCCCAGTACCAGAAATGACTGGTATTGTAATGCAATTTGACATGTTGGACATCAGTTAAACATTCTCTATAGGACTTAATGACTCAGTTCTACAATCATCACATGACATTCTTAATCACAAAGAGCAAAACACATACATGTATTTGGTTTCCAATTTAATTCTCAACTTTATTTATCAGTATATCAGATAAAACAATTCACAATAGTACTGATAGAGAAAATATTGCAAAATACAATAGTAAGATTCTTACTACACAAAGAATTAAAGATAGAACACAATAGCACAATGTTTTATAAAATAAATTCACATTCATCATTCCCAATCTACGATAAACTTAACAAAATCCAGCTTTAGATTTGCACATCCCCTGTACTTATATACGATAGACTACTCCTGGATTTTTAATATCATACAAAGCTATGTGGAGGGTTTGACACACAAGTTGTTTCATTCCTTAAATGAAAATGAAATACAACATTCATCTCTTTTAAAGTAAAAATTAAGTGCAATAGTTCAAAATTGTACAGGGTGCAGTTACTGACTAAACAGCATGACAACATTGGGCCCACTATGAATGCTCAAGCTACATGTACAGTGTACATGGTGTACAGTAAAACTAACTCTAATTAATAGGCGGATTAAGATTTCTCAACCTGTACTGTGTAGTAAATTGTGACTTAATGTTGAATCTGTATTTTTATTCTCTCACAACTGCACTTAAACAAACAATTGTCATCGAAACACTTGACCAGATGCCATATTATCCAATGTGCACATCCTAAACCAGGCATGTCTTTTTTTTATTAAGGAGTTTACTCATGTCATTTATGAGTGACAAATACATACAATGCCATTTAAAAACTTCATCCTTCAAGTTCTGACAGTCAATTTGATAAGATCAGCATTCATCTCATATTTGTATGCTAGGACTGCATGAAGAAGTTCAAATCAGGGTTACAGAGGGAGACAAGACACAAACGAGATAACAACTGTGCAATGACTGTATATCAAGACAGTTGTTGAGCCTGAGTCTGGAAACAACCTGGACCCTCCATCAGGGAGATCACACTCCTGATGAAGAACGATGGAAGAGGTTCCTGGAAGACATCATCGATGGGAAGAAACAACATGGACAAACCTTTAAGAAGAAGTCCCCAATTGCCTATTTCTTGAAGTTCTTCCCTATCAAATGGACACACATAAAGTAATCTTTGAGCCACCAATGTCAGACTACACTGCACATGTTTAAAGCCTGGTTCAGCATTTATTTACTTACTGATGGGCCCTGTCAAGATTAATCTACAAAGATTACTGGTCATCACACCCAGGGGTGAGAATGGCAACAATGATCAAGCAAATCTGGTCAGATATCCTCGACCAACATCTGGCCCAGTAAAATACCCAAAGCTCATCAGTCCAGATGTATGCTGGCCAACAGTTTATCGGAAGGGAAAACAGTTTTGAGTGTGAAATTGCATTGACAACAATTATTACAGCATGGAAGTTAGAGATAAAGGCTTTCCAAAACAAGTGGTGCCCTGAGCAGAGGCATGCTGGGATAGGAAAGGGAGCATCCCAGAAATCATCTTCTTTTTTTGTTGATGGTGTAAACGGCATCAACAATACGGATGGAAGAAAAAAATTAAAGATTTAAAATTTCAAAAAAATACAAATTATTATTGTATTTGAGAGCAAGAGGTCTTGTTGTAACAAAAGAAAAGCATAATGAACTTGCTGAGAAGGCATACTACAGATAGAGAAGTCAAGGTAGCACTCAAGAAATCAAAGGAAATGAAGCTTATTTGGATGGTGGTATGATTCCATTACCACGACTTAAACCAGAAATCCTTCACTCAGCAGGTGGGAAGCCCCCCCCCCAGTAAGTTTGCCAAATACAACAAGGGCCCATATTGACAGTTATATAAAGACTGGTGAATTACAAGACATCATCGAAAGGTAAGAAGACTTACAGTGGGGTAATAAACTGTAATTGTAAGACCCATTTGCCATTAATATTATTTCATGTGTATGGGCGCAGTTCCTTGCTGTCTGCAAAGCTTACTCCCTCTGAAATGTCCATATACATGTATATTGTGTTTGTAATTTATACTGTAGTGTAGAATATACATGTTGTCAAGCTTTTTGCATAAAAAGTGAACAGGTACAGAATGTTTTCATCTGGTGGTTTGAATGTATTTTCATGAATCACTTTATGAGTTTGTGCATTTTTCCACATTTTGTTTTACAGTCGATATATATCTGACCATGTGAGAAGGATGGCTTACCATGGCATCAATCCAAACTTCAGCTTATTGTTTTGTATGTGGTAAGGTATTTAGGCATATTCTTGTTCCAATAACTGATTATGTTGGATAGTGCAATAAATATATATCAAACATTATTTTGGGGTTAAAATTTCCATGTTTTAATTTACAGATCACGTCAGGAAACTCTTTCCCGCTATTGAAGCGTCCCAAGTTCGCAAACTATTGGCATTCAAGCAAAAGATGTTCAAAGCCAATACAATACTTTAATTCTGTAGCTTATATCAGTAGTTACCAGTAAAAAGTGTTGAGACCTCATGAGATCCTCCATGGGATCCTCCATGAGATCCTCCATTGGATCCTCCATGAGATCCTCCATGAGATCCTCCATGAGATCCTCCATGAGATCCTCCATGAGATCCTCCATGGGATCTTCCATGGGATCTTCCATGGGATATCCCCATAGGATACTTCTTCAAGAGAAGTGATTAGTCAAGAGCTTTTTAGCTTCATCGACCAATGTATGTTTACAGTGTTGTTTTGTTTTGCACATGCTGAAGAACTTTGAATGAAGCTTATCTACTCACTTATTGTTTTCCATGTTACCATGGTTACTGTCAATATTGATGTAGGTCAAACCACAGACCAGTAGTAATGATGATCCATATTGTTCATTGGTTGTGCTGAACAAGGACAGTGGGCAAGTTACAACAGCAGAGTAGCTGTATAGTAGGGTAACTTCAATCCTTTTTTTGGTAAACTAACAATTTTCTTTAATAGATGTAAATCTTCTTGTTGGAAATTTATTTGCTCCACTATTGGTGTATGCTTCATACTCTGCTGAGTCATTGTGTCAGTCTTCCATAACAGTAAATCTACATGTATTTTACAGTATGAAGTTCACAATGTCAGAAGAAGAACAATTCATCCAAGACAAACTATTCGATAAGTTCAAAGAATATTTCAACTACAAATTGGACAGTATTGCGAATTCCAGCAAAAACACAGATTAATCTAACATCAAACAAAATGAAGCCCTGGAGCTCCACACAATTCGAGTTTTGCAGAAAATTTGGACCAGCCCATGATAATGTAGTAAATGGACTTTATATTTAAGCACGCTCACGGTCGCCAGAGGGCGCCATTGACATGCTATTGGCAACGGAAGGTCAAAGGGTAGACCTACGAGGTTTGAGCGGGAAAACAAGACAAAGATTGGAAGCAGGAGAGATTGATGAGAGAAATAAACTTGACTTAAAAGACGAATGAATGAACCCAACCAAACTGTGGTCTAAGCCAGCTCCATTATCTGTCAAAATGGAATATGAAAAGTGGAATATGGTTGATTTTGTAAGATTTGGTACACCACCATGTTGAAACATTTGGTTGATTTTGACGGAGTTGGTCTATAGGACACAACATCCTGGTTGATTTTGGTAGAGTTGGTCTCATACTACAGTACACACATTCCTGACATTTTTTTAGGGATCAGTAAATAAACAATGTATATTAGCTCAATACAATGACTTGGGTACTGCATGTACATACACTTACATTGTGTTCTATTGTTTATTTAGTTTTTCTATACCAACTATGAATATGAATGGAACTGGTGACTCTAGAATGTTAGGGTCGCCAGTTCCATTCATATTCATAGGAGGTATAGAAAAACTCCATAATTCAGTATTCATATATGTCATGCTGTATTACATAACTTTTTTTTAAAAGAAACATGAATGAGTAGTTTTTTACAAAAGGTAAGTGTCATGGTAATATTTCATTAGAAGTTTCAAGAGCATGCCCAGCTATAAATAAGGGTGAAAATGCAAACCCACCACACTTCAATGTGCTTGCTTGTGTCATCATGACTGCAAGAGAGATAAGAATATTACAAGAAAGTTTAGACTTGTGAAGAGAGTTTAGTGTTTCAACAGGCTGCAATGGGGAAGAGAACTGCTAGAGATCAAGAGAGAGGAGAGGAAGAAGGAGGCTGCCGAAAGGCGAAGAAGATGAAAGAAAAGGAGAAGAGCAGTAGTGCGAAAGGGAGTAAAGGAGTTGATCCAAGCTCAAGGGGCCACGAAAAGAAACGTCCTCTGCAGCAAGGTACAAGTCTGCAGAAGAAGAAGAGACTGATGGAAGAAGAGCAACAAAATCTAAGGGAGACCATCAGAAGAAGTGTGACCCATGCAGGCATCAAGATGGGAAAGACCTACAGGGCGCTTGCTACTACTAATTCGGAAAGTGAGGAGGAATTCCTTGATAAAGCTGCGGCGATGACCTCTTCAGGCTGTGAAGAAAGTTTAGTCAAGGAGTCATCTTCAAGAAGTGATGTGCCTGAGCCACCCATACAGCAGGCTGGAAAAGCCCCTCCAAGAAAAAAGGTGCAAAGGAAGAAGACGAAAGAGGCTGACTCAGACAACGACCCCGACCCTCCATCATGCTACCAGCCTGATTACACCCCAGACAGTGAAGGTTGGACGAGAACGCTCCACAACGTCAGCGTCAGAAGTTTCAAGGCGAAGGGTACACTGGGACCATCATTCAACAGACGCTCTTCAGCTTTGAAGTACTTCTTGAAGTTCTTCCCAGTCAGCCTGCTTCTCATCATTGTGAAGTGGACCAACGTGAAACTGGCTGAAAGACAAGTTCGACTGACCTCTCTTGCTGAAATTAGAGCCTGGTTCGGCATTCACCTGACAATGGGACTTGTGAAAGTGGCGAACTACAAGAATTACTGGTCCACACATCCCGGCCTTAGCAACTCCCTCATCTCATCCACGATGACCCGCAACCGTTTTGACTGTATCAGCCAGTTTCTGATGTGCAATGATGCCAGCAAGGACCTGTAGTATCCTTATACTACACACTCACACTGATAGAGCTACCCAAGTCCAGACATGTGTTTACCTCATCAACATTCCAATCATGACCCAACCTAACTAATGAATAATGCATAGAGACCACCACCATGCAGTGATGGTACCCTTGAAACAGTAGCCCATTGATAAGTGTAAATGTATGTGTATTAAGCAAGAGATATGTGAGACACAATAAACCAAGCAAGCATCGAAGCAACAACTCTTGTGAAACTCAAGATATTACAGGACCCCTCCCTCATCAAAGACAAAGCTCACCGCTACAACGCCAAACTAAAGCACCCCTTGTTCCATGTGCAGCCAGTGTGGGACAAGGTCCTTAAGCAGTGCCTGAAGAAGTACGTGCCCGATCGAGAACTGACCACTGAAGAGGCGATGATCCGGTACAGGGGATTTTAAGGTCCGGAACTTTTTTATGCCACTGAAGCAAATTCGTGCCGGCTTAAAGGTGTACGCGATTGCCGAATCTGCTACAGGGTTCATCCTCAATTTCATCGTGCACCCTCATGGTCAAAAGCCTGCCAAGATGTTGGACATCACGATGGAGACAGCGAACTTTCATCTGAACTCCTACCACCACTTGTATACTGACAAGCTGTACACCTCCATCCCCTTGGCACGAACTCTCCTCAGCAAGAAGACGTACCTCACCGGGGCTATCAAAGGAAACAGCAGAGGCCTGCCGAAAGATTTCAACAGTGAGAGAGTGAAGAGAATGGGCAGTAATCCTCGGGGCTCTTTTTCAACACGCCAGAATGGACAACTGACCTTTGCTGCTTGGAAGGACAGTAAAGTGATGCTCCTTTTGTCTTCAGCTCATCAAGGGTGGAGAGACCCTCATGAGCATTCCTTGCAGAGAAAGATTGCAGATGACGGAACTGGACGCCTGGAGAAGAAGACCATATCTGCACCTTCACAGGCTGTTGATTATACCCGATATATGGGAGGGGTCGATCGTGGGGATCAGCTCCGGTCTTACTACTCATGCTCGAGGAAATCCCAGCTGTGGTGGCGTAAGATACTCTACTTCCTTGTAGACATAGCGAGAGTCAACGCTTGGATATGTTACTGAAACACCACTGCACCACAGCAAGCAACAGTCAGGAAAGCTCGGATGAAGATGAAAGTGCCTCCACCCACTCCAAGTTCATCTTGGATGTTGCCACAGAACTCATAGACAGGTATGCGCAAGGCAGAGCTGAGGTTCAGTTTTTCGGTTCAAAGAGAGCGAAAGCCAAGAACGCCCTTGGACATACTTCAACTAGGATGCCAGGTCGCTACGCACGTTGGTGTCGGTGGTGCAGACTGAACAATGGAGTGTCAAAATCTGGAAGAACCAAGACGACGAAACGGGGCTGCCAAGCGTGTGGAGTCTACCTGTGTGCTGGACAGTGCTTCATAAAGTACCACTCTGTTGTAAGCAGCGAAGACGCAGGGAACACCACCAACACCAATGAGTAGACGAGATCACCTAACAAGACATCTTAGGACTCCCAACACAGCAAGATTTTTTTTATAATTCATTTTTTCCCCAATTAATTTTTTTCCCTCACTTTTTGTATCAAAAGAACAAAACAAAAAAATATAAGTTGAGATTCCTGCAAAGTCGAAGAAGAGGACAAGCTCAACAAAGTGACACATAAGGTAGTTAAAGGTACGTCAAGTACATCGATGAAGCAGAAAATGATTCCGAAAAATAAAGGCAATACTTTCAGGAAGTCCTTCAACTACAACAAGGATAAGACCACCCCTTACAAGAGTCGGAATAGGAACAGCCGTGGCCAATACCATAAGTCCTTCAGTACTAGTGGACACGGGCGATTTGGCCAGAGTTATGATTCTTTTCGTCCTGAATCAAAAGGGAAAGACCACAACCAGACAAAAAAATATCCAAAAAACTAGATGTCAGGCCTCCAGGCACCAACAGAAAACAACAAGAGCCCGATTTGGTAAACTACTATGGGCCCTTGCTGAAACCTCCGAGAGTGAAAAAGATGAGTTTCTTGACCGAGCAGTGGCAGAGGCTACAGGATCGCCCCCAGCTTATTGTCATGAAGCAGATGCCATGGAGGTTGAGGAGACAGGAGAAGAGACGAGAGAGGAGAAGAGAGGGAGGAAACTTCACAGATAGAGACAGGAGGCAGTGAGGAGACAGGAGAGGAGGAGAACAAGGGAGAAACCGCCACTGAGGATGGGGGAGAAGAGGAGGAGACTGCCGAGGAAGATGAGACTGGACCATCCACACGACCACCGAAGATCAAAACCCCCCGAAAAAAGAAAACCAAGCAAGCTGCAGTACCCGACTCCGACAATGACCCAGACCCGCCATCCGCCTACTAAGAGGGCTATGCCCCCGATGAGGCAGGTTGGACCAGGAGCCTGGAGGACATGCGTGTTAGATCATTCAGAGGGAAGAAGCCCCATGGCCAAAGTTTTCAAAGAAAGAGTCGCCTCTGAAGTACTTCTTGAAGTTTTTCCCTCTGGCTCTGTTCTCATTGATTGTCATTTGGACCAACAAGAATTTACGTAAAGGCAGGCAGCGACCGACATCCCTACAAGAAATCAAAGCATGGGTAGGAATCCACCTAATGATGGGTCTTGTGAAAATCAACAACTATAAGGACTACTGGTCATCTCATCCCGGGCTGCACAACAAGCTCATTTCTCAGACCATGAAGCGCCACCGATTTGATGCCCTCAGTCAACATATTTCCTGCAACGACCCGGACAAAAACCCTGAATTGATACGCGACGGTGTTCATCGATACCACGCAAAGAAGAAATCCCCACTTCATCCAATCCTGCCTGCATGGGACAAGGTGCGCCGAAAATGCCTGAAAAACTACAAGCCACACCGGGAGCTGAGTCTCGACGAGGCCATGGTGAAATACCTAGGATTTAAAGCCAGTGTCAGAAAATTTTTCATGCTGCTCAAGCCCATTCGCACTGGCTTTAAAATCTACATCCTTGCTGAGGCAGCCACTGGATTTTTCATAAACTTCACTATTCATCCCCACGGAGGAATGCCTACAAAGATGGTAGACATTGTGATGGCGACAGCAAAACATCAACTCAACCTTTACCATCACATTTTTACAGACCGGCTCTATACTTCAGTTTCCCTGGCTCGTACCCTCCTCGCGAAGTGTACCTATCTAACTGGTGCTGTCAAGAGTAATAGCAAGGGGCTACCGAAGGACTTCACAACAACACAGAGTAATCCACACCACAAAAAGGTCAAGCACTTGGACACCTGCGAAAGGGGAACCTTTTACACCCGCCAGAACGGCCAACTGACAGCATGCATTTGGAAAGACAGCAAAGTCATGATGCTCCTGTCATCTGCACACCAAGTTTGGAGGGATCCAAACACAGGCGCGGTGGTGTGCAAAGTGGCCAACGCAGATGGTCGACTTAAGAAGAGGTCTATTCCTGCCCTACCCCAAGCGGTTGACTACACCAAAAACATGGGAGGCGTTGACAAAGGTGATCAACTAAGATCGTACCACACTTGTTCACGGAAGTTGCAACTTTCGTGGCACAGCATCTTATACTTCCTGCTGGATGTTGCCAGGGTAAACGCCTGGCTGTGTTACAAGCAGCACCACACTCCAGCAGCCAACGACAGCTCAAGTGCCAGTACCAGTGGCACTGATGACGACCAGAGTGATGGCCGACAGCTTACACACTCCAAGTTCGTGCTTGCAGTAGTCTCCGAGCTTGTCGATGGTTATGCAACTGGAGATGTGCCTAAACAACCTCCAACTTGTCCTGTCCCTGGAAGCAACAGTGCAGGCCACATCTCCGTGAAGATGCCAGGTCGCAACGCAAGATGGTGTAGGTGGTGTCGGCTGAAGAAAAACCTCACTAAGTCAGGACAGCCAAAGTCAACACGCCGAGGTTGCAATGTGTGTGGAGTCAACCTCTGCCCAGGGAGATGCTTCATAGAATTCCATTCCATCAAAGAAAGAGAGGCAGACTCCACCACAAGCACCATCGACTAGATCTACCACCAAAAAGGCAGCCACTGACCGCCCTTCCCCCCCCCCCCAAAAAAAAAAAAAAAAAGGAAGGATAAAAAATAGAGAAATAAACAAAAAACAAACAAAAAGGACAATGATGATCTATGGAGCTAACAGTGCGAAACCCAAGTTGTGCTTCAAATGAACTGAGTCGTAACAACATTTTGTCCCTCCCACATAAAAAAATAGTGTACATAGATAATTGTTTGATTATGTTGTATTAGGTACAATGTGATTTCACTGATCTTTTTGTACACACACCAAGTGTACACACTCCAACAAAATCAAACAAAAAAGGCCTGTTGGAGTTTGTTATGTTGTGTATCCTCCCCCCTGAGCAGACTGTTTCATTTTGTTTGATTGGGTACAGTTCCCATTACATGGTAGTATAAGCTGTTGGAATGTGTTGGGTTAGGATTGATTCTAGTAAAAACTTTTTGGGGGTTAGGGTTAGAAGTGTTTAATTTTGTTAGGTTAAGTACAGTGAAGTTAGGATCGGTTGTTTGATTCTGTAGGATTGTGTATCCTTGCTGCCAAGTAACGCAGAGATGCCAACATTTACGATTTAGGCGTAATTCATACGATTTATTTAGCCAATTACGACAATACGATCCTTGCTCCGTTCTTTACGATTTTATAAATATCAAGTAATAAACAATTTAACATGTTGTGTCTTGACTCCTATTTATTTTCATAGCGCGATTTATTTAGCCAATTACGACAATACGATCCTTGCTCCGTTCTTTACGATTTTATAAATATCAAGTAATAAACAATTTAACATGTTGTGTCTTGACTCCTATTTATTTTCATAGCGCGTATCACTAAAATGTATTTGGTATCTGACTAGACTGTGTGTGCGAATTGTAGTGCATGAAACAGCGCATACGTAGTAGTGTTTCAGTGAAAACAGTTAGCTCACGGTAAAAGAGCCTAATTGGGCGTAATAAGCTATAGGCTGGTTTCATCGATTTACACGTACACAATGTGTTAGAAGACCGGCAACCAGCTATGGTCAGTTGCTAACCAAATCGCCCCAGGTATACTGACGATGATATCAGGGCGGTTGAGAAAATAGCGTGTCTGTGGTCTTGTTGCTTACGAGTTACGGTTGTTTATACGGTGTCCGTTCCATAGTTAAAGCATGCCAGGAAAAACTAGTTTGAGTAAAACGCACGATGGCTTCGATTCAACAAAAATTTAAGGAGGATTACAGCAAGAAGTGGGACTTCGTTGTAAAATCAGCTCGAGGTGACAAGTACGCATTTTGCAACACATGTCGCTGTGATATCAACATCGCACATGGCGGAGCTATGACATCGAAAAGCAAAAAACATGTCGACTTTTCAAAGGCTTGTTCATCTAGCATGCGGATGACTAATTTTTTTGTTAAAGAGGGGAGAGCAGAATCCGGTTATTCGTGCAGAGGTATTGTTTTCCAATTTTCTTGTGGAGCACAATCTCCCTATTGCAGCTGCAGATCATGCCAGTGATCTGTTTACAGTGATGTTCCCTGACTCCACCATTGCAAAAAAGTATAGTTGCAAAAGGACAAAAACAACAGCAATAGTACGCTCCATGGCAGATGACACAAAAAGTAAATTTTCAAAACTCATGAGAGAACAGCCGTTCAGCTTGTCAACTGATGGAAGTAATAGTCAAGACTTCAGTGGAAACTTGTATCCTTTAGTGATTGGGGTGTATAACAGTGATGAAGGACTTGTAATACTTGCATTGATAAGTCTATGTCAAGGAAATGATGGCACAGGAAAAGGGATCTTCACCTTGCTTGATGATGAGTTGACCAAAAGAGGCATACCATGGGAAAATTGTGTGTCTATAGGATGTGATAATGCATCTGTGATGACCGGGATACACAAAGGTGTAGCATCATATGTAAAGCAGAAAGTTCCGGGAATTCACATTGCTGGTTGCCCTTGCCACTTAGTTCACATAGCAGCAGAGCGAGCTGCTTCTAAATTACCGGTATCAATAGAAGAGCTCCTTATAGATGTATACTTCTATCTTGACAAGAGTAGCAAAAGAAAGAAGAGTCTACGGGAAAAACAGCTCCATTGTGGTTCAGAGCCATTGAAGATTTTGAAGCATTGTAGCACCAGATGGCTGTCACTTGGTATATGCCTGAAGCGACTGTTAGGGGAAAGGAAAGAGCAAGACCAAGGTTCGTCGACCAAGAGAGACAGAGAAAGCGAAGTTGGATCGACTCTACAAGGCAGAATGTGATGGGCTTCGGCAAGCGATTAGGGAGAGTGTAAAGAGCAGAGGCATGTCTATGTCCAGAGGAAGATATCGAGCCCTTGCTGAGACCTCAGAGAGTGAGGAAGATGAGTATCTTGACTTGACCCACTTGACCCCTCTGCCTACCAAAGGGACTACGCGCCAGACAAACATGGTTGGACTCGCCAACTGGAAAACATCCACATCAGAAAACCCAGAGGCCCTACTTTCCAGAAGAAGTCCATTCCAGTAAAATACTTCATGAATTTCTTCCCGGTGCTTCTGATGACTTCCATCGTCAAGTGGACCAACCTGAAGTTGAAGGCCAGACGATTGCCTCTGACTTCTCTACCAGAGATAAAGGCATGGTTTGGCGTGCACATTCTAATGGGTCTAGTCCGTATCAACAACTACAAAGACAACTGGGCATCTTATCTTGGCCTAAGAAACACCATGATTGCCAACACCATAAAAGTAAAAAGCAACAGCAAAGGTCTGCCTGCAGATTTTTCAATCAAGCCGTCCAGCCTGAACCATTTGAAGTTGAAGCGCCTAAATAAAGCTCCACGAGGAACATTCTACACAAGACAAAATGGCCAGTTGACAGCCGTTGCTTGGAAAGACAGCCGTGTGATGACCCTCCTCTCATCAGCGCACCAAGGCTGGAGGGATCCTGGAACCCACACCCTCAGACGTAGGTGTCCGGACCAGTCCACCGGCCGCCGCAAAATGAAGAATGTTGCGGCTCCTCCTCAGGCGGTGGACTACACCAAGTGTATGGGAGGAGTCGATCGTGGTGACCAGCTGCGATCCTACCATACTTGCGCCCGGAAATCGCAGTTCTGGTGGCGAAACATCCTCTACTTCTTGGTTGATGTCGCCAGAGTCAACGCATGGCTTTGCTATAAGCACCACCATCCAGCCGGAGCCCACAGTGATGGCAGCGATAGTAGCGATAGTGGCTTGACTGCAAGACAATCGTCAAGCGCACAACCGGTCCCGGCACACAACATCAGGGGCCACTTCTCGGACAAGATGCCAGGAAGACATGCACGCTACTGCAAATACTGTCGGCAGAAAAACAAGGTGACGAAGTCCGTCAAGCCCAAGACTACCAGACGAGGCTGCCCAGTGTGTGGAGTGAACCTGTGCCCGGGGCAGTGCTTCATAAAATACCACCAGGCTAGCGAAGACACCACCGAGTAGATGAAAACAGCCAACCTCCTCGAAGTCTTCTTCATTCCCCACAAAAAAAATGTTTTTTTTTTAAATAATCAAAATTCAAAAAAGGGCAGTGATGTTCAATTGTTATGTGAAACAGCCACTGTTTAGTCGCTGAATCTCAGAACATGTGCGACACCGTATACACATAATTGGTCTGAGCCCTAAAAAATATTTAAAAAATAAAAAATTGAGCTAACTCCAAATAGTGCACAGAGTTGTTGGATTTTGCTGGGTTGTGTAAATGCCAAACACCCTCTTCATACTTTGTACAGAACCAAGTATACCCACTCCACCAATATCCAACAGTTGGACTTTGATGGATTGGGTACTGTTATTACAATTGTACTGTTGAGGCTTGATGGGTTAGGTCCAGTGAATTAGCAGTAGCACCATCCATGTTGGAACTTGTCCGTTGGGAGTTAGGGATAATGGGTATTTCAAAATATTTTTTTTGGGGGGGGGGAAAGTATTGAGAAGTAAGTATGATATAATATAAGGTAAGAACCATAATTCAAATCGTATTCAAAAGAATAATATTTAAACATTTAGTTAAACGTTTAAATAACCTGACTCCTTTACCAGCCATACTGGTGGTACCACCCATAAGACAAGGGGTCATGTCACCTGCACCACAACTAATCTAATCTATCTAATATCTTGCAGAGTTTGTGGTGTTCAATACATAGGTGAAACAAGAACTACAATGAAGAGGCATTTCTACGGCCACAGATCCACAGTCAACACCCACAAGCTGGATACACCTGTAGGACACCACTTCAATCTTCCTAACCACTCCATTTTTGACATGAATTTACAGGGCATTGAGGCACTAGGTAACTCCAGAGAGACTGTCCGTCTGAGTAGGGAGAAATTGTGGATAAGGCGCATAAAGACCATTCAACCCCATGGTTTGAACATCCAAGAAGGAAATGACTAATAAACCTTTGTCTTTGCCTTCTCCCTTTCCCCCACAGATATCCATATTTTTAGTCTGCCCTATTAACTAATTATTTACTTTTCTTCCAACCTTCCATTTTGTCCTTTGTGTTTCCAACTTCTTGTGGTCTAGCCATCCCCTTCCCTCCAACCCCCCCCCCCCCCTTTTGTCTTCATAATCCCTGCTTACCCCCTGCTCTTTCTGAATGCTTCTTGCTTTTCTCTCTCCACTCTCTCTATTCATGTTTTTTCCACTTGACTGCTTTTGTCCCCCTTGTATGCATGTATGTGTGTTGTCTTGTCATTTAGCCTTCGAGAAAGACTCTGCTAGGGTCGAAAACGTCAGGCCACTAACTAATTTTTTGCATTTAAATAACAGTTACTTGAAAAAGTATATAAGGCCCTAAAATCTCCACCAACCCACACATTCTGATGTGGTACCATCCGGTAAAGATGTCAAGTCATGAGGCCAAGGAGCTGCAGTTTGGGCTGAACAGAAGTGAGAGAGACATATTCATGAATGCAATCATGGAGAAACAGAAGAGAAAATGTGGAGGAAAGAAGAGTCGACCCACAGGAGGAAAGAGAGGAATGGAGGCAAAGGGAAAGGACTCCTGGATAAACAGCATGACAAGGGTCATCAGCAGTGGAAGAAGGAGGAGGAGAATCAAGTTGTTAGGGAGGCACGTTGAAGAAGTTGTTATGAGGCCGACATTTCTATGACAAAAGGCAATTACCGAGCTGTAGTTGATGTGTCCGACACAGAAGAAGAAGAGTATCTGGATAACGTAGTTGAACAACTCATGGATGACTGCCAACCTGAGAGTTCCGAGTTTGAAGAAGAAAACGACAGAGAGGCATATGAGGATGGAGACTTTGGGGCTTCAGAGGAGAAAGAAAAGGGAGGGTTGGAAGAAGAAGAGTCCCCGGAAGATGAGGCCATGGAGGAAGGTGAGGCACAGGTACAGGTACCAACTACTTCAACTGGGAGGAAGAAGCATACCAGAAATATCTATCTGCCTGATTCCGACAACAATCCAAACCCACCAGGTGATGATGACCACCACTATGCGCCTGATGAGTTTGGATAGAGCCTTACCCTCAGAAGAGTCAAAAACCAGAAGTTCAAGGGGCCAACACCAACTGGCCCAACTTTCAGACGCCACAGGACAACTGTGAAGTACTTCTTGGCTTTCTTTCCATTGGCTGTACTCTCCCTAATAGCAGAATGGAGAAACAACAATCTCCGTGATGCAGGCTGTAAAGTCATGGGCCCCTCCCTACCAGGATTACTGGTCCAACAGTCTAGGTTATATTACAACCGCTTCATCGCTACCACCATGACAAGGAGTAGATTCAATCTCATCACTCAACATCTTGCTTGTGCATACCCAGAAGAGAACCCTGATGTGTATCCCCACCGAAAGCCTTCTATGTTTGCTGACAAGAAGCACCGTCACAGCTACATGCGCAAGCACCCTCTCTACCCCCTGCAGTCTGTTTGGGATGCTGTGCTGGCAAAATGCAAGGCAAACTACAACCTCAGCAAGAACCTAGCAATCGATGAAGCCATGGTAAAGTACTGTGGTTTCAAGGCCAAGGTTCAGAAGTTTTGTATGCCCTTGAAACCTATCAGATCTGGATTCAAGATATACGCCTTGGCTGAATCTTCCACTGGTTATATAGCAAACTTTATGATTCATCCTTCCCAGACAGGCAAGCCAGCTAAGATGGTGGATACAGCGATGTCTGTGGCCAGTCCATTTGTAGGTGTTAACCATCACATCTTTACAGATAAACTCTACACCTCTGTTGAGCTTGCTCAAAGACATCTGACAGCAAAAACCTACCTGACTGGAGCAGTGAAATCCTCAAGTTAAGATCTGCCCAACGATTTCAACAAAAACCAAGAAAAAAAACCCTCACCACTTCAAGAAACTGAAGGCACTCAACAAGATGCCCCATAGAACTTGTTATGTCAGACAGGCTGATCAGCTGAAAGCAGTTGCATGACTCAATAAATACATTTTTCTGAGGGCCATGGTTGCAAACAAAAAAAACAATAAACAAATACATGAATAAATAAATAAAACATGTTTACAAAAAATTACCATAACTTGTATTTTTTTTCTTTTTTTTTCTATAGCTCCAGAATTATGGCATCTGAGTACTACTGCCTGTGAAAGATGTATTGCAGATTTTGAATTGCAATCAAAGTGTCGATGGGTCAGAAGATGATAGCGATACAGATGAGCCAATGCACACTGAGCTTCACTCTGACATAACATGTAGATGTTGCTGATAAGTACCTCATCTTCGCAAACGTCAAAGGAGAAAAAGCCTTAACAGTAGCACTGGAAGAAGACACCATTCCAGACACCATATAACATTCTCTGGGCTAACTATTGATCCACAACCTAGCATGAATTTGTCTACACCATTGGAATATTTCCAACGATTTATCAGAGATGAGATGTTAGACCATGTTTGTGAGCAATCAAACCAATACATCATGCACAAGAATGGGAATGTGATCAACAAACACATCCAGGAAGGAATTAGATCAAGTTATAGGCATGTTCTTCAGAATGGGTCTGGTGCAGATATGTGGAGTCAGAGCCTACTGGGTGAACAGGACATGCCACATTCCAGTAAGTGGCCTCATGAGTCACAATCGAGTTCAGGTACTATTAACTACACTACATTTTGTACACTTTGTGGACTTTGTTTTTGCTGACTATTTTACTGCTCCGTCAGGTGGGGGTAGTGATGTAGACAGTGACAGCGATGTCAAAAACAATAGTAAGTCTAGCTTGGCTTTGCATTTTCTGTGTATGTTGTAAAAAATACATTTTTATGGACGTAAATTAAAAATAGTATGGATATTCTCTGTGATGTTAGCCCGAATATGTAAACATGAGTTCAAAGATATAATTCATCAAACTTAGGAAAAACACATGTAGATTACTTTGTGTGGAACACTCGACCAGATTATTTCATTCCCAAGTCAAACCTTTTTCCCCCGCATGAAAATACAAACCTTGAATTAGTACTACATGTACTACTAGTACTAGTCCTACACTAGTAGTAGTAGTACTAGTACTATTACACTACATCAGTAAGATAAGGAATGATTTCGGATTGGTTTGTTTATTCCCCCCCCCCCCCATAATTTTTCTGCTTTTAAAATTTAAACCCAGTGCTAGCTATAACTACTTTTACTTTTTGTTATTTATTTTTAATTCTTGTTATTGTTTTACTCTTTACATTTTTGAGATTTAACATTAAAAAAATACTAAAAAGAAGAGTGCTGTTCCTGTAAATATTTACTGGAGCTGGTAGCTGGTCACACTGCCATTTTACTTAAGTCAGCAGTAATTTTGTTAGTATTTATTTTGTTGAATTGATGTCTGCACAACATTTTGTAAAAAAGACGAAGGCCCAGAGAATTTTTTTCTCACACATTATTTATACATGTTTTCCTGAAAACATTTTTTCAGACTCTGATGACGACGATGATAAACAATCATCAGATGAGGATGCCGCTGGACCTTCGTCACTTCCAAGCTCAGATGAAGATGATCAAGAGGAGTCTGACTCTGAGGAGGAAGAGCCGATGTCGCTTGAACTTGACAATGATGCTGAAGCTGAAGCTGAAGTCATCGACGATGCAGAGGATGAAGCTGAGGGTGCAGCTAATCTTGCACGAGAACTGGTTAACCTAGAACCGCTCGCTGACAAGGTCAACAAGTGTAAATGCGCACTTCACAATGGCAGGCGCTGCATTGAGCAGTTCACCAGGGCTGAGTCTGACGAAATAAGGTTAGTAAATAAAATTTCCTCTAAAAAAAGTTGAACATAGAATTTAACTATATAACCCATGGTTTTCAAAACAATTGTGGAAGATGAACATGACATTATGTTGTTCCCTTATTCTCAAAGCTTAATGTATTTAGGGAGTTATTTACTTTGTAATGGAATTTTTAACACGTGTTAATTTTATTCTTGGTTCAGATATACTGTGAAGGAGTTGACAGAATTCGAGAAAGATCTGTTGCTCCTTGGGATCGTTTCAACTTCGGTCAATGATGCAGCAACAGTTTGCGGGAAGAAGCGGAAGAAAGTAGACAGGAAGCAAACCCGAATGAGGAGTTTTTATTACGGGCAGAAGAGGGTCTGCAGATACACATTCTTCTTCTTAATGAACATCGGACCACAGAAATTTACCAACCTAAAAAATTGGTACAACACGCACGGCCTAGTACCTAGAAGGAAAAAATCAGGTGAGGCTTGCTTAGTTTTGAAATGATGTCCTAAAAGTTGTCATTCATTGTTAATTGTTTTATTTGAAGCAATTACAAAAACATTAAATCAATGATCAATTAATTACTTTGCAGGTGGGAGACGAGGGAAGAAGCTGTTGAAGCTTGAGCACGTCCAGGGAGTTGTAAAATTCATTGTGAATTTGGCGGCCCAACACTGCATCTTGCTTCCAGAAAGAATTCCGGGCGTAAAGTCCCCAGACGTAAAACTTCTGCCAACATCTTTCACGAAGGCCCAAGTGTGGCGACTGTATAGAAGATCTTTACCAGAGCTTCGACCTGTTGCGCTGTCTACTTTCCGTAAGCTCTGGAAAGGTCTTCTACCGTATATAGTCGTCAAAGCCATCAACTGATCTTTGTTGGACTTGCCAGAAGAACAACAGTTTGATAACTAAGCAGGTACGCTTTCATAATAATAATAATAATAATAATAATAATAACATAGTCTTATTATAGCGGCGTATCTACCAATACCGAATTATGAGACCTATTCCTTTACATAGCACCATGTAATGGATTACAAGGTGCTGTGGGTTCTTTTACGATCATTACACAACACACAGGACCTACGGCTTTACGTCCCATCCGAAAGACGCAGCAATAATGGTTAAGTGTCTTGCTTAAGGACACAGTGTCATGACCCGGACTCGAACCCACACTCTGCTGATCAGAAACACCAGAGCTTGAGTCCGGTGTTCTTATCCGCTCGGCCACGACACGCCACATGTCTTTTTAATCTTGAAAATCAGCAAAGTAAACTTTAATTTAATTTCATTTGAGCCTTTCTACTTGTCACTGTGTTAACTGATTGTTCTTTTTGCTTTGGTTTTCTTTTTAGGTCAATGTTCCAGAAGGGGAGAAGACAGAGGCCCTCCAGCGCCAGCAGCAACATCTTCTCAGAGCGCAGGAAGAAAGGGACTTCTACAATTCTCTCTGCCGGGCGGCCAAGGCCACTGCAGTTCTAAGTGGTATCAACTCACTTGGAGAAAATGTTGCTAACTCCAAGCCCATGACCTTCCACTATAGCTTTGACTTCGCATAACAGGTGCACTACAATGCTGACCCCCAACAGCCTGGCCCTATTTTTTTTAAGACACCCCGCAAGTGTCACATTTTTGGCATAGTTGCGGAGGGCTTACCTGCCCAGGTCAATTACTTGGCAGATGAGGGGGTTAGCTGTGGTAAGGGTGCGAATGTTGTGATTAGTTACTTGCACCATTTTTTGGAAAATTATGGGCTTGGGGAGCAACATGTTCACCTTCACGCTGACAACTGCAGTGGCCAAAATAAAAACAATGCTATGCTGCAGTATCTTTCATGGCGTGTTTACAGTAACCACCATAAATCTGTTTCAATGTCTTTCTTGCCTGTAGGACATACAAAGTTTGCACCAGACTGGTGTTTTGGACTACTGAAGAGGACATACCGAAGGACCTATGTCTCTTCTTTGCAGGAGATTTGTGATGTTGTGAAAGATTCTACTGTTAAGGGCATCAATATTCCTCAGCTGGTTGGGAATGAATCTGGAGAAGTGTTCGTGCCGGTGTATGATTGGGTTAATCATCTGTCTCCACACTACAAATGATTTCCTGGAGTGAAATTGTACCAGCACTTCAGTGTTTCTGAAGACAATCCTGGTTCAATTTCATTCCAAGAGCTTTCCGGTAGTGATGAGCAGACTTTTGATTTTGCCCGCTCTGTACCGCCATCAACACTTCCCCCGATTGTTCCCCCACCTGGAATTGATGCCCCTCGCAAGCGCTATCTTTTTCAACAAATCCGAGAGTTCTGCAAGGAAGAGACAAGGGACTTGGTATGTCCTGAACCAGAACCAGAGGTTTGATGCAAGTTTTCAATGTCCTACAGGCAACAGTTTATTGCAAGAATTAAATTTCCCTGCATAGATTACCTGTTATAAAGTAAAACAAACTGCAATTTCTGACCCCTTAATCATAATGTATAATCTTCAAAAGGAAATTGAGTTGAAAAAATAGGAATTTTTTCTATATTTTTTTTTCAGGCCAAAATTTGCATATTAATTAATTTATTAGCGTTAATGCATGAAATTGACAATGACCGATGAGTCTGATGAAGTGAAATTTGTAAAACAGAAACAAAGATACACTCAGAACTGCAGGTATTGTGGTAAAAAACATGAGTTGGTAAAAACGCAATGCCCTGCGTATGGCAAGTCATGCACAATTTGTGGAAAACAGAATCATTTTTCTCAAATGTGCAGTCTGACATTGACTGACCAGAGTCAACATGACATCTCGAGAAGTGAGAAGTTTACAGCAGAGTTTGAGTACAGGAGAAGCAGAGACATTTGTCGGCTCCATGATAGGGAAAAGAAAGAGAAAAACGACCCACGAGAGCAGAGATGAAGGACCGAAGAAGGTGCAGGGAAAAGTGAAAGAAGGAAAGAAGAAAGGGAAGGGGAAAGTGAAGCCCACATTTAGCTGCACTGCGCTCCGAAGACAGGAAGACCAAACCATGAGGAGTGCCCTGAGATATAGTGCTAGAGAGGCTGGTGTCAGCATGGCCAGAGGGTACCGAGCCATAGTGGAAACCTCGGAGTCTGAGGAGGAGGAGTTCTTGGACAGGACCATGGCTCAGGCAAGAGAGGAGTCTCCATCAGCCGTGGAGGGAGAAGAAGAGGCTACACCTGACGACGGAGAGGACGAGGGAGACAGTGAAGATGAAGGGGGTGCTGGGCCCGTACAAAAGCCACGAAAACAGCGGAGAAAGAAGACCTTCATCGAGCCAGACTCGGACGACGACCCGGACCCTCCATCTGTATACCAAGAGGACCATGCACCAGACGAGGGAGGCTGGACGAGAACTCTTGAAGACGTCAACATTCGCAACTTCAAGGAGAAACGGCCGAGTGGACCAACCTTCAAGAAGAAGAAGGCTCCAATCAACTACTTCTTGAAGTTTTTCCCTCTGTCTCTCCTTCAAATGGTGGTGACGTGGACCAACGTAAACCTCGCTGCAAGCCACAAGTTCCGCACCACCATTCATGAGGTCAAAGCGTGGTTCGGCATCCACATGCTGATGGGCCTTGTCAAGATCAACGACTACAAGAACTATTGGTCAACTCATCCCGGGCTCCAGAACAGGCTGATTGCAACAACGATGAAGCGAAATCGGTTCGACGTCCTCAACAAACACATCGCTTGTAATGACCCTGCCAAAGACCCCGAGCTCATCCGTGACAAGGCCCATCGGTATCTGACGAAGAAGCGAAACCCACTGTACCCCCTCCAGCCTTTGTGGGACAAGATACGTCGACGGTGCCTCAAGAACTACCGACCCAACCGTGAGCTGGCCATAGATGAGGCAATGATTCGCTACAGAGGTTTTAAAGCCAGCGTGAGGAAATTCTTCATGCCACTGAAACCGATTCGTGCTGGCTTTAAAATCTATGCTCTGGCAGTCTTCAACTGGCTACTTCCTGAACTTCATGACGCACCCTCATGGCGACCAACCAGCAAAGATGACAGACATTGCAATGGCCGTTGCACAGCACCACCTGAATGTGTACCACCACATCTTCACAGATAAACTGTACACTTCAGTAGGTCTTGCACGGTCATTGCATGCCAAGCGCACCTACCTCACCGGAGCCGTCAAAAGCAACAGTAAAGGGCTGCCCTTGGACTTCACTGCGAAGAACGGGAACATGAAGGTGAAGAGGATGAACCGTGAACCCAGAGGCACATTTTACACCCGGCAGAATGGCCAACTCACCACAACCGTCTGGAAAGACAGCCGAGTAATGATGCTTCTCTCCACTGGACACCAGGGCTGGAGGGATCCCACCACCTACACTCTCAAGCGAAAGTGCGCAGATGAGGCAACCGGCCGACTCAAGCCTAGGACAGTCCCTGCTCCTTCTCAAGCTGTGGACTACACTAAGTCGATGGGCGGCGTGGACCGAGGAGATCAGCTGCGGTCCTATCACACCTGTGCCCGGAAGTCTCAACTGTGGTGGGGCTCCATTTTGTATTTTCTCATCGACATCGCCAGAGTCAATGCTTGGCTGTCTTACAAACACCACCACCCAGCCATTGACAGTGAAACCGACAGCGACAGTTCAGAGCCAGAGCCAGAGCATACCCCAAGATGACACACGCCAAGTTTGTCCTGGAAGTGGCGACCAGCCTCATCGAGGGATACTCTAAAGGCACCACTCCACGGCAGTTCAGCGGCTCTCAACCGGTACCAGCCCACAACAGTGGAGGGCACTACTCCACGAAGATGCCTGGGAAGAACGCAAGATGGTGCCGATGGTGTAGGCAACAGAACATCACCACCAAGTCAGGGCTGCCCAAAACAACCAGAAGAGGATGTCCAGTTTGTGGGGTCAACCTGTGCCCAGGGGAGTGCTTCCTGAAGTACCACGCAGCAGGCCTCAAAGAGACGAACACCGCGTCAAGCTCAACCGAGTAGTCACCAAGATCTCCTTCAAACGAAGCCTCACTTCCCCCTCCACTCATTCACAAAAAAGATCCAAAAAGATCAACAACAAAAAAAAGGGCGATGATGGCAGTTATATTGTGAACCACCAGGTGTGGTACCAATTCCCCAATTCTAGGGTAGAGCAAAAGTGATTTGCGACTGCGCTGAACCCCCTAAAAAAAATAATAAATAGTCAAGCAAAACACATTACGTTTACTTATTAGAACGGTACACAACCCATCATACTCCAACAGTTTACTTCTTGGAACAGTACACAACCCATCATACTCCAACAGTTTACTTATTAGAACAGTACACAACCCATCATACTCCAACAGTTTACTTATTAGAACAGTACACAACCCATCATACTCCAACAGTTTACTTCTTGGAACAGTACACAACCCATCATACTCCAACAGTTTACTTCTTTGAACAGTACACAACCCATCATACTCCAACAGTTTACTTATTAGAACAGTACACAACCCATCTAATAAGTAAACTGTTGGAGTATGATGGGTGGTGTACTGTTCTAATAAGTAAACTGTTGGAGTATGATGGGTTGTGTACTGTTCTAATAAGTAAACTGTTGGAGTATGATGGGTTGTGTACTGTTCCAATAAGTTGACTGTTGGAGTATGATGGGTTGTGTACTGTTTTAATAAGTAAACTGTTGGAGTATGATGGGTTGTGTACTGTTCTAATAAGTAAACTGTTGGAGTATGATGGGTTGTGTACTGTTCTAATAAGTAAACTGTTGGAGTATGATGGGTTGTGTACTGTTCCAATAAGTTGACTGTTGGAGTATGATGGGTTGTGTACTGTTTTAATAAGTAAACTGTTTGAGTATGATGGGTTGTGTACTGTTTTAATAAGTAAACTGTTTGAGTATGATGGGTTGTGTACTGTTCTAATAAGTAAACTGTTGGAGTATGATGGGTTGTGTACTGTTCTAATAAGTAAACTGTTGGAGTATGATGGGTTGTGGAAGCTTTTTGATAGAAAAAAGGGGGTTAGGGTTTTAAGCCATATTTATCATACTTTTTATTGTTAAGCCGTGTGTTGTAAGCACAGCTGCATCCATTTGTTCAAGTGGGGCTTCTCAAACCGTAAGTACATGCGATGGAGTCACTCTGTGCACCTACGAGAGCTTGAATAGTTCACCTTCAGCAAGCAGTACTACCCACAGCTTAGACAAGAAAATGACATCTTCGGCAAGCAGGACTACCAAGAACTCCGACAAGAATTCAAAATCATCACAGGTGGTGTTTGCAGCAAAGAGGGTGACTCCTAGAACAGTTGGCACTTGGGATGCCACATGAACAAAGTCTAGGATTAGTGGCGCTACTACAGTGAAGAGCAAAGGGTATGCTGGGATCTCGTGTTTTGGCAGTGCTGTGTCTGTGTCCAGCTAGTTGGGACTCTTCTCCCGCGCTGAGCTGTTGCTGGTTGTGTGTTACGCCGCAGGCCGTGAATGCTACGAGGGTGAGTAGCTGCACCTCATGTCATAATCCGTCCCGATGTCCATTGGATTTATTGCTGGATTGATTAAGTTGTAGTGATTCTTGATTGAGATAAATTCCCACTGATATTAATTACAATTACAACCAAATCAACCGCCAATCAACCTGTATTATCAACACCTAATAAGGAACCTCCAATCAACGCCTATTAACGCCTACTTAAGGAACATTTATCTATTCAATAAACCAGTCCAGACCAGGTAAATAATCGGTGTTAAGTGATGAATCTTTGAAGTGTCAGCCCCTGTATGGTGTGGTGTGTGCGTGGTGATTAAACTTAGGCGCCTGGAGGTAGACTTCCCCCAAAACAAGTCCGCCCCTCAGGTCTCTGCGGTTACCCCTCGACGCGGAGGCCGAAGTCCTGTGGTACTCTGCGACCCTGCCTGGACAATCCGTTACCGTACGTTTAATTGTGACCGCTGTTTCGGCCGAGTGTGTATTTTGTGTTAACTGATAAAAGCTTATGGAATTAAAAATACCCATTAACCTCATATTCTTTACTGCATGAGCTGTTGTTCCTGTTAGCATGTGAAAGTATTTCTTGTCACTCTTTTAAGACTGTGAGCTACCGCTATTACATGTTTCAAGATTATTTTATTTGTAGACCATCTCTATTTACAATTTCAGGTCCCTGGCTTAGATGTAGCGATAACTCAATTATGTCAAATTCTTCTACAGTTATTGTCAGTTTTGTTTGTTAGTCAGTTGGTAGGTTTTTGTCTATTTCTTTGTTTATGTATTTATTTGAATGCTTTTAACATTTCATTTTTACCTTGTTTCATTCATGTTACTTGTATTTTGTCTGAACTGTGTTTTTATTCAGAATTTTCTAACTTTATCAAACACCAGTTATTTTTATACAAATTAAATTAAACTTGTTTTATAGTACTGTTACAATTTGTTGTTATTGTTGTTGTTCCATTTTGTATTAAACCTAAACTTTACGACACAAAGTCTTTCCCATTATAGTTTAATGTATTTTTGATATAAATGCATGTTCAAATGTTTCAACTTTTGAATGTATTTGCACTTTGTTAGTAATGTGCTAAAGTTTGTTATCCCTGTGAGCATATCCCACATTGTAAAATGGAGACCTTCCTGAGTGACATGAATAAAGTATGAGTGAACCAGAAATCTAAAGTATTAAGAGTAATCTATTAATATGGCCCATGAAATAAACATGGGGTCAGAATGGATTGGTTTTCTGCAGACTTCCAGGCTGTGTGAGTAGGGAATGGACTGTTTGTGTGGTCTCGCGTTTGCCAAACACAGACTCTCGAGGTTCGCTATTTTCCCCTGCGAATAACTGTGTAGTGTGTACTACATGGACTGACCTGAACTGAACTGGTCGGCACTTGTCCTGGTGTTGTTTCACTGTAAATAACTCAGTGTTCAGGCTGTGAACTCATCAGCCTTTTTCAGTAAATATCACATACACTGTACATTATTGAGTATAAGACCTACAGGTTGAAGCAAATACTTGAGTATAGGATAGAGGACCTTTCAAGTTACTGCCAGTAAGTCTGCATTATGTGTAGTCAGAGATAGAGCATTGTGTAGTTATTTTGAGACTTCTTTAGATCCTCAGTATGAGGAAGTTTGAAGGAGTTGTACAAAGAAATTGTCAGGGACTAAGGATAAGGTGTAGGTAGAGATGCTGTGGCAAAGTGTGCAAGATTCAATTCATCAGCAAAACCACCAACAGCTGGATACATCAGAACAGCTTGTATCCAAGAGGTAATAACAAAAACCAGAAACAACAAAACAGGCACTGAGCTAAATGGGAGGCTTTTGTGCAAAACGTGCAAGTGGGTTTGCAGTTTTGGAATGAACTGGTTTATATATTATATACGTTTTTTCTCAGGGCACCATCAGTTCTTCCATAATTTCAATGCTAGATTGTGACAATGACAAAACGACAAACTTGATCAAAGCAAACAACTACTTTCTTACTGGTCCATTTGGGAATCTCCTCAACAGTAAAACACACTTCCTTGACCAATATACATGTAAACATATACATTCAAGAGATGTTGAAGAAACATGAGGACTGGTCCCAGGATAGTGAGTCTTTTTCTTATCTCTGAGCTGTTTCCAGATTTTGCTCAAATGAAAGACAAGACCTGTAATGTCACCATGCTTCAACAAGTGACAGGAGACATTGTGTTTTTGGCACAAGATACCTTGAGTGTAATCAAATCCTTAGAAGACAACCTCAACACTTTCAAAGAATTGATGACAAGTCCCCTATGAGCTTAGCACTAAAAATAAAATCCTTGCAAATATCAGCAAAATCAAAATGGCTAATGTAACTACTGAAAGACCTCCTACACAAAACCTGCAGATTTTCAACAGCAAAATATCAACCTCAAAAAGTGAAAAACTATGAAAGTAAACAAAATAGAATGTAAATTGAGTCCCTGACCAATCTCTGTTGCAGTTTGCACATCTTCATTCAGCTAGCAGATTTACATGTACATGTAGATAGCCAGGTACTCTTTACAAGAGGTTTGAACAAATTGTCTCCATAAGCTTCTGATGTGCACCAGCCATAAACATATATCAGATAACCCATATATACAACATGGTGCATAACCATACACTATTCAATGAATATTTAATGGATTTTTGAACATCTCATTCTCTACATAAAAATGAAGACATGCTTGGTAAAGAAGGCAACAATCTGATCTGGGCAACAGAACTGTACTGTGCTTTACTGCAGCTTCTGTTAAGTGTTGAGCAGAACTTGGGTAGATGTGATTCAAAGCCAAAGTTGTTACTCTCAGTAAAAGCACTGTTCTAATCAGTAATGTATTTATCCAGGCTTTGATAAATTCTCAAAGATGAAAATGTACAGCCATCTAAACACACAATGGCTCATTACGGGCGTACATTAGTTAAACAAGGTAAAATAACAAGATCATGTTTGTTATGGAAAATGCAGACACTTCTATCACTGGAGTAACCGCTACCTTTGAAATATTCATAATATTTCATTAATTGACCCAACTCACCCGGCGTCATCACCAACGATGGATCTTTATTGCACCATTTCGAGAGTCACATTCCCAGTGTCAGATTCAGATTCTTACATTGCAGGGTGCATTTCAGGCTACGCACATGTTGAGATGTGCACCATAACTTTAAATGAAATTTGACTCCTAAAATGGAAGACAAAGTCGCACTGTGGCCATGTAGAACGTCAGTGCAAGAGGTCTATAGTGTTCATTTGAAGATTTCTAATGTAACTCAAAATATTAAAAAAATACTGTGCTGTTTCAGAAATGTCCAAGGTCTTATACTTAGGTTAAAGAGGGCTCAAATTGAAGGAAATAGTTGGAATTGAACCAAAGGCTGATCCCATCCATTCTTCCTTGCCTGCTATGGTCAAAGTATGTCACACATTGGTAACAACATGTGAGCTGTGCTTCTCAGTCATTACAATCCGCCATGGAGCAGGTATTCATGAATTTGTTCCATTAACCCTTACCCTCCTAAATCCTTCTATATCTTCTTTGCCAAAATGAAAGATTCAGAAGGACTGAGGAATAACAATTGTTTATTATTGGGACAGACACTCCAATCTTTCCTTAAGTCCAAACAATTTGTTATGGAGTGACATAAGAGAGGAGGATATTGGGGGATTGAGGTCACCTATAGGCAAAAAGGCAGAGGGAGTAAGGGAGTAAGGGTTAATGGATATTTTTCTAAAGTTCTCGTAGATTACATACAAGTCAATTAATAGTACCTTACTCTTGCCCATGTTCAAGAGCTCACATTAAACAAATAACTAGTACTGTTTATCTGAGCTTAAATTTCACCCTGAGTTGTTACTTGCCCAATGATGAGGCACTGTCCTATCACGATGACTTGAGGAATAGAACTACTGTTTGCAAAAACTCCTTGGGTTTCTCAGAATGAACAAAGTGACCAGCCCCCTCTACTGTTGAGATGGAAGCAATGGGGAAAAGCTCTTTTATTGCAGGGAGGTGTTCTTTTCTGCAAAATATAAAAGGCAAGATTGTGTATTAAACTTAAATTGTTATCCCTGCATGCAGAACTAAATTAACTACATACATTATGGAATTGAATAATGATACACAGTTCTTATCACACATTTGACAAGCGTCTCAAAACACACATTATTTTTTACAAAAGGTAGGCAGAGCTATGTTTGAATTGTGAGACCCAGGCTGTATGCAGCTATACAAATAATGCAAATACACAAACTCAAGCCAAATTTGGTACTGCAGTGTATTTTACAGCAGTATATTTTACTATAAAAACATAGGTCTCTCCACTAATTTTTGAAATTTTATGTCGGTACCAAAGGTCCTGAGTAGTGTTTCCGTCTGATATACAGCCATGTACACACAAATTATCCCCTATCCCCTATGTATGACTCATCCTCTGTGATATGAAAGTGAAAGGCCTCCAGGGCAAATTTTTCTCTAAATGCTCAATTCTTACTTGAATTGGCCAAAGCAACGCAACCACACATGACCCTGCACGAAATCTCTGCCAAAACGTCTTTTCGTCAAAACCATGAACTTTTATAGAATTTTCAGAGGTTGGCTGTAGAGTATGTATTGAAAAGTAGATAAAAAGAACTAATGTGCAAACTGTATATACGGACTCTTCAAAATTGGTTTGAAAAGGTATTATATTATGATTTTCCTATTTGAGCATACCTTACCTGATATATTGTGACTTTCCACCTTTAATGAATAGCACTGGACCATTGTAAGTGGAGTCTGATGTAGGAAGCTCCTTCAAGATGTCCGGTAAACCGGTATCCAGACCATGAAGATTGAATCTCCATTGGATGCATCCATCCCTCTCTATAACATTAGTCAAGATAAACTGCAGAATACCAGTTTCCTGTACAGCAATGCAATACTCAATAATATTATTTTCTGTGTGTTTTAAAAAATACATTCATTCAACTGAATTATTGGTTCACTTTACCTTAATTGTATAGGCCTACCACAAATTGCATTTTTGGGGGTTATAAATTTTGTATACATGCACCCCACTGCATTTTATCAAATTGAAAAATTATGGAAAGAAACAACATGTGTACAACTCTCAGCTGTTATCTAATGCTCTGTTGATAATATGTCTGAAGGAAAGCTTTCTTGAGGTGTACAATGGTATGATGGTAACCTTTCATTCCAGTAAGGCTGCTGTTTACATTGGAGAGGTTAAGCTACACGTTAGTGCACGGCGTGTACATCAATGTGTATGTATAGTCCTTCACAGTTGTCTTGCCATTGAGGTGCAAGCTAAAGTGATTAAGCTACACACGCTGCAAGATTACACATGCTGTGAAAAGCGACCAACATCAATTGATGAGTGCCCTTTGTCAAGGCAGACCAGAGTGAAGAAGAAACAGTTTGTAAAATATTCTCATCAAAATCTTTTTGAAATGGAGATTTATTTATTTCTATTTATTACACATCCAACAGCACAATTAGTGCCAACAACAGGATGATTAGAATGTGGGGAAAAATCAAATGGGGAAAATGCATGCAATCAGGTAAGGACTGATACCCAATCCATATGCAAGACTCTGGTCCGAGGTGGGATTCAAACCAGAGTACTCTGAGGTGAAAGGCTGAGAAAGAAACCACTGAGCCAACCTGATCCCAACATTGATTTATAACATTGTTTCAAGAAAACAAAAAGAGTGTCCTTTTGAGATTTTGAACGTATAGCTAGGCATAACCCATGTGTAGCCAACACATTCTTTTATAACAATGATACACACATATTGATGACATAACGCAGGCATTACACGTATGCGTTAAGAGAAACTGTGTAGCTTAACCTCCCTCATATATATATTTTTTTACCAATAAGTACAAAGGATCATCACTTTAGAGGCCAACTACATTTTACAAAGTCTCTGGATATGAAGTAAAAAGACAATGACAAGACTCATTGAAGAAATTACTTCTTTACCAATGTCCAGGTTAAAATTATTTGATCATTGGAAGTTTTTGCCTGTGAAAGCTCGAGATGAAATAAGTGATACAAAAGGTATTTGCATACTGCTTATTTAAGTTGTCAGACGTGGCAATTTTAATAAAACTGGATTCAAACACAATTTCTATTCTTTTGCTCAAAGTATGAAATAAGCCTTCATACTGCCAAGTTCCTTGGTATGTCTTTTAAATGTATCAACCTGATATGGAAAGGTAGGTCAATCAAAGTTGTGTGTGAACACTTTCACATCTTACTGCTAATTATAAAAACATTGAGTAATAAAACACAAATGAAATTGACTGGATAAATTTTAAATAATTTGGGGTTGAACAAAGACCTCCGGATTAACGTGTCCATTGAGATCCCTGGCTACACGGCAGTTAAACGTTGTATGGCTTCTGATTGGCACCCTGAACAAAAGTAATTGACAAAATAGGGAGATCGCCAACATAAGGCTCTATAGATAGCTTAGTTGGTAGAGCGCCGGCACATTAATCCAGAGGTTGTTGGTTCAAGTCCCACTCAAGTAAACTTCTTTTTGTAAAAACATTGCTAACAGCCTGTGCAACCAATTGTTGTCTTTGTTTTGAGGTCAAGTAAAATTAAATTTATATCAAGCGCTATCAAATACATAAAAAAACACAACACAAAAATATTTGCAAAGTTGATTGCTCCCTAACCTTACCATAATCACTGTCTCCAGTTCTTTTCCTGCTCTTTTTCTGTTTTCATAAAGCGAATTGTTCTGATCAAACTGGATGGATTTCATAGCTGAGATGAATTGTTGAAAGTTAAAAATGCTCTTGGTTGACACAGTAGATACATCCACTACAACCAGCTTCTTGATCAGATGAGGCTGAATCACAGAAAATATCAACATTCATTAGTAAGTGGAAACTCTAGAATTTGTTTATAATTTCAACTCACTATGTTGTGCATTTCATGGTTCTTGTAAAGCTTGACTCTCTTTTAAAATGCAATAATTGTAATTCTAGGTTCTTTTCTAAACCTTTGGCTCTGTTTTAAGCCGCCCTCAGGTCGACATAAGATTTGCAAACACTGCAATGGCATCAAGCAGAAAATTAATGCTCAGGTCACTTTAAAAACCTTGTGGATGTTGTAGAACAAGTGTCACCCTGACAAAACTATGCTCAAGTCACCCCTAATCAATCAGCAACAAAGATTCTGTAATGCAAATATAAGTGCAATCACTTGACTTTTTCAATATGTCAAATAATGAAACACAAGGGAAACTGACTGGGTAAATTTCAAATGGTTTGGGGTTGAACAAAGAAACATTGACTAAATGGCTGCATACACTTTTATGGAAAGTTTTGAAACTGTGTGTGTTTTTAACTGATATATTTTTTTAAAGGGTTGTAAATTGAAACACATATTGTTTGTAAAGTAATTTGCTAGTTCGTTCAGCGGCCGCCATTTTGTTGCTTTGACTGTGATTGATTCCCACCTGTCAAGAACACATTACAGAAGTTAAATTTGTGTACTCTTGCGACTGTTGATTTGTTTAAAACAGTTTAACATCATTGTAGTTATTCTCAGGTTGTAAACAATAGACAACTGATGTCTTAGCTCAGGCGCAGCATCACCCTGAATAGTCAGTCGCTGTGTCATCATATGGGTGGACTTGAGGGCCGGCGATTTAGGCTCAGACTTTTCTATCAGTAAATGACTTGCCTCTTTACGTCAGGCCTTAATCCAAGACAAGGCAGAGATGCATTCTCTTTGCATACATTTGTGCTAGGAGAGACATCTTCTTTTGAATACAAAGAAAAACATTTTGTTTCTTGCAAATTTTCCCAAGTTTATGATATCCTAGACAAACATATACCTGACTCAATGCAGTCACCATAGCAACCCTGCCTCCCAAGCTGTGGCCAATCAAAGTGCAGTGATCAACCTGAAGCTCATTCTTAATTAGCATTAACAGGTCATCCCTCATGACCTCTAAGGTCATTCCATCACCGTGTTCACTGTTGCCATGGTTACGAAGGTCAGCTGCAATAACCTAGAGGGAGTAAATGTATTGAACGTTGGATTTAAGTTGCAGCCACTTGATCAAATACCATGTTACACCTTTCATGTATTGTAAGTCTGAAAATCAAAATAACAAAATACTTGAACACAACCATACATGTATAACTAAAAGAGAAAAATTTACAACATTAAACAAAAGTTGAATACACTTTAAAAATGGAACAGCACATAAATTTGCATTGGGAATATAAAGTAAAGTTAAAGTAACTTGCTTCAATTTATTTTAAATATTGTAAGACAGAAGTTGCTTATTACAAGTTCGCCCTCCTAGTCAAGTTTTTAATAGATTTGGCACAATACATAAACAAGGGTTATAATGAATGAAAGAAAGAAAGTACAAAACAAAATAATAGATACACAAAATCAAGCAAAACTTTAAAAAATAAACAACAAACAAGAACAAAAACATAAATATAAAATAAATTAGCACTGTACAGAATTTTATTAAAAGGATTATAAAAAGGAGTCAAGAAAAACATTTAACAAACATGACCCGACAAATCGCAATCAATTTAAAAGGGATCTGAAAAAGAACACTACAGGGCAGGATAAAACCTTACATTTTTAAGCACGTCAGTCAAAATGATCATCTCTGCTTATTCAACATTTTAGCCAAGCTAGGAATACAACTGTTCTTGTCTGTTGGTTCTACATTTAAAAATAGTTAAGTGATTTGATGATAAAGATTTGATGATTTGGGAAAGCTCCAGGTCAGAACACTGTTAATTAAGTTTTATCCAAATGACAATCATGCCATGTTTGAAATTTTACTGCAAACTTTACATAAATCTGAGCCATATGGAGGAAATTCTAACAACATTAGTGAAGATTAGGTAAGCTCAAGTCTCTTTTTCAGCTTACCAATAAAAAGACAACTGACAAAGTCAAGATTCAACACCACTTGATTGCATTTGACATAAAGGAGAATACTTACTGTTGCCGAGTTTCCTTGTGTATCTTCTTAGTGAGTGTTGACCAGTTACTTTTTGAGCCAAACATGCCATGCAGGATAAGGATTGGAGACATTTCGGGTGATCCTTCGATGACATCATAAGCAAGTTTCACTGCCCTGTACAAAATCAAAGCAATAATATTTACTAAGTACATTTTGTACCAACACTAATGTTAGCTTAACTGTTGCAATGAGAACTACTCACAACCTGTAAGTATCCATAAGATCTATGCCATACATGTAATTAGTCCTAATACAAATTGTTGTGAACATTTAAAAAGAGTACTTTGGTTTTTGCCATTACATCGATGTGTATTAAGCACTGTATACTCAGTACTTTCCCAAAGTCTGTGAAAACAATTCCACAGGCACATATCACTCAGGTGGAATTTGAACCCACAATCTTTGCCATGCCAGAGCAGATGTCTTACCACTAGCCCACCGAGCTAGCCCGGTGGCTGGAGGCAGATCAAATCCTATATCTTAGCAGTGGGAACCGCAACAAATTAATACATTTTAATTTGCATCGGTGATACAGGCATGCAACTGTAACTTCACCAAAAAAGAGGAAATTACAAAATTTCAAAGATTTTGTACAATATTTTCAATTTGAATGGTAAAACTGAGAATAAAAAAAAAGGAAATCAGCTGATCCGAGGAAAAGTTGCATGCCTGGTGATAACAATTCTTATTTACATTGGTGTACTGTCAGGGCAAAAACTGAATATTCTTTTTCCCCGATGCAAAATGAATATCTATTAATTTATTGAAGAGGTCGGTAGGTCCAGATTGATTTTGTTGTTTTTTATATTGCAAAGAATAACCGCAGCTAAGAAACTAACTTTCAAAGTTTTTTGGGTTAATTTTGAAATACATGCAATAACATAATTGGAGTCAAATGAATAAAACTCAATACAATAAGGTTTTCAAATATATTATGTACTGCAACAAAACCTCCATGGAGGAAGTCTTATGGAAACAAAACTTTCCCAAAAATATTTTTCTTAATAAAGCAACGATTAAGTACTAACAATTTGAAAAAACTGTGTTCATACTTGTATTATTGCAACTGATATTAGTTTTGGGCTTTTGTTTACAAATTTTTTAGACAGCTGTCAGTGTCACTAACTTATAAAATCATTTCCATGAAAATGAGTGGCCGTTCATGAATGATGGAAACACCTGCAACTACATAGCATTGCATGTACAGAGTGAATGCTGGTCGACTTGTATACATGCCAACTAGTAGTAATGCACACCAACTCGTAAACACATACCCAACATTTATGCACATCAACAACTCGTACGCAGTGTTTTCTCTGCATGTTTACATGGGTAGGAATCAAAGTGCAGGTCCATTGTTGATTAAATTTCATCTCAAAGTTTTGTTGTTTTTTATATTGTTTTTGTTTTTTACAAATTTGTTCTTCTCCTTAAGTCAGTAACTCTTCTCCACAATAAATTACATCAAAAGACATAGGGCCAACATGTATTTTGCATATTTTGCTAATTTCACACAAACTTGAAACTTGGTATCCCTTAGACCATGGAGGAAGGATCAGGAATCTAGTTGCAATAATTGTTACCCTCCATCCTCCCGACTGTCGCAGAGAGGATGGAGGGTTACGATTATCACAATTGTACATTTGACCTTACTTAATGCGCAGACGGCACTTGAGCAATGACTTCATCAGGTGTCAAGTTACAATAAGTCAAAGTTTAATATTTGGCTACCTTGATCAACAATTTAGAAAAATAATAACTCCTGAGCTACACAATGGATTTTTACTATAGTAGTAGTACTGCTATTAGTAGCACACATAGTTGAAGTGAAAAATGGTGGATGGTTGTGGAAAGACTCGACGGATGAAAGTAAGACTCTGTAGTCTGTGATATTGTTATGCCACAGACAGTGGATGGAAACAATTTTTTGCCGTACTGTTTCAATGGATGAGTACACAAGATGCTGGTAGTGGTGGTGGTAGAAAAGTGCTGACAAAAAGATGAACCGTTGATTTGAGAACTTCCAGTTCCAGAAGCACCTTCCCATGTCGAGTTTAGGTTGTTTGCTGCTTTCCTCCTCAGGCTGCATGGTTGTTTCACTACTCTCCTCAGTAGTGAATGCAGAGTCCTTCTGATCAAAAATGTCATTTGAGCTGAGAACTTTATCTGTAAACCACAGCAGTTTCAACTGTTCAACAATCACAACAATGTTTAGTAGTTCACGAACCCAGGCAAAGCAATGCCAATGAATGTATTGAATGCACGGCACACGTGTGACCGTGTGAGCAACAAACATACACACACATACTGCTGGTGTCATCACACACCACTACGCACTTGACTTTTGACCTTTGACACAGAGACGTATGGCCCTTAATGTGACGTCACGAAATAAGGCGGAGTCTAGTTCCCATTTGGCTGGCCGGCAGAAGAAATCTTGTTTCCGTATTGAATGCATGAAAGGAGAGTAGGGAGAAGTGTGTGTGTTGGGTTATAACTTCGCTTCGGGAACTTAACCTTCTCAGAATCAACTCAGTGGCAGTATGGCCAAAGAGTACGATCATTTATTTAAGTTGTTAATTATCGGAGATAGCGGTAAGTACAGTGTGAAATTAGTGTGTTCTGCATTAAATCAGTGTGTCAGACCAGACTAGACATGTCAGTTCCCTTCCTCCATGGTTAGTCCATGGTTAGTCACTCACTCACTGCAATGTCCGACTGTCGTCAGCTTATGAGCAAAACACATCTACTGCATTTTACCAATTTCGTGAAAGTTTGTTTTACCTACATGATTGTGATGGTTCTTTTGCCCTTTATAACTTAGACTGAAAAGGGAAGTTTAACAAGAAAGCCTTGTTGCTTGTGGTATAATAAACGAAATTAAATTCTTGAAGTTGTTTCGGTTTGACTTGACTTGAGTGAGCTTGCCCCAATCATGAGCAACGTAACTTAACACGGGGCGGCTAATCTAATGAGTAATGGCAATTACAAAATGTTTGCTCATGATTGAACGTGTGCACACACTGCAGCGCCTGTAACCAGTGTGCCTTAGACGTTGATTTACATCCACCACTGACATACACACCGGGAACTGACCGCTACGACGAGTACGTGGGGCACCAGTCATCCAGTGAACACCGCGACGCCATTTTGATTGTGTTAAAAAAGTACGCAGACTTGTCATCTCTTCTACAATTCTACAATGTGGAGTGGAGTTAAAAATTATCGATTTGGAGTACAGAAAATGATCAATAGTACAATTATGCCTGATGTTGCATCTTAGACGTATTTTGAATACAGTACGCGCTTTTTTTAGTTATTTGTTTGGACTTTTTGCCATTTTGAGGCATTTTTTGTGGCTGGGTGTCGCGAAAATCATAACAAAATGACGATTGTGTCATGAGAGTGAAAAGTTTCCTGGGGCACTCGGACTGAAGAAGTCAAAATAAAAAAAAAGAGGAATACAGCGCCCCAGTTACTGGGTCTACCTCCCGCCCACTTTTCATATGGCCCTACGGCTACGGCTATGGCTACGCCAAAGGGAAAGTATGGCTTCAGGAGGGAAATCATTTATTTAAACTTTTTTTACTGAAATTTTCCCACAGATGTCACTTCTATATTCTAGTACAATTCAGGAGAGCACATTAACATGAAAATGTGAATGCTCGTTTTGGTGTAATTTGATGAAAGTGACTTAGATTGCAATCACTCGATTAAGTGTCGTTGGCACCATGATATTTACTGATGTATGATGAGTAGTCTTTATTCAAGGTAGTATTCATCGCTCACAGCGCCACCACTGCAGAAAAAAATCAACAGCAAGCAGCACGTAGTAAAACAGCGCGCTGCAGCGACACAAGAAGGTAATGCTCGTGCGCGCATGTGCATCAGTAAATGTCATGGCGCAGACGACGTTTAATCGAGTGACTGCCAGCTCAGAGACTTTCATCAAATAACACCAAAATGAGCGCGTACATTTTCGTGTTGATGTGCTCTCCACAATTGCACTACATAAAGTGACAACTGGTGGGAAAATCTCGGCATAAAAACAAGGGTTTCTATTCTAAAAATTATTTTCACCTCCTGAAGGTACTTGGGCGTACCGCCAAGAAGCTGAGGGAGTCCAGCGTATTGGCACTATTTATAGGGCTAAGTTTGGGGCATCTATATAGTCCAGCTTTTTGCCCATACAAAGCCCTCATGGCTACGGGCTAGTCACTAGTGTACATGTAGTTCAGTAGTGATAATGGTAACCTTCCATTCTGAGGGTCACAGGATGGAGGAGGGCTACGATTATTGCAACTACCACAGACATAGCATTAGAGACTGACAAGATCTTTTGAATGGAACCTCGCTTTATTTCCCCCCCCCCCCACCCCCCAAATTTTCCCCTAAATGTTCACTTATCCAGGCATTACAATGATTGTGGTAAGATCAGTCATTTAAACTGTAGTGCTTGCTCGTTTGGGTGTAATTTTATGAAGAATCTCCAAGTCGATACTGGCATAACTGACCCGTTGAAAACTTGTCGGCATCCATGATGTTTACTGATGTGCATGCATGCTGGTGACAGTGATGTGGTCTGTCTAACTTAAAGACACTGGACACCTTTGGTAATTGTCAAAGACCAGTCTTCTCACTTGGTGTATATGCACAAAATAACAAACCTCTGAAAATTTGAACTCAATTGGTCGTTGAAGTTACGAGATAATAATGGAAGAAAAAACACCCTTGTCCATGTTGTCACACGAAGTTGTGTGCTTTCAGATGCTTGATTTCGATTTTGAGTCCTCGCGCGTGAGGTCTCGAAATCAATTAAAATATTTTACTGAGAAATTACTTCTTTCTCAAAAACTTTGTTACTTCAGAGGGAGCCGTTTCTCACAATGTTTTATACTATCAACAGCTCTCCATTGCTCGTTACCTAGTAAGTTTTTATGCTAACAATTATTTTGAGTAATTACCAATAGTGTCCAGTGCCTTTAAAGGTACACGTTGCCCTGAATCGTCCGAGTTGGTCTAAAAAAAGCGTTTGTAACTGTTTGTTATCAAATGCAAATATGCCTCGAAATTGCGTGGTTTTCCTTTTACATCGTGAACTAACACAGTCGGCCATTTTATGGAGTCAAATTTTTGACTCCACAAAATGGCCGACCGTGTTAGTTCGCAAAGTTCAAGGAAAACCATGCAATTTCGAGGCATATTTGTGTGGATCATTGCTTCAAATTGACGCCTGCTTAAATCGTTGTAATGTACTCGCAACAACTGTGGATCCCAAGTTAACATTGGGAGACAAATTTGGGCAAAAATTACAAGCTTACTTCCAGTCCAGTCAAAGGATCATGTCAATGTCTGATGCTATGTGGGCTACTTGGGCAAAGAAGCGGAGGGAGTCCCGAGTATTGGGGCTATGTGTAGTCTTACTATTCTGTAGTTATTGACCGACCATGGGATCAAAGGTTATGATTATCCCAACTAACACAAAGAGAGTTAAAGGCACAGTACACAATTGGTAATGACTCTGAAAATGAATGGCAATAAAAACTTACTTGGTAAGAAGTACAGCAGCCTTGGGTATTATAATGAATTTTGAGAAACTTTTAACCTCGAGATACTACGATTATGAAAAATATAACACTTTTTATTCCCCAAAATTTGAATCTGAGAAGCGTTTCTGTCTTCTCAGACTGTGTGTTCCAATGGGGAATATTCTTCCTGCGTGGAAATATTCGCTCCGGTTTTTCGGTGATATCTCAAGAACCCGACCACCTTTTGAAGTGAAACTTTCACCATCTCAGCAAAACTACACCCAAATTATTGACAACTTGCAAACAACTCCAACAAAATCCTTCAACAACTCTCTGTAAAATTAAATCCACTTTATTTAAATTAGAATTGCCAAGTTAAGCTTGACAAGGGATTCTACATGGTGCAGCTAGAATTTTGAATATAATTTTCTGTTCACATCAGATCTATTAGTTGTACTGTAGACTAGAAATATATAATAAAGAACAAAAAATTATAGTTTTTCTATTTTCTTTAATTAACATACAATAGTTATTGAAAAGATGCTGAACCCGACCAACACTTGTAATTCACTCCTTATGACCAAAAATAGTATCTTAAGTTATTTACCTACATGTAACTTGTTTTTGGCCATAACGATTGTATAAGTGGTAACCTCATACAGGTACCGTCTATACTCCGATAAGAGAAATAGTACGAGTACCCTTATTATCAAGATACATGTAGTGTCATCAGTGGCTGTCTCCTGCAAGCTGCACATCACAGTGCATGTCATTTAAGTTACCTCATGGAAAAATGGCACAGTCCTTGGCATCTAGGCCTAATGTAAAAAAGCAACATGGGCCACTGATACTACTGTGTCACAGTGATTAAGAATCCGTCTTTGGACTAAAATTGAAGCAATTGTTTTCTAGGAACTCTGGTATCTTAACACAAGTTTTGCTGTTATTTTAATCTTAGATTAGCAATTTTTTAAGTGGATAGTATGAAACAAGTTGTTGGTAGGTTTTGTATTAAATTCACATTTTTCTTCTTTTTTTGTAAGTGAACAGGATCTTGACACAGGCATTTTGAAGGCATAACAGCATTTGAGGTCAAAGTAAAAAAGATGTTACATGTACATGTTTGAAACAGCCAGGATCAATGATTACTCTCTAGAGTGAGAAAAAAGGTACATTATTCAACATATTCAAGATTGAAAGAAGCAACATTTCAGATTATTTATTAGAAATCAGATCGACAGAAAGCCCTAGGTTACCAATAAAGAGAAATTTCTAATACAGCAATAACAGAGCTTCCATGATACAAGAGCCAAAAATGTGTGACATGTATGAGTAATTTTGTAGTCTTCTAACATGTCTAAATATTATTTTAGGAAAAGTGTAGTTCGGTGACTCTGACCCTGCTGACCATGACATTGCCATTTCTATAGTTAGTAGCACGCCATAATACAAATAGTGCAGAGAAATTGACATTTATGACATCAATGTTGTTCTCGAGGGCTTTTCAAGAGCATGTTGAAACATTTTGAAAAGCCTTTGGTGGCCACCAGTACAGATTTTAGCTGAAAATTACTCCCTTTTCCCGTTCTTTTTCAACATTTTAATATTATAAAAAATTCTCTCTAAATTGAAGAAACCTCTCTTCCTTATTTAGAAGAAGTTTCAGGAAATAAGTAGAGAGCATTAAATTCCTTCACAATACTTGTGCAATGTAGCTAAAGCTTCCAGGTCCTAGACAATGGCCGCCTTGGACTTTGTGCTGTGCTCGTGTTCTGTGGTCCATACGCAAGCTTGTTTTGATGCTAAAAAGTTGAACTCCCATTTTTCCATTTTGTAGTGCAATGTGTGTGTGTGTGTGTATGTTTTTGTGCACTATACATGTGTACATATTGACAATATGCAACAGGCATTCAGCTTATTGCATTTGCCTTATTGCATTTGCCTACTAGGGCTAGAGCATTCAAACATATGTGACATGTAAGTGTAGGAAAAATAAAATACATTGAGAAACTGATACACTGATAGAGACTTTACAATGATGCATTTTCATAGTGAGGCATTTTTGCCTGCATGCTGATTCACTATAGAACTGTCAATATTTTCAAAGACCTGTTTAACCAGTCAGTGCCGGGCATGTTTCATTTTTTCACTTCAACCCTGGCAGGGTAATTTTTTTCGGAATTGCCAGAATTATTTTTCTTTGAGAGTAGCGCTGGCATAAAGGATGACTTAACAAAGCCAAGAGAACAAAGATTTGGTTTGAAGCACCAAGATTTGTTGTTTTTCATTCGAGAAAATACCCAAAATTTATGTGTTAACACGCCATCTGGCAAAAACTGGATAATAGGTTGGTAAACATTTTTAAAACAAATGCGATAATTGATATGCGCTGTTTTTCCAAGAAAATTTGCAAGAAAACTTCGCTTTCATGCGAAGTACATACTTTATAAACCGGGCTTTAAGTCAGAACAGACCTAGGTTCCAGCCCTGGTTCCAGCCCTGGTTCCAGCCCTGGTTCCAGCCCTGGTTCCAGCCCTGGTTCCAGCCCTGGTTCCAGCCATAGGCCCAATTGGCTGTGTCTCACACCTGAGGTTTTGCGCTTGAACTTATGCATACGGCTGGAACCAAGGCTGGAATCTCGTCCAATCTAACTTGCCTCCATTGAGCTAAAATACAATGAAATGCAACGATGGAAGCCTGTCCGTGCAACATAATCCTCTTGTTACAACAAAAGATCAAAGCCTGGAATCGGGGGTTACACAGGAAACCCTGTTCAAAGGCAGAAATTGAGCAATTTCTACTGCCATTTGTCCTCTTTGCGTGAGTGAAACCAATCATTGCACAGTTTAGTGCATGCTCTGTGCTCGCCATGTAGTGGACAGTACGGGTGACCTTTGTTCCTGTCTTCATTGTCACATCTCCCAGCATGCATCCAGGAAAGAGTTAGCGTGTTAACACGCCCTCCAGCATTAACTAGTTAAATAGGATTGATAAAATGTTTAAAAGCAAATTGATAAGTTTCAATCAGAAAACTCACTCATTATATAGTAAGTTCATACCATTAGAATCATCCCCCAGAAGTGTTTCTATCATAGGTCAAATTTAAGCAAAGAACATTTACTACCCCACAAATCACCCTAACTGCTTATTTTGATTGCAGCAAACCATTTTTTTCCCCACTAAAGCTTGGCTTTATGAAACTTGTTGGTGTTGGTTGTCTGGTGTCTTTTAAGAACTAGAAGATTTGAATTAACTTCCTGTGCCCAAAACAATGATGTACATACATGTATCATTCCTTTAACTTTAATACCAAGAAGATTGTTTGTATGCGCTACAGTATACGTATCATGCAATTGACCAGTGACAAACATTTGACGTTAACTGTGTACAATGTACTATACACATTACATCACATCTTGACAGGCAGATTTTATTTAGGTGCTCGGGCACCACCTGAACAACACTTTCAATTTTTTAATTTTAATTTTTATTTGTTTGTCTTCACTTCTTTTTTCTTCACACTGTACTTTCTCGGCAAAGTTTCAATACTAGCGAAGCTCACAAAAACTTGAAACTTCAAACTTCTCACATACAAAGACCTTAACTACATAGCTAATAGTTAAAACATAATTATGGCGTCACCAGGAGTTGAATCACAAGTAATTAACGATTTATAAATACCTTATCCATTCTGATTGGTCAAGAAGACATCTTGTGGCCGTGTTTAAAGGCGCCTGGCAGTGGTATTTTGTAAAAACAAAGCTTTTGTCATTAATATATGTATTTTGATTGGAATGTGAATAAACAGTTAACTAAGGTTTTTAAAAATTAGTTTTTATTTTAATTACAAATTTAAGAGTAGGCCCCCCTTTACCTTGACACATGGTGGCGCTGTTCGTGACGCCAATCAAGGCACGATATTTGAAGAAAAAAAATGTTGTGCGTATGCGGACGTCACTCACATCACAGTATACATGTACTAGCTAGCGTATACTAGCTGGCACATCGCGCCGAAAACGACGTCGTTAGTCTGACTTTCGCGGCCCACAACCGCTTACACTTGGGATCTGCAGGAAACAAATGCAGACTGACCCCATCATTAGTTGTTTAGCTGCATACAGCAGCAATACACCTGGTCGGCATGGCCGGAAAATGCAAGAAAAAAACCCTCTTTCGAAATGTACAAGATCACTACTGTGACCTACATGCACGTGTGTTTACAACGTAAATGCAAGCAAATTCGAGGGGGGTCGATATCCGATCGAGACGAAGTCTGCGAAGTCTGCCTTGAAAGGGGATGGGCGAAGTCACCCCCCGAACAACTTTATCTATTTTTTGTACATATAAATCCTCACAAACAATTACTCAAAAAATTGTTTTATTGCTAATATACATAAACTCTTATGTTTAAAAAAAAAAATTCTATTTCCAGGTGACTTTAAACAGATGATATAGACACAGCTAGAAGTGTTCAAGCATGTGCTAATTTACGCGAAACACAATCAATACATACTGGTATTCAATCTAAAATATGTTAGTGTTTGTACGCGCGCGTGTGCACAACTGTTGAGCGTAGCATGCATATCCTTAGCGAAACAGGGCCCCAGGGCGTGACAGGAAATGAAAGTTAACATAAAAGTTGAGATTTTCCAACAGTATTACGCTTTTTAAACAAAAAGGGCATTTATGAATGGGAATAAAAGAGTAGTGACTTGGTCTTAAACGGCCGTTTAAAACCTGGCAGGGTCGTGGCCGTGTGATAAAGGACCGAGCCGAAGGCCCAACCCTGCGGGTTTTAAACGGCCGGTTAAGACCTCGCCGCCTACTCTTTTATTCCCTTATTTAATATTTAAAAAATCATAAGTTAATAACCACATGTCACACAATAACAATTCTTTTTGTTATCCTGTACATAAAGGTCTCTGAACGGCCTGCAACTTTTACACAGATATGACCCCGTAGATTTGTAACCATGACCATTTCCCATACCATGCTGACATAAACGTTTGTCTGACAAAAACAAACTCTTTATTTGGATTCTTCTCTGTCTATAAATTTAAATGTATACATTTTCTCATTGGTATCAGATTCATTGTGTCATTTCCTTTGATTTAGGAGTATCATCACAGTTGACATTAATCACACAGCTGCCATCCCTGATCATGTTCCCTGTCAGTGTTACAATACGTGTTCCTGTGTATTGTATGTATTTATGGTACTCATTTCAAAGAAAGAGACCAGAATGTTTGTCATTTGAGCCTCAATTTGAATTCAGTTTGATTTCATTTAAATTTGAAACCGAAAAAACACCAAGATGACTATTTTTACAGCTGTCGATTCAAAGATAAATTTTCATATATTTTGTTGAAGTTAATCTGCAGGCATGCAACTTAACGATTGGCCAGCTGATTTTCACTTGTTAAAAAGAAAAAAACACAGTGTACAAAGTTTTCTGTGCTTGACCATTTCCTATTTTTTGCAAATACTCTTGCATGTCTGATTCTGTCATTACTGTGTCACAAAACAAGTCCCATGTTTAATATCATACAATACATTAGGTCAACTTTCTAAAAACGTATACATGTAGTATAATCCCAAAGATTAATAGCTCTATTAATTTGCACTAAGTGGGCTTGACTGACACCAAAATGTATTATTGGTCAGACACTCCAATAATTTGATTTCAAATGTTATTAAAATTATGTTAAAAAAAAAACATAATCAATTTATCAAGTGGAGGCTTTGCAGCTGGGCGCAGTGCTTGCCCAGATGTCCTGGTCCAGCATGCAGGAACACAGCTCCTTAGTCATGTGTTAGTGCTTGCCAAGCCTATTACAGTATGTCCACTTATGAGCAATATCTTCTCCCACATTACATGCATGAGGCTGTGCCTCATGTGGGCTCCCAGAGAATGGTTGGGCATGATTGGCAAGATCCAGGTGACGGATGTAAATGTAATGCCCTTGCAAGCTTGAGACGCCATACATGTATCTTTTCCGTCACTGCCAGCGTAGAGATCTATATTCTTCATGTGACCCTGCCATGAGATGTTCAGGGCCATACGCAGCATCCTGGTGTAACACCCATCTAGAGACTTCTCCATCTTAGGTGAGGGTCCAGGTCTCAGCTCCGTACAGCAGTACTGCCTCTACCGTAGAGCATAGACACAAACAGTGACCTTTTCTGTTGATCACTGAGTGCTGATGACCACACCTTGTTCATGTCGTGGAGCACTGACCACACCTGTCCTCTTTGGGTCTTGAGATCTAACATAATAACTCACATATACATGTAGCTTGTATGTGTGTCAAACGTTTCTGCTGCAAAACTCCTACATGTATTTCTGATGCTTCTAAGCTTGGTCAGTGCATATTACAGTACCTTGGCAGCTTACATTTTGGGAAGTGAAATTGATTTCGATTTTTTACCTCACATCTTGGTTCAAATAATCTTTAGCTTATTGATTTCATGTAATTCATTGATATTAGTTTTATCTCATATCTTTGTGTTTATATAATTTCTTACATTTTGTTTTGTCTCTTTGCAGGAGTTGGCAAAAGTAGTCTTCTTCTGCGGTTTGCAGATAACACATTTTCAGGTAATTGAAAGAAGTGGTGGAGAGTTTTTTAAAAGTCAAGCCCTGGTTCATGTAACAGTGCAGAACCTGTTTAATAAAGTCATGTCGTCATGCTGAAACATCCTGCATTTAAACTACATGTACATCAAAATAAGCACAAAGTGTGCTCTGCATAATGCATGTACTGTACATATTTTAAACAAACATTGTGCATTGAAATTTCAGTACTGTAAATTAGCTTGAACATGGATTTATAGGATGTACATATACCTGTATTAAGAGGAACATGCATTGCATGCATGCGTACATGTGTAACTCTTGGTCAATGAATTCAGTTCCAACTTGTATTGTACACGACATGGATGTATTTGGACTGATTGATAAATGGTTTAATGCTGTTGAGGGATCTAGTGTAGGCGGTTTGGAGTGTTAAAGGATGTGGTCATTTCCTGAGATAGTCTCAATGCCAAGTCAAGGTCCTAATCACTAGTCAGAGACTTTGCTGATAATCTCTACCATTTACAATGAGAAATTACACTTTTATTTTATTGATGATACATCAATAAATGCAGTACATATACAGTTTAAGGATTTGCTGGATAATCATTCTAACACTGTCACTGTATTGGTTACAAAACTATACATGACCCATTATCCTGGTTTGAGTTTATTTTATTTTTCATTTCTTTCTTTATTATGTTAGCAGAGGCAGAGTACGCACAATGTACTATGTATTTGATAATATGTTTGTTAGAATCAACTATGCATTCTATAGATAGTTTCAACGTGGTTACCGACTTGACTGGTGCACTAAGTATAACAAAGTATTAATGGTATTTCCAAAAGTATATTTATGTACATGAGCATGACACAACGTTTCATGGTGCTATTGTTCAAAAGAACATTTTAGTCAAACCAATGTATTGTGAAAACTTATTCAAGATTATTCAGCCAAAGAAGAGCAAAATACACAGTACAATGTATTCAGTATGTGAAACAAAACAATTTACATACAAGTATGTCAAATACTTTACTTGCATGTAAAATGCTTTTAGGCTGAAAGCATTAAACAAAAACTCTTTTAAGAGCAATTTCAAGAATTTTTTTTTTTAAATTCTTGAAATTGCTCACGCACAGAATAATTGATTTATTTTCACAGAGTGTTAACCTAGGTGCAAGTTTATTCAACATACTTTACACATCAACAAGTTTTTGGTTGCATGCACATTTTGTACGCAGCCTGGCTTAAAACCTTTAAACATGTCACGATTAGATCAGTCTTATGACTCAAGGTGAGTCACACAAGTAGAAATCACAATATAATGTTCTATTTGGCACAATACAGAGCACAATTAAACTTTACACATTGTTCTTTGAAAATGGACACTGTGGTGCATTGATCTATATGTTCCACCATGACCACAGACCAAAAAAAGACTTCCTTCCTTCAAACTAACATGAATCATTGCCATCAAGTTCCATTCCATTTACATACAGTGTATCTACAATTACTACGTGCATAGCTTTGGATGTAGCCCAAAAGTGCCTAATTTGGACACCTACTGATCTGCAGATTGAGTCAGGTGATACTGGGTTTGGTAACTTAGCACAGATTGTTACATGCTTACATGCTTACATGCTCATATACTTCACTGCCTAATTTTATACATGTAGATGAAGCCGATAAGCAGTTCTTGGTGTTCGGTCTAAATCCAAGTCCTGAGTCATTTGGGTCAAATCTGAGGTGGAGTCATAAAGGTTTAGTCTGAGTCCAATTCACCATGCACTTTAGTAGAAAAGTGTAAAAAAAGAAATATTATGGATACATATTCCAAGGTTAGAAATAAAATGGTGGAAAATGCTGAACATTTTTGGCTACATCATCAATTGTTAATACATAATATATTTTGTTAATGGTTTTGCTAAATGCGTCCATATAATACGTTTATAATGCAGCCAGAAAGTTAGTACTCAATATGACATATTCTGCAAACAGCAGTATAAATTAGAGATTCTGCTTACTCATGCTGTGTAAAAGAAAATAACTCTTAGCACGTGTATACAAATGCATCTTTGTAACCAAGTTAACATGTTTTAATAGATGTAAAATTTGCATCGAAGACAAAGAATGTTATTTGATTTTTTTTACACATGATAAAGCACTGTATACTTGGTACTTACTTGAGTCCTGTGAAAAAATACTACAGGCATATTACTCTGGTGGGATTCTCAGAAGTCTCACCACTAGACCACCGAGATTGGCCAGTACATTGCCCAAATGTACCCCAGTACATTGCCCAAATGTACCCAAGTATATTGCCCAAATGTACCCCAGTACATTGCCCAAATGTACCCCAGTACATTGCCCAAATGTACCCCAGTACATTGCCCAAATGTACCCCAGTACATTGCCCAAATGTACCCCAGTACATTGCCCAAATGTACCCCAGTACATTGCCCAAATGTACCCCAGTACATTGCCCAAATGTACCCCAGTACATTGCCCAAATGTACCCCAGTACATTGCCCAAATGTACCCCAGTACATTGCCCAAATGTACCCCAGTACATTGCCCAAATGTACCCCAGTACATTGCCCAAATGTACCCCAGTACATTGCCCAAATGTACCCCAGTACATTGCCCAAATGTACCCCAGTACATTGCCCAAATGTACCCAGTACATTGGCATGACCCCAGTACATTGCCCAAATGTACCCCAGTACATTGCCCAAATGTACCCCAGTACATTGCCCAAATGTACCGCAGTACATTGCCCAAATGTACCCCCAGTACATTGCCCAAATGTACCGCAGTACATTGCCCAAATGTACCCCAGTACATTGCCCAAATGTACCCCAGTACATTGCCCAAATGTACCGCAGTACATTGCCCAAATGTACCGCAGTACATTGCCCAAATGTACCCAAGTACATTGCCCAAATGTACCCCAGTACATTGCCCAAATGCACCCCAGTACATTGCCCAAATGTACATGTTTTTAATTGACACTTATGTTGAATCCTGCACTGATTTTATACAAATGACTTTATGATGTAGACTGAGTGTGGTGTACATGTATAATAAAAAAGAACCTTATAAGGATTTGACAATCATTAAAGGGCTTTAAAAATTATGTAAATTTCCCTCAGACACATAGCAAAAAGCTATACAATAATCAGCATTTTTGTGCATGAATTGTAAGCAAATGTAAAGCAAGTATTATCTTCAACATTATTATACAATGTGCAAACTTTAATATTTTGAAAACGAAAAAAGCTCCTGCAGTATTTGTCTATTTTGGTTAACCACAGGAACATATATTACAACAATTGGAGTGGACTTCAAAATCAGGACAATTGATCTGAATGGTGAGAGAGTCAAACTTCAGATATGGGACACAGCAGGACAAGAAAGATTCCGTACAATTACATCAACGTAAGTATTTCTTACATGTACATCATGTACAATGTACAAGTTGGTATGTACAATGTAAATGTTAGTACCAATCAAAATCAAGACTGAAAAGCAAGGTTAACCTTCACTGAAAAGAGTACATTCATTAGATCATCAGAAAGTATATTAGAGTATTTTAAGGGTATTAGTTCCAAAACGTCAGCAGAGAGTATGGCCTCTCTTGCCTTCATCAAAGTCCTGTAAAACGTTTACTGTACATGAAGGTCTTACACAGAGAAATGGTCCAATTTGTTGAAAACCATGCCATGGTTGTGTACAGCACTGAGTAATTTTTGCACCCACACTTCTCCGCCAAATGAAAATGAAAAAACAATAGATTTAGCAAGGCATGATGTACATGAAGGTTCATTATCTTTTAGTTCTCATACTTGTGTCATGGGTGTGGTATACTGTAATATTAAACATTTGTAGTACATTAACTTTCCAAATAATGAAATATGAACATTGCACACTGCCAGTGCATGTACATATGTACATGTACACTGTATTTGGTTTATCCCCAAACATGGTTCATGATACTGTTTGAAGTTCAGATCAGTGACAAGCAGGCAACACCTGTATTTTGACGTCATTCTTTGGTACTTGTGTACTTGTACATTCTACAGTGCCTTGGCATTTATGGCTAGCACACTTTGTGTAATTACTTCTGGTCAATGCATGTAAAATATACATTTACATGCACATGTACATGTACGTACTTGTAACTACCACATCAATAAGAAGTCCATGGTGTTACTCTTTATTGTGTGATGTTTTTTGTTTTTTTGCAGATACTACCGTGGTACCCATGGAGTTATAGTAGTATATGATGTTACTAGTGCAGAGACTTTTGTCAATGTAAAGAGATGGCTACATGAAATTGAACAAAATTGTGATGTAGTAAGTAGAATATTAGGTAAGTGTCTTGTTACATGTTTTTAATGTATGCTTACATGGGTACCAACCATAAGGATTGGAGACCAGTTGCATAGAGATGCTTTGGCACATACAGGTTGCAAATCACAAACAGTTTGTTTAAAACAGAAAGAGGATACCAGCCAATATACCATGTCATAATGTATTGTTTGAGATTGGTGCCCCATCACTGTTCACATACAGGTACTCGTACATGATCTACTAGAAAGTTTGTAATGCTATATTCTTGCTTAGAACAGCTATGTGAAGGTGAACACTGAGAGGTATATAATGCAAAGTTATTGTTATTGGTGGCTGTAGGTAAATTACTAGATGCTGTGTCCACTTCCCCAAAAAGGTTCAATATTGGCACAGTTAGCTTCAGCTTAGCCTTATCCTGCCTCAGTTAGTTACAAATTCAGTCATTTTGGGTAGACTCAATAACAGATAACTGACTGATTCCATGACATGCTGAAAGAACATTGCTTAATTTGCCACTGCCACCTGTTGCCCAATCTAAACAGTTAATATCAAAACACAAGTTAAGGCATTCCAATAAACAAACAAATCAGAAACAGAAAAACTGCAATGATTATAACATCAACGGTTTCTTGAAAAGACGGGCATGACAAAACATTTCAAGATTTTCGTATTTATCTGCCCCCATGAATGGCCAAGCTTATTTCTTTGACCTTCTGTGAGTGATTACATACACCATGCTGGAGAGTGCTGGAGAGTACTGTAACTTAGTGCATGTTTTGTCTACATCAATCTCTTATCCTTGGGGTCACCCCCTTGCCTGTCTGAAGGCGGTACCACTACAAAGGCCTGGAATTGTGTTTTCAAAGCTTTTTAAGATCATGTAGACCCTCTGAAGGGTACTGGGCTTGATAAAAAAAAGCAAATAGCTTCATTTTCCCCAGTGTATTATGATTTCTGTCTATCAGCCACAGGGGATTGTATTTAACACATAATACATGTGTAAGAAGATTAAAGTGTGTTTAAATTGAAACTGATAACTCTGCTGTATTAAACAGTTGTGCAGTTTAAGTGCCCTCATGTGGTTCTTATCAATAATACTGAATAATTGTTACCAAACTGGTTAACTAGCACAATAATTAGTCAAACATATCCGTCTCTTCGTAAAAATGCAAAAGCATGGTGATCTGCTTTTGCGCATGTTTTCTGAGCATGTTTATTTATGTGATACCGTAATTTCCTACGTATAAGGCGTAGTACTCTAAAATCACAGAAAAAAATTGAAATGTTAGCATGTAAGGTGCACTGCCATATAACAAAAAACATCATTGATGGTTGCATCACCACATATGGGGGTCATTGTGTTAGTATAATGACACTTACCATAACGTAAAGGGATCGTAATTTTTGTAGATCACAAACATGAGTAAAACATCTCTTCTATTTTAATTTTTTTCCCCACTTTTTTATTTCCATTTTAAGAATTTTTGCTTTTATGTATTTTCTTTTTACGCAACGAGTGCACACACATACATTGTGCTATTACGCAACGAGTGCACACACATACATTGTGCTATTACGCAACGAGTGCACACACATACATTGTGCTATTACGCAACGAGTGCACACACATACAATGTGCTATTACGCAACGAGTGCACACACATACAATGTGCTATTACGCAACGAGTGCACACACATACATTGTGCTATTACGCAACGAGTGCACACACATACAATGTGCTATTACGCATCGAGTGCACACACATACAATGTGCTATTACGCAACGAGTGCACGCACATACAATGTGCTATTACGCAACGAGTGCACACACATACAATGTGCTATTACGCAACGAGTGCACACACATACATTGTGCTATTACGCAACGAGTGCACACACATACAATGTGCTATTACGCAACGAGTGCACACACATACAATGTGCTATTACGCAACGAGTGCACACACATACAATGTGCTATTACGCAACGAGTGCACACACATACATTGTGCTATTACGCAACGAGTGCACACACATACAATGTGCTATTACGCAACGAGTGCACACACATACATTGTGCTATTACGCAACGAGTGCACACACACATTGTGCTATTACGCAACGAGTGCACACACATACATTGTGCTATTACGCAACGAGTGCACACACATACATTGTGCTATTACGCAACGAGTGCACACACATACATTGTGCTATTACGCAACGAGTGCACACACATACATTGTGCTATTACGCAACGAGTGCACACACATACATTGTGCTATTACGCAACGAGTGCACACACACATTGTGCTATTACGCAACGAGTGCACACACATACATTGTGCTATTACGCAACGAGTGCACACACACATTGTGCTATTACGCAACGAGTGCACACACATACATTGTGCTATTACGCAACGAGTGCACACACATACATTGTGCTATTACGCAACGAGTGCACACACATACATTGTGCTATTACGCAACGAGTGCACACACATACATTGTGCTATTACGCAACGAGTGCACACACATACATTGTGCTAACATTTCCAAATGATTGGGCAGCTAGTCTTTGTTATCTTGCTTTTTTGCGTGCTACAATAAATGCAAGAACTACCGAATGCTAGAGGGTGCTTTTACAACAACACTTTCACAATAAGAACATACGCCATTGGCTATATCTAACAGTGCATTACATGGTAACATACAAAAAAAAACTTGGTTAATAAAGACTAGTACATGTATGTCGCTGGTGTGCGCGCTAGCCGTGTACAAGCTGGTCGTCGCTGTTTCGCACCAGTTATTATTATTATTATTATTATTGTGGGCAGCAGCATGGTCAGTGATTTCGATCTTCGGTAAGTTTTGTCGAAGCTTGTTAAAATAACACAACGGGCGTACGGTGTAGTTTTGATTTGAATAAAATGGTAACACGTACAGGTTTACTATGGACAAAAGAAAGTTTTATTTTACAGTATAAAAAATGTAAGATTTCATAAAGAGATCATCGCACTGAACTCAAGCGATAGCAGATAAGACCCACCGTTAGATAAGACGCAGTTATTGTTTTTTGTGTCCTTTGGACAAGACGCGTCTTGTTCGCAGGAAATTACGGTTGTAAAGGGCAGGCATGCTGACATGCCTATCTTTTTGAGAAAACACAATTTTGACCTACATATCTGCCCATTTTGAAACAATGAATTTTGCATATGTTTGGGGATGCCTGTCTCTTCATGAAAACGCAAAATGCAATTCGATGTATGCCCACTTGCCAATTTATGTCAGAAAGAACTTAAGCGTGATTTTTGATTAAGCAGCAATGCAGGGTGGTTTACAATCAAAGGCAGGAAGTGAAATAAGCTTGAAAATGTAGAAAACGTGATGTTTGACATAACTGTCTTTTCTTAAAAACAATGACAATAATACCAGATCTTCTTGATTAACTATTTCACCTTTCCTTTTCTCATCACAGTTGGTAACAAAAATGACTGTCCAGAGAGGAAAGTGGTCCTAACGGAAGATGCAACAAATTTTGCTGAACAAATGGGAATTCAATTATTTGAAACAAGTGCAAAGGAAAACATCAATGTAGAAGAGGTAATGTTTTAGCCAATGTGTATGTCAAAAATTAACTATTTATTGTTTTTTTTTTTAATACTCTGTTTGCCTCTGTGACATCATATGGAATTGGACATTTTTGTGTGATTCTTTCTTTGCTTATAATCTTATCTTATCAAGAGTTATCCTAGTTACAAATGATGAAATTTTGTACACTGGGACTTACAAACAAAGTTGTTGCCCTAGTGGATTTAATAGTCTGTAAAAAAAAAAAAAAAAAAAAAAAAAAGCACCTCAGGTAAGAACCAGCAACATGAACTTTTAAAGTAGAGGTCTCACTTGACAGACTACTGTAATATTATGAACCAAACTGACCTGCAGTCTAAATTGGGGAACCCACTGCTAATATTATGAACCAAACTGACCTGCAGTCTAGTTTGGGGAACCTTCTGCTAATAATATGAACCAAACTGACCTGCAGTCTAGTTTGGGGAACCTTCTGATAATAATATGAACCAACTGTCTGAAATGCTGTCACAGTTAAGGAAATAGCATTGCACATCCCTGCAAATATCCATTGCTTATTTCATTGCCACAATCAAAATAAGCCTGATATGACCATGTGTGAAATCCCTGATAAAACATTAACTGGTTTACCTTTTTAATATTTTTTGTTTGTTTAAACATTACCACTTAATTTGATAACATGTTCACAGATTGGCTGTATGGTGTTTTTATTGAAAACTACAGGATATGAACTAATCTAGGAATGGTCCTAGGTTTGATTTGAAACTGTTAAACTGTTAATTTTTCTCTACATGACTGCTGTCATTAGTCTCTCTTTAGCAGCTCTTTGTTCCATGTGTGTCTGATTTTAGATGTGCATAGCTTAGTCATCCAAGCTGGTTCAAACTTTGATTGATGTTGTTCTAATTGATATATTTACAGATGTTTAACGCAATTACAGAATTAGTACTGAAGCAAAAGAAAGAAAACGCTGCTAAGCAGACTGCCCAGGAAAGTAACCAGACAGTCAAGCTGAATAGCAGGAAAGGAGGCAAAGGCAAAAGTGGGTGCTGTAAATGATCGTAACCAGCAAGACACAGCCTAGAATATGTTAAGCACATCAAAGTCATTCTCTACAACCTCCATTGGGTATACATAGTGCCATATAGTGGGACGACATTGCCCAAATATTAATACTTGACACAATTGGAAGGGAAGCTATTATCAGTATGAGATCACAGAACTTGTTTACTCATTCCAATTTGTTGTTTTTTTTGTTGGTTTTTTTCATTTTCAAAAAATCTTATCATTATTGCAGCATAATTGTTAAAGTTTATCTTTAAATTCAAAATTTTGAGAAAACTGCATGAAACGGTTCAACATTTTTATTATTTTTATTATTTTATAATGCTATTAATGAAGTCAAGGGTGCCTAAAAAGCATATGAATGTAGCTCATGAGCGTGAAGAAGCCTGTGAACACGGTGCTTGCTATGAGCTAGAAACACTGAGGTTAACTTCTATTCTTCCATGATAAGTGTTATGAGTTCTTTAAAGGTACTAGCTTTTTCATACAAAGGACTTACTGCTGGAACTATCTGAGTGACATAGCATTGTAAAGTGTCTTTTTAGGACACAAGCAGAATGATTGAATGGGGATGGAATTCGAACCCTCAACTTGTTGACATCTTAGCTTGAATACTACTCAATAGCCTGCTTGTCCCCCACACTGCCACAACATTATCGGTAATAAATAGACAAGCTCAAATCCAGCTCTGACTGCTTTCATGTAACAGGCGCCCTCAACAAGGCTTTTAACAATAAGTAGGAGAATGCCAAGTGTTTGGCAGTAAGTAAATTAACTTGCACCACGTTAAGAATCTCCCAAATCAAAAACCTGATTGTCATCACTCCTGTCATAATACCAGAGGCCTTTTCTAAAGTACAGCTGAGGATTAAGCACCTTCATTGAAACTGCTTAAGATGACATAGTGGTTGAAATTTATGCTTGTGTTGAAATCAGAGTGACAGCAAAGATGTCACCTGGTAACACTATCAAGTAGTTCCCTACCACATAAATCAGTAAGGTTGACGAGTCTAGTGAGTTCAGTTTGTACTTCAGTTTAAACTTTGCTTAAAGCTTCAATCATTATTCTATACATGTCTGTATATAATTAAGAAATAGATTTTTTTCTGAGATGTTTTAATCAAGGGAAGTAATATTATACTACTAGTCAGTTGGAGACATTCAGCCACTAGGTGGCAGCAGACATACCAGTTCATTTGCTTTTGTGTATGTTATTCTATAAAGCATACTGGATGTACCAGGTCAAGATTGCTGCCTAAATAGTCTGCTACCATCATTTTATTGAATGCCAATAAGTTTCATAAAAATGTGTGACATTGTTACACAAGCGTTGAGTCAAATCCTAATAAAGATAGCACCGCCCCCACCACCAATGCCCACTATATTATCTGATTGTTAAAATGTGTTTTTAATTGCAGTTGTGCTTCCATCAGTCTTGCTTATATGGTTTGATTTGAAGTGCTTTAGGTGGGTCTTACCTCCGTGGTCTTACACTGTTTTAATGTCCATGTATGACTGTGTTGAAGAGGTGGGTATTGGATACATTATGTGTACATTATACGGTGTATGTTGCATTTTCCTGAAAGGTTATGAACTTATGAATGTATATGTACTACATTATTCCTTATCTCCCTGACACTCTCAGCAGAAACTGTGTCAAATTTGTAATAAACAAAATAAATAAACGCCCAAATGGTTTGATTCTGGTGTGCAAAGAATCAGTGGTTTTACATTGATGGTCACTACTAAAGCCATCAAAAAAGTGAAACCAGGCTGTGGATTAGGTGGGATTAGAGCTGATTAGCCTTAATACATACAATTCATACTATGGTAGGCTGAGGAGAGTTCTTACCTAATAGGGTTTGTATTGCATTGTGTTCAGGGATTTGACTTTGTGTAGCATTGCATGTAAATATAATTATCTTTGTCCTTTTGGTAACAATTTATATTTGTATAAAATATCAAAATCATTTTTAAATGGCTTATTGGTGTGTAAAACACTGTAATGTTGAATCTACATATAGATGTATATTAATCCTCCTGTCACTTGCCCATTGTTCTATATCACTTAATATTCCAACTCTCTGCTTTACTGCTTCAAAGGTGGTTTGCTATTAACAGAAAACATCAATCAGAGAACCAGGTTAATAACAGTGCTCTTCAGTATTACCAGTACCATCATTCTGAACCATTCAATGAGTTTAAAAGGTAGATACACAGCTCATCATTGTGTTGAACTGCAATTCAGAAATGGTATCCAGGTTTTGTGTTCAGTATTAGTATCAATGGCAGACAAGCTCACAACATCCACACCTAGTCATGAGCTATCATCCTTATCAGTTTGGTCAATCTAAGCTTACTTACCTCAATAATTATACTATGGAAAAACAGTGTGGCATTTTCAACCAATTCACAGAATGGCAGAAAAATTGGAGGCCCAATAATTTGTCTTTTTAATTTCACCATGAAGTAAGTTCTAGAAATTTGTCTTAATGATTCAGACATTATTGGTAATTTACCATATATCTGGAGAAACTGCATGACATGTTGTTTTGAAACATTGAAAATAACATGGGATTCATGTTATTGACATCATAATGTACACATACCACCTGGAATACATTGTTGTTTGTGTTCTTTTGCAGATAATGGTCTGAAATGAATTGAGCTGATTATTGCAAATAGTTTGTTTCCATGTGTATTGATTGTGATACAGTAACAGTGCATTTATAACCCAAAACTAAATGTTCAAATTGTAATTAACCTATGCTGTCCATGCTGAGTTGTACATGTCTTTGACAAGATGGAACTGTCTCTGGGGTATTTAGCATATAAAACAGATCTATAGGAAGAAAATCGGTTGTATCTGAACCAGAATCTGGTTTTGCCTGACATGTTGTAGTTTGAAGAAAATATGAAATGCACATGTATGAAGATTATGAATGGCATTATTATTGATATGCTGATACTGTGCCAAACTAACTTTTAATGAGAAATATTGTTTGATATTTCTTCTTCTCCTAATGTCTGGTTGAGATCTGAGAATTTGAATGTTTTAGAGGACTGTGCCAGCTCTGGCTGAAGCTCCAGATCCAATGTCATAAAACTATTGACTGAACAATTCATTTGCTGAGCAAAAAGTAGGAACCAACCAGTGACAAGTAATGTGAATCAACATTATATTGACTGGTAACACATTTCTGCTTAGCATGCTTTGATATGTGGATGTAGGTGTATCTTAAGCACAACTAAAAGCAGTATGATTCTAAGCCATTCCTGTCTCTATTTAACTAGGTGGTCATCTGTTTCCTTCAGTAGCTAGGAACTCATTGCTATATTATTTGTGTACAACACAGCACTTATAAAGTGGTTATGATGTCATTACTAAACCAGTGAGGGGAATCTAATCAAGCCTGGTCTGAGTAGTCCCTGATAATTCTCTGAAGTGCTATCATCTTTGCTCTTATTCAAAGTTCGGACTTTGTGGTTTTTGAATGACAGAGCCCTTTACTGATTGGTCTATCACAGCTCCCATAATGCACCAAACACAGTGCATAAACACAAAAGTTATGTACAAAACTTCCAATATGTAACACACCTGTCAATTAGCCTGCATGATTAACAACCAGAGCACACTAGAATAGGATGTGGCCTTGCCAATAACTGACAATTCTAGGACTGACTATTGCTTTTATTTATAACATAAACATTCCTCTTTTTTGTTTTACTTTGACAAGAAGTTTCATATTTCTATGCACTTATATGTAATGTAAATATTTCTACATATAGTTTTGCTTTATGTTGAGATGGGGTTAGACTGTAGCCAATGATAATTATGTTCAGATCCTAAGTGGAAAATGATATCAACATAAATATTGAATGTGTGGTTTCATGGAGCTAGTAAGCATGGTACCTATTTGCTGTAGAACTAAGAAGTTGCTTAACAGAAAAAAGATACCTGCCAGAATGTCATAATGTAATGTTGCCATGTTATTAATGTTTGTTGCTATTCTCTGCTTACTTTTACTAAGTAAATTAATGTGCTTAACAGCAATATTTTCTGGACCCAGTTGAATGAAGATGTTTAAGAACACTGATTTGCTGAACACATAGAAACAGGTTACCAGGCAAAACTAAGTGTAACAGTGCTATTGAGTGGTTCCTTGGTAGTTTTCACGACACAAATTTGTCAGCAATAATGTCAGCTTAGCAGTCACTATTCCAACAAATATCCACCTCCAGGGTTTTGTGGGTGGGGCTTAATTAATGGGGTGGTTGGTCCAGGCTTTAGTATTCAGATATCTTTCTAAACTAGATTTCATTAAACCCACATTTTCACTTCAGTTTCCACTGATGTTGCTTCCCTTAATATGGGTAAGTGAGAGCATTATAGGCGCACATGTTCCTATTGATTGTATTTGTATTATTTCAAGCTCTCGCCACTGGATGAAATTTATGTGAGAGCAACCATTTATCAATCAATGTAGGAAATGTAAATTCAGTAAAGGATGAGAAAGCATCCGCCTGCTGGGCACTCACCTATATCTCCAAAGCAAACTCAATGGTAGCACAGAATGAAGGAGTTATTGCACATTGACATCTAGATGGGCTGTTTATTCTAGCCAATATTAAACAGAGATAACTTTATACACGTTTTATGTCTTTTCTATTAACATCAAATTGGCTTGTAATTTAGCGGGAGGAGTATTAATCATGTACATATGAATGTATACATATTAAGTGCATAAACAGCTAGATGCATGATTGGTGTATTAAACAATGAGAGCAAGAACTACAATGTCTTTGTATTGATAATGTATTATAATACATCAAATTATACACCGATTGAAAGGGATTGGTTAATGGCTTGTTTGCCATTGGTAATTTAAATAGAACATGTTGGATTAGTTTATACTAGGTTTAGATACATGTACCCCAATAATGGTGGAGATTATGGCAAGCATTGGTAGGATGCAATGGAGGAGTCTAATCTGGGCTGGCCTAGCAGTAACTTGATCTAAGAGTGGCTATTTATAAAGTAGCTTGAGTATGAACAAATTACCAAAGAATCATTGTCCATTATCACACAGTCTTCTGAAATATGTAACCCAGATAAGTAACTGTGTATGTGACATGTCATCCTGAAATGAAGTAATGCCGGAAAAACCTGTGCATAAATTACATGTAGGTTTAAGAAATCAAAGTTCAGCACATGAACATTTTGAAATGTGTGACTCTTTCAAGCTTCGGACATTAACTTTTATTGGCATTCCCAGTGTTGAATATCAGTGGAGAGTTCTTTCCTTCCGAAATCAGAAGAAGAAAAAATTAATCAGAAAAAACCTGACTTTTGTTTTGACATGGCATGTAATACATGTGTTACCAACATATTACCATCACCAATAACTGCATCACTGCCTTATTATCTTTTGCATGTACATGAATAGCAAATGGTTCTCCATGGATGGTGTAGCTTGTTTAGAATGATAATTGAGTTCGTATTTGGGATTTGGGAGTTGTTTGGCAAAGCGCAGTTGTTTGCACTAAGTAAATATTGTGAACTTGTGATGAAGTTTTTTGGAATTGTGCAATACAAGCTGCTTTACTTACATCATCCTCACAAGGCAAAGGTTATATAAAACTTTTTTCAATAAAATCGAACCGTAAATTTTACTTTTCATAGTTATTTAGTTGTTCTTATGGATAGCTATTGCTTTATAGTACTCAACTTCTAGAAGACTGGTGGACTCCACTGGTAGAAGATTGCTCGAAAAATTTGAACATCGCAAGTGTACAGACATTACACAGTGCGGCCTTCTTATCTTGTGTGCATCCATTCAAATCAATGTTAACCAATGTTGAAGAGATAAATGTCAAGTCTCATTTTTTACTTAACAATCTTAAGTATCTCCTGGTATGACATGTTAGGAGTGTGACAAAATGTGTGTTACTTTGTGATGCATAGTGTGTCCTTGGTGTATCTTGTAATAGCTGAAATCATGGAGGGATTAGTCTAAAACTTTCACAGTCATGTTGTTTTTCTGAGGAGTACAAGTTCCAACTGCAGGGACCACTGTATATGAATTTGTGGCTCAGTTTGGATTACCAGTGACTCCATACATTCTGTAGAGTGCCCTTTGTTCAAAAGGCGTTTCGTGAGCCTTTAATTGTCAGGTAAAAAGAAGTATAAGGCAGTAACGTCTTTAACTATGACTATGCTTGGATCAAAACATTGAATATTGGAACTGATTTGCCTGGCCAGTGGTCAGTTCAAGACTTGGCCATAATGCTTTCATCTAGGCTGGTATTCTGGCCAAAGATTGGTGTGATTACATCACAACTGTTTATGTATGTCAATTGTCATACATTCTTATCATAATGTATAGCCATCTTGCCCAGATAGAATAAAAGAAACAAAGGCCTTATTATAAAATGAAGGTTTTTATACTTTCACTGTCATTGTGTAATATGTGGAAACATGAACAAAATGGCATTAGTGAAATATAAAAATAAGTCTGGCAGTCTTGCTCTATTTATCATTGAGTTGAGGAGCATAGTGTACGTAGGGAACCCAACCAACATGACTGAAGAGTAGTGCTATCTGCTACACCACAAGACTCTTAATACTTGACTCTTATCAAGTTTATATCATCATGCTAGTTAACATGAACAATAAAGGCTGATTCATATAAATGACATGAATAAGAAACAATTGACATCACAAATTCAGGGGGAAGGATTCTCAACTGTGCATGTATTTAAACATTAACATGCCTTATTGTGTGTCCTTCACAGGTCAACCCAACAATGTTTATATTTGCATAAAACTTGCATGGTCATAATGGTCTATAGACAATCTCATATTTGACCCCACAATAGTGTGCATTGGCATTCATGTACATGTCCAAATATGAGCCAACCTTTAATCCGAGTGCTTCATTCCATTCATGTAGTTTGGAATTATGTAACAAACGGCATATTATAATCAAGACTTATTTGAGCTTCAGTTGAAATCCAATGATGTATTATTACAGGATTCTTCTGTTATTTTATATGATGAAGGTATGAGAATAACATTTATATATTACTTGTGCTTCCCAAAGAGTCCACTTGATTTTTGTCCATAGCCATCTTATAGTATACAAGTATTGACTGCTTTGAGTGCTACGGTTAAAACTACCACTCATAAGGTTGTCTTTATTAGCCTGCCTAGTTTAAAGACACTGGACACCTTTGGTAATTGTCAAAGACCAGTCTTCTCACTTGGTGTATCTCAACGTATGCACAAAATAACAAACCTGTGAAAATTTGAACTCAATTGGTTGTCGAAGTTGCGAGATAATAATGGAAGAAAAAACACCCTTGTCCATGTTACACGAAGTTGTGTGCTTTCAGATGCTTGATTTCGATTTCAAATATTTTACTGAGAAATTACTTCTTTCTCAAGAACTACGTTACTTCAGAGGGAGCCGTTTCTCACAATGTTTTATACTATCAACAGCTCTCCATTGCTCATTACCAAGTAAGTTTTTATGCTAACAATTATTTTGAGTAATTACCAATAGTGTCCAGTGCCTAAGGACTTTTAGTGTCAATCCCTAGCTTGAGTAAAAGCAGTCAATATTTGTTTTATAACTTCCTGTACATATATTCTGCCTAGATGTCTAGCTACCAAGAAGCTGCCGTTACTATGGGTATAGTACATAGTTTGAGGCATGTATAGCGCATCGCGTTTATGTGGCTTTAAAGTAAAAATAAGACGCGTTCTAAACCAATCAAAAGGTAAATTCTTGTATGGGGTGTTATAATCTTGACAAACCTTACTCATCTCAGAACATATAAATTAAACAGAGTGGAGAAAAGATGCACTTCTGTATTTGAAACAGTGACCTTGTGCATTTCCCCCACTGTGAGCTCTTTCGTAAACATTAGGTGTCATTATTGACCACAACAAAAACAATACAACATTTATTTGTTTCAGTCGCACAAACCATTTATTAGTTGATAGCTTTAATGAATAGCTTCTTCTATACAATGTCACCAAAATGGGCAATAGTGTGTAGTGCGCTAGTAACTGTCCTTTCATACATAGTAAATACACCACATAAGTACAGTACATTCATTAAGGTTCAACTTCAGAAGACGATATGCTTAATGACTCTGTCACTTGTCAATATAATATAATGATTATTTATCACTCAAATATACATTTCCTTGATACACTTATAACAATAATACAAAGTTTCTTGATAAATGTTGACAAACATCACCAATATTAGATCTTAACATCCAGTTCAAATCTCATGATGTCTATTCCTAAATTCTAAACATTTCATCAGGCAATGAAGGGATACACCATTTCTTTGTAGGGGTAAAAAATGGCTAAAAAGAATGGGTTTTACATCATTGGACATGATGGAAGTGCATGCATTGGTACCGACTTAAAAAAAAACTCTGGAAAGTACATGTACAGCCTTGAGGCTGAGGTAAAAGTTTTGTGAAAGGTTTAGGGTTCAAGTCCCACACAGGAAGTGGGGGGGGGGGGCGGCTGAGAAAGCATTGGTTACTGCAAAGCATTGATCTTGACCACTAATTGCTAATTACTATTCCCCTTTTTTTATCTATCACCTGGACTAGCCTGTTTTATGGCCTTGCGGTTTGCAACTTCACATGATTATTAAAGTATAAAATATTGTCCTTTTTCTCTAGAAAAATTACAAAGGGATGCTTCTAAATAATTGACAACGTCTCTGTTTATATAATAAGGTACATCAAAGTAACCCAGAAAGACGCTGCGTGTTTAACATCAATCTGAGTATTTTAACAAGAATTTAGTACATCAGAAAAACACAGTTTGAATCACGTAGTCATTATTATGATATTGCTGCATGTTAAGGCGTCAAGTGCAACAATGGCATATCGTATGGAACAATGGTGTTGAAAAAGCAAAATGGGCGTATGCATGTAGCTGTCAGATCTGACTCTTTCAGATGTGCAATTCATAAAAAAGCACTCATTATTTATCAATGCAATTTCTTTTTTACTCACCTTTTTATATCTTTACATTTTTACAATAAATACAAAAGCCATAGGACAAATCCCCTTGCTCTTAAAAAATACAGTACTAAGTTAAGTAATCATTTCTGATTTTACACACACTTTATATTTCTCAAAAACAGATAAGTTTATATTTAAGTTTTACTTGAAAAATATTCAATGATTATGACTAGTAACATAAAGATGGAACAATGGACTGATAATGCATCCAACCAACATTCCTGTATCTAATGCAGATAAGGTGAGTACAGCTTGAGTTGGTTACATGCAGCAGTTAGCCTGTGACACCAACAGCATTTAAATTCTTAAGGCAAAGAAAAAACTTGTTCAGAAAAAAAACTAGCAGCTGAACGGTCATACAGTTTATTTGTGTTTCCCTGTTGGCTTTTTCTTTGTAAAGTTATTTGTTGAGCAATGTTTTCTAAATGGCTTAATGAAATTGGGTTAGGGCATCTCATACTTATGGGGTATCTAGAGTTTCTGTTTAACAATTTGCTGACTAATGGTATGTCAATGTGTAAAAAAGCATCTTGTATGTTTATAAACTGTAAGTCTTGCAAGACATTGCCAAATGTCCACGGCACCAGAAAACCAAACACTTTTTACATTAATTTAGTGTCTCTGTTTTCCCGCACAAACTAATATTTTCTAGCAAGGAACACAAATACCTTGGTATTTGTATAGCATGGGTTCATTAACTAAGGATAGTTCCTCTGTTATAATCCTGTGTCAGAACTGCAAAGAACTGTAAATAACTTGATCAATCGGCTATGCTACATGAATACATTGTTTAATATAAACATTTAAAATAACAATTTCCAGCACAGATTGTTTGGCTATGGGTACATAATAGATACACAACACAGAAGAAATGTCATTCTCCATTAACACAACATGAACAAAACACACATTACAAGATAATGAAACACAGTAGTACTGACCCAATTCACATGATGTCATCATCACAATAATCTTAGTTGAACCATCTTGGGAGTCAATGTCCCTGTGTGTTATACAGTGTAGTGCGTAATTTTAAGCAACCCAGCATTTACATGCTTACCATTGACTCCCTAATGGGGAGCATGGCAGACATTACTTGTGATATTAGTGCAAGGGGTCTTACAGACAGCTTTCAACCTATTATTTAAACCAAATATTTGGAGAATGACTTAAAATATAATCTATCAATATTAATTTCTAGTTCGAGTTGTAAATCTGTGTTTTCCATTAATTATGAGTATGAATTCTTTGCAACAGGTACTAGTGTGAGTACAGACAGTTTCTTCATAAGTTCCACATTGATAATGTGAGTATAAGTACTACAAACCTCCTTCCAAAAACTCACATTTCAAGTAAATGTTATTAAAACCAAAATGGATATGTTATCATATTTTAATTGATTTACATGTACCCAGTCATTTTCCCTTATGGTTAATTACTTTATATAAAAACAATGATGGGACGTTCACCCCTAATCACCTCTGTGCATTACTTATGCACACTATGTCGGAATGAAACAACAGTAGCTACAGTGTTGTATGCTCCTTCATTGATTCCAACCAAACATTAGTGTGTAATTTTACCAATCAAAAGGAATCTTTCAGGCAAACAAATGTATTGAGTTTTTCATTATTGGAGTTTTGCAAAAGGCAAGACCACAGTTTTCAAGTTTATTGCAAAGCCTTACTTTATGTATTTGCTATGGGTTTCTAATAGTTTTTTAGTTGAATTACAACACATTTCTCAATGGAATAACCTTCTGAAAGCAATATTACACATAGCAAGAGTACAAGTAAATGAGCACACTATACTTTAAAAGTTGAAAGAATATTTTACAATCTTTTTATGTCTATTTAGTGCTACAAGTTTCTGAATTTTGAAGCAAAACATATATACACGTATATTTGAATAATCGTACCAAACTTACAACTTTAAGTTCAAAACATTTTGATACAGACAGTTTTGACTTCTAAAAAGAAAGATACTAGGCTTCCAATGTTAACCTTTGAATAATGTACACAGTGACTAAGCAACATGATAGATTTACAAATAAAATACCATACACCTTATTTGTGTTCACCTTTATCACGGTTTGGCCAACAAACTCTGTCAGATTCTAAGTCAAAATATACAGTGACAATGATAGTCTCATTCTTACATCATGTACATGACAGATGTGATAATAGCTTGTTAGGATGTAATATATTGCTGTGTTGTATGTTGCTATCTAGAGGTCTGTGTCTCAGACAAGTCTCAAGACATACAACACAAACATCACCATGAATGCTATTTGCTTACAACTTGTTTCCTTATTTGGTACAATTTCCTCAAAAGTCAGGGCAGAAACCTTTCTCAGGTTGAGGAGTTGATACTCCATCTTGACACAACAAAAGCTCTTAATGTCATATTTATATCCTAGAATTTTTAAAATAAGTAGTCGCTGTACCAATTGTATTTTACTGCCTGAAAACAACTTCAATGACTACAATGGTGACCAGATCTTTGGATGACAATGTTTAACAAATAAATAATAAAACTACCTCAGCAAAGATAATATATGTGCACTGTAGTAAAAGCCAACATTAAGATGTGTTTCCACGCAATCCATACAAAAAATAACAACAGCAATATATAAGCATAATTTTTTAACATAAATAATTTGTGACTTACAAATCCTGTACTGTGATTAGTACCTTTAGTCAGGCATACAATTCTTTAGGAATGATCAAATACAAACACTATCAAGCAAGCGACTATCAAGCATAGGTTTTTTGGTATTTTACGTTTTGGTTTATAGCTGATTATGGGAAACAAAAAGCTACATGAGGTCACTGATAAGAGCTGTCAAATGTCTACATTTTACAATTGTTGCCTGCGGTGACATGGTCCATGGTGTTTTGTAAACCCGAGGGGGCAAATGGCACCGAGGCGAAAGCCCAGGGTGCCATTTGCCCCCGAGGGTGTACAAAACACCATGGACCATGTCACCTCAGGCAGCAATTTTTTTGTTATACTCTGTCTTGAATTCTTAGTAATATTTTCCTCATCTGAAGGACTCCAATTTCATCGAAACGATGATAATCTCAATCCTTTGCTGCACAGAAAGTTGTACAACGCAATAAACAGCATTCAAGACAGAGGTATTACAAGTACTATTGTTATACAAAAGAATATGAATGAGAATCAGGTCACAATACTCATTTCTGTACTATGCACAATATTTTCGCAAAAAGTTCAGATTTTAGTAAATGCAGCAGCCTATAAACACAAAGGAATTTTTTCAACTATTCCTATATATGGATTACTAATGATGAACATAACAAGCTTTATTAGTGTGCCTTTCAACGTAGCAAACATCTTTGATCAATTGAACTACTTAATTATGGTCATAACCTTCACTAGTTGTATTTCTAATCACTGTATGGCCAGTGATTTATCATCCAGGGATAGCAATCCATTGTCACCAATCAGATGGGAATCATATCAAAAACATGTAGTTATAATACCAGATAGCACTAATCCAGGCTGTCTTAATATTACAGTGAAATTAACATCTAGTATAAATGAAAATTGAAAGTTGATATGGTTATGCATAATGATTAACATTTCACACTGACTGGCCCTTTTCACACTGTAGAGTTGATATCCAAGGAATACAAAACAAGGAAACTGTTGTCCCCACCATCACCTCTTGATCAGGTCACACTTGCAGCAATTTTCCCCCTTAGTGTGATTAATAAACACCTGAGTCATCTCACTTTACCCTACACCCAATCATAAACAATTATATCCCTGGAGTTTGCTGCGTAAAAAAAAAATTCAAATGTGAAAAGAAAAATTGAAATTTCCCATAAATTTCTGAAAAAGTATGTTTTGTATGAAAGAGGCTAAATCAAGTACTACCATGGAAGGGTGAAATATTTGAAGTTTGTTTCTGTAAATGCAGTTAAGCATGTAGAAGCAAAGCGGGGAATTAATATTGACCAGTACTCATTCAGTGAGATGGTCCTGGAAAAGAATTCTTTATGTGAAGATGATGACAAATCTAAGACAAATCCTTACAAGGAATAAGATGCAATGGAAATCCAGACTGAAAACAGATACATGTAATTGCACTTCCTCTCAGTGTTTGTACATAAAAATTTGAAAATATTTCAGTAATCACCCAAAAAACATTGCACATACTTTAAAATATTCATATTAATAAATAACAGGAGCCAACGCTAGAAGCGCCCTCGTCGCAATCCTGGGAATCTTTTTTGATTGCTAATTCTACCAACACCATACAGCTCGTCTGTAGTGCCCAGACTAGCGCTCACACTGCAGACACAATGCCTACACTGTCGACTAATCAGCTGCCTCCAGCCATTAAAGTCATCTCGCTCAACGTTCAAGGCTTTCCGACAACAAAAAGAAGACATCCTTGCCAAGACCAGAACTGTCATGTTTTGTGCCTCCAAGAAACCCACAGAGGGCCAACAAATATCAGGCCCAGTGTGCCTGGCATGAAGATTGCTGTTGAAAGACCTCACCAACAGTATGGAAGTGCCATTTTTGTCAAAAACAACATTATCATTGACTCAACCCTGTCAAGCAGTACAAACAGCATTGAGGTCCTCAGTGTTAACCTGAACAAAACCACAATCACGTCAGTTTACAAACCGCCTGCACAACCCTTTGACATTAACAACAACCTCTGGCATAATGACAACTGGGTGGTGGTTGGCCATTTCAACAGCCTGGGATGCGGGTAGACATCTCACCATCAGATGGGATGGTGTACTCCTGAACCACTGCGATAACCCAGTCTACCTCAGCCTGACTCTTGACCGCACACTGACATACAAGGCCCACATTCTGAACACCAAGGCCAAAGTTAATACCAGGAATGTCATAATCAGGAAACTCACCCATTCCAAGTGGGGAGCAGACCTATCTACCATCCGCACCACTTCACTCGCACTGTGCTTCTCTGAATATGCGTGCCCTGTCTGGGAACATTCCACACACGCATCAAAACTGGATTGTTCGCTCAACGAAAGTTGCCGCATCATCACTGGGTGCCTTAAATCAACCAGGACAGACCAACTGTATCTACTCGCTGGCATTGCCCCATCCGACATCAGGAGAGCTGTTACCAGTCAGGCAGAACGGTTAAGGCAGTGTACAGATGATTGCCATCCTCTGTTTGACCACCCGCCAGTCACCCCCCATCTACGATCAAGGAAGAGTTTTATCACTTTGACCCTACCACTTGAAGATAGCGCAACCAACACCCAAATCCGACTCTGGCAAGAACGCCTTGATGTCCCAAAAAACACATCAAACTTCAACATTCCAGCGACAGAGAGTCTCTCTTGTGGCACTCATACTGGATGGACCACTTAGAAGACTCTTAACCGGTTGTGCACAAGATTCGGAAGGTGCAAAGGGAACCTGGTGAAGTGGGGATACACTGCAGGTCCCGACACCTGTGATTGCGGAGAGCGGCAGACCATGGATTATCTCCTTCATCTGCCCCCTACTTCCATCAGCAACTACTACTGATGACCTGGCTGAGGCTACCTACACTGCCCTTCAGTGTGCCAACTACTGGAGGGATAGCATTTGAGCAGCATGGACACAAGAAGAAGAATAAATAACAATGTTGCTTGACAAGCACACCAACAGGTCCTGTGAACCAGCTCATTTAACCTTTCCTTATGGGATCAAATAAAACATAACAGTCATTTCAGAACTGTATGTAAAGCAATGAGTTGTTAAGCTGGTCAAGGGGTTCAAATCATCATTTTCTCAATCCTACATGTAGTACCACTCTTAGTAATGTACTTGTATATGGCATTTAGCCTTAGCACCAATTATACATAGCACATCAAATTAACTTGCACACTTGATTGATAATATCAATAATACCAATGAACAATTGCAATCGGATATAACTGCAACTGTTTAAATAATACTCTAAAGAGCTCTTAATCACACTAATACACTTAGCATTGTCAAATGTTGCTAAGCAGAATCAGGTAAGTAGCTAGAATAGCATATATTTGGTTTTAACTGTGCATCTATAATAACATATAGAAAGTGACATTTTAAACCCAGTAGCCTATTTCATGGCTCTGTGAACAATTAGACAATAATGGCTGTAATGTATGTGCTAACATGCCAATGTATATATGGGTTATTTCAAGCATGTCAGAGGTCCTAGTTGGCAGACACATCTAGTACGTCATTTCATCAAACTGCCAAATTTTCAATAATTTTTTTTAAATTTACACATGGTTACACATTGTGGTATGCATTACGTGTTGACCTTTCTTTAAATAAATGGCCTGGTTAGACAAAAGTAATACTAAAACTACAGCACTGTTTCAAAAACTACAAATATGGATTTCCGAGGATGGCTGGTACCAGAACCAACTCCAGTACAATAAGTTTTTAATTACAGATCAATAACTAACTGTATTGATAATTACAAGTAACAATCCTTCATTATGTCTTTAATGCTGTACATGTGTTAGTTTGGCTGTTTTATCTACTTTAGTCTTCTCTTTACATAAAACTGATTGTACACAAACAATAACGATTCCCCAACTTTTGAATTCTCGCTAAAACCCTAATCCCATAGGCAGATTAAAGTGTTTTTAAGAACAGAATACTACATTATAAGAAAGCAGTGTCGTGAAATTAGGGACCAGGGGTCGATTTCACAAAACTCTTCCTAACTTAGGACTAGTCCTAGGCAATGCTAAGAGATAGGACTAGTCCTAAGTTAGGACCAGTACTTAGGACTAGTCCTATCTCTTAGCATTGCCTAGGACTAGTCCTAAGTTAGGAAGAGTTTTGTGAAATCGACCCCAGGTCCTCTGAGCACACAATATACCTACACTATTAGTCATCATATACAATTTGAGAGAAGCTCAAAAGAATGGAAAGTGTTTAGGGAAGATGAAGGTAGTTGGTGGGTTAACTTCTCGTTCCAACATAATGTTATGATGGACTATTAGTATTATTCTTACTAATGTCTCATCCAGTGTGTCCAAACCATTACACTATTTGTCTGATAAACCATTACAAGTTAAACAAAATGGTTTGTACGACTTTAACGGTTGGTCACAATGGGTTGGACATAATGGTTGGAACAAGCTTCCGATCTGCTGACATCACTACACTAAGGTGCAATTTGCAATCACTACACCAAGGTGCAATTTGCAATCACTACACCAAGGTACAATTTGAAATCACTACACCAAGGTACAATTTGAAATCACTGCACCAAGGTGCAATTTGCAATCACTACACCAAGGTACAATTTGAAATCACTGCACCAAGGTGCAATTTGCCATCACTACACCAAGGTGCAATTTGCAATCACTACACCAAGGTACAATTTGCAGACCCAAAACAACCAAACTTTATTAGAGCCTAGGAAAGCCCAGTGGCCAAGTTGTCAATCCATTAAGAGAACTTGAGGTTGTGGTTTAATTCCAACTTCAGTTTACTGCATTTTTGTTTTCTGCAGAAGGAATAGCTTTATATATATACAGCAATGTATGATGTGGAGTATTATTTATGCATTTTCATGTGGATGGGATACACTACCAGTACTCTCTTTACTATCTCTACTAGCTTTTCTAGATCCATAGCTACCTAATCCCTCATGGCCACCTAATCCCTCATGGCCACCTAATCCTTCTTGAGCTAACTGATCCAAGTCTAGGCGTCCAGTATTCTCTTCACCATGTAGAAATCTCTCAAGCTTATCAATACAAGCATCCTGATAGTCATGTATCCATCTAAACACACAAACATACATCATGCATTAGTCACATGGACATTCATAGATAATAAATGGGTTGTGATTTGACACAGGCAGTCAAGAAAACTGGCATATATTACATGTTTTAACTGATATTTTTCTTTTTTAAAGATTGAAAATTGAAACATTTTTGTAATGTGATTTGCTAGTCCATTCAGCAGCCACCATTTTGTTGCTTACTTTTGCGCACACTGATTGGCTAGTGGTTATTTGTATGGGCGCATGACATTGCAACTACACACAGGTCGACTGCAATTGATTCCTGCCTGTCAGGAACACGTCGCACAAGTTTGAATTTTTCTACTACTGTGACTGTTGATTTTTTTGAACGGCGACTGATGCCGATCATCTTAACATCATCAAAGTTATTTTCAGGTCGTAAACAATCCCCACATCCTGAATAGTCAGTCGTTGACTGTTCAGTGTCATCACAAGATCGACCTGAGAGCGGCTTCAAAGCATAATCAACTTTATGAAAAAAAGTTCATGTATGTAGAACAAATCATCTACACAATTTCTATGAAATGGCAATAAATTGTAAATAATTAAATCTTTAGCCTAAATAGTTCAAGATCCAGCTGCAAAAGATGTTAATCTTGATCATGTTCCCTGTATACAATAACAACCATAACTAGTGATTTTGCTCAAACAGCATGTGACCAGACTAATTTCCTTTTAGCTCAGTTTGGATGACTGATTTGAATGGACAGAAAAATGAGGTCTTGACTCTAGTCTTACTGCAAGAACAAGGACCTTACTTGATGCCATTGAAGAAGATGATATTTTTCATGTCATCAGGAAGTTGCTCAGGTTTAGGCCATCTGAAGTTATCAAGTACAGGAACAATGTTACATTTACTTTCAATGGCTGCTGCGATTTCCTGTAGAAAAAAACATGACAATAAACACAACACAGTAAATGTTATGTCAGTATAGACTAGAGCCCAATGTCATGTCAAGGCTTCCAGTAGCAGCATTATTTACAGTTTGTGCTGGCTGTGCAAGCCAAGAATGCTTACAAAAAGTATCCATTGCACAAGCAAAGATTCCTTGCCAACTTGCTATAAGGTATTTTCTGCTACCAGAAGCCTTGATTATTTACTTCCAGCAAGCACTGTCATGAAATTGGGCCAGCAAGCACTGTCATGAAATTGGGCCAGGAAGCACTGTCATGAAATTGGGCCAGCAAGCACTGTCCTGAAATTGGGCCAGCAAGCACTGTCATGAAATTGGGCCAGCAAGCACCGTCATGAAATTGGACCAGCAAGCACTGTCATGAAATTGGGCCAGCAAGCACTGTCATGAAATTGGGCCAGCAAGCACTGTCATGAAATTGGGCCAGCAAGCACTGTCATGAAATTGGGCCAGCAAGCACTGTCATGAAATTGGGCCAGCAGTATTTCCCACCAGTTGGCAACTTAAGGGGGAGGGAAAATGGAAAGATTGTTCATCAGTAATGCCAGCTGTTGGTTACTACATTTCACAGGCAGCTACAGTTATGAGATAACAGTTTTTTAAATCTATATTCTATAGACCTGTTGTTAAAAAAAACTGGAAATAAATTAAGAGTTTATATATTCGGTTTGCGGTAACACCATGTGTAAAACATATCTACTTGCTGTGTAGATTTTTTCTTTAGAGAACTTGTCTTGCTATTTATTCTACTACCGCGGAGTAGGTTTTTTTCGGAATTCGGGAGACCAAAAAGAACTCACTCCACGGCAGTGCAGTTAATTACGAGAAGTCCCCCCGTTCCACAAAGCTAAAGTAGTAGTCCAGGCCGATTTCCTACCTCCCGCCCAGGTAGTAGTTAATAAGCAGGACAGTTCTTTTCAGAACTGAGAAGTCTCCCGAATTCCAAAAATCTACTCCGCAGTAGTAGAATAAATAGCAAGACAAGTTCTCTAAAGAACAAATCTACACAGCAAGTAGATATTTGTTTACACATGGTGTTACCGCAAACCGAATATATACTGATACCTCACCATGCAATGCCTCAAAACCCATAAATTAAGAGTTTGCAAAGAGTAATTTATGATTAGTTCAAACTATGTTGTAACAACCAATCTGTGCAATGTTTGAAAGGGAAGTCACTGGCACAAAAGTACAGGTGTAAAACCTAGCCTTATCTTGCCAAACTACATGCTACCAGTATATAAACCCTCGCAACTAATGAAATGACCTACTACTATGTCATTTTGGATGCCAACACTGCAAAGCAATGCATCATCTGGGGGCATTTCAAGATATGTGGTTGGAACAAAGAGCTATTCACTAGAGTGCTAACTTGTTGAAGCCATGTGGGCGCATCTATGTTTGTGGACAAATATGTAAAAGCTAGTGATTTTGTTCAGCTGTTGTGCAACTATTTGCATATCACTGCTTAGTCTACCAGTGTGTAATAGAATCAGTATGACAAGACTCGAATGGTCATTCAGTCAATGTGCATAATTCAACTGTTTTTTTTAAAAAAACTACCATGCATACAAAATGTAAATAACACACTCTCTGGTAAATGTTCTCTAAGAATTAAAATCTTTATAGGCACATTGCCGCAAACATGTCTGCAAACAGGAGGCTTCAAAAATGTGTGCAACTGGTAATTAATACTGTTTTCAATACGTATCGCTCTATGGGTTGAAACAGCAGGCAGTGAAGCTGTATGTTCCTTACCCTATGTACCCAGTCCTTACGATCACTATCTCCAAAGCATCTATCTAAACACCCTGATGATAGAACCAAGACAAAGTTCTGTGCATGACGGACACTCTTGAGTAGATTGTTGTCAAACTTGCCAGCTTCTAGTTTCTCCACATCAATGAAGACACTGAAACCTCGCAGCTGAAGATGAACCTTCAGTAAACTGTTACAAGAACAAAATATCAATGCATGAAGAATAATCCAATCCTCATCATTCATGTTCATTTACATTGTACAAATTCAATACACTGACATGAGTATTACAGATTTCTAAACATTACTCTAAATGTATCTGGGTTTTTGGGGGAAGTCTGTTTTAGTGGTTGAGAGATTATCCGTCTAAGGTGAGTCCATCGGATTGGTGGAAACAAGAAGAACAAGTTAAATTGGCAGATTGATGTTTTGTTCTGACTCATCACCTAAAGTGATAATAATTTATATTTCTATGAGTACAAGTGCTCCCCACACTGCTGGTGCTACCGAGTGTTTCATCATTTGAACATAGGAACAAATAATAATATAAACTCTAAATACACTGCAATCACCCACCTTCTCCTTTTCGCTTTGACAGCATTGTAAATGTAAGCGCAATTGTAAATTTAGACAAAACTAGAACAGGTCATAATCAAGACAAATACTCTCTTTTGTTTTGTTTAGTATCATTAATTATCATTAAAACAAAATACCGACTGTAAACATTCCTAGTCTTGTATTTGAATATCCTATTCCATAAAAACAAATGACATTATGAAGAGATTACTCTTCCAGAATTCCAGAATCTTACAGTAACTCATTTTCGACCCCCACGCCTCTCACCCATCCCTGGTTCCATCACAATAGAGTAGACCGAGCAACACACACATTAACAACACAGCAATCCAATCAATGGCAGCTTGTTTACATTTTGCAATGAAATTTTGAAATGTCTGACTTATCAGTGCACAGTTGCAATTGTGTTGAGTCAATACATGAAGGAGGTGGAGCATCATGGATTGGTCTATTAGGAGTCTTAATAGTAGATTTGGTACATACATGTATATACATGTAAAGAATAATCTAGTAGACTGATTTCCCACAACCAGGAAATTAAGGCTCCAATTATCTGTTTTTTTCCTCAACTAGTGATGCAGTTTTGCAACAACAGTCCACGGAAAAGTCATATTTAATTAGGGTAACGCGACGGTTCGACCTCGTTTCACACCACATTACAGCCGACCATCGCTCATTACTATTCATTCTATTCCAAGCAACTCATACCTTCACAAGTCAAAGGACAATGTATAATTACGGTAGTACAGACTTCATGTAATCCATGCAGCAATCAACACAAGGAAAATGGTGAAGTGAAAGTATCCTTCAATTCCTATTTTGCATTTACCAATCAATAATGGTGGAAAAGAAAGAACATCTTCGTCTACATATGTACATGGACACATCAACAAGGTGTGTACTGACCAGTCTTTGAGAACTTAGATCATTCAAGTTTGTGTATCAGAGAGAATGGTAATGATTGTAGTTTGGTCAATTTCTATGTAACATACTTATTAATGGCACAGTAGACTAATCCAATGGCTAATATATTCCCCAACATTCTGGTTGATGTACTGTTCAGTAAACTTTATCAGGCTTTCATTCTTCATGCACTTGTTCAACCATTGATGTGTTGGCAAGTATGGCCTGTGTTAAAGTCTGCGGGACACCCGTCATGCCCATATCACAAGGGCTGTGAAAAGTGGTCTACATCATACACTGCAACAATCAGTATCAAGAAAACACTACCCTCAATCTGACAGAGAACAACAACCACTCAAAACAATCACAAACGGAATGAAAAAAACATCCCCAGCAGCTGCTCGCTGCTGTAGTAAACATTTCATAAACTACTGCTACATGTATTTTGACTGCATTTTTCTTTCCAAATGGCCTTACCTGGCCAAGAGTGATCCTGTGGCTCTCCTGTAACTGATAAACACATCTAGATATTTGGGATTGTTACGATTGTCAGCCTGATCTGATATAATAGCAGGAATAGAAAGTCCACATGTAGGAGTAGGACTGTCAAATACTTTAGGATACTTCTCACCTCCTGTAGGACAGATGGACACAAGATAAATATGTTAATGTCATTAAATAACACAATGGGTACAATGTCATTAAATAACACACTGGGTACACGTGACTAAGTTGATGACATCAACAGCCACATTCGAGTACCTGGTAGGAAAGCAATTTAAGGGAGACTGTCATCCTGATCATAGCCGGCTTGTGGCTGTACATGGAATTATGAACTCGCCTATGCTGAATATAATTCCACGTACAGCCACAGGCCTGCTATGATCATGACATGTAGTTAAATGAATCTAAGGAGTTGTAAGATAAATAGAATTAAACAAACCATTCCTCTTCAAACGGCAAAGACATCACAAAGTATAAGGCATTGCACTTGCAATTCAAAGTTCATGTACATACAATAATTGTAAAAAGATGAAATTTGTTTCACTGATGTGCTAGATACTGCTACATTTACATAACCTTGATGGATTCAGTAAATATATACTGGATCAATAGACTGTAGACTGCTTGAAAATGTAATGATGCATCATATACTACTACTTGTTCAGAAGCTCTTTACACAGCATTCCCACTTGCATATTGATGCAACCACAAACCAGGCAGGTATCATGTGCTTAAACTGCACATTTACATGTACATGTATGTGTGTGTACACGGAAATGTGACAGCATCATATTAATTAAGTATTAAATAATCAAGTATTAAGGTTGATGCAGTTTTCCAACCATGTACAACAAGGCTTCCAACTGTAAATGACAATTGAATGTTTTCTTCACCCCGTTGCTGGAATTCCAATTAGAGGATCCCTTGTTTGAGTATTCCTTTTTTTTTTTTATAAGTGGGCGGTTTGTTTGGAACAATGTCCAATCACAGGCTCGTATTCTCGTATTTTATTTACAGCAAATTGATTGAAAACTTGAAACCACATTAGACTTATTGATAACATATGAAAACACACCTTTTGTTATTAGTTTTGGGGGAAATTAACATAAGTAATCCCGCCCTAAAAATGAGAAAAATAGAAAAGGCACCATTAGGCTGTCATCCTAATGGGACCACAGATTGAGGACTAATTTCTAAAAGAGTGTAGTTGTGTGTGAAAGCATGATGGATGCAGAGTAGGTACATGTAAAGAAATAAATTTTATCAGAAATGCTTCCTTCATCATATCCCCTCCTTCCTCCTCCCATATTCCATTATAAGCAATCTACATCTGAGTTTTAAGTAGACTAAACAGTTTGATCTCTTTTCTTCACAAGAAAGAAACAACTCTATCTGTACCATACACTGGATGTTATTTCAGCTATTGTCATTTAAATAATCAAGTTTACCAAATTGATAACATGCCCATCACACTCTGGCTTCAATATTCTGAGTCACAAATGGGTAGTAGGTGCCAACTTATAATGATTCAGTAATTCATCTTTCACTGTTTTGGATTCTGTCGTAATTACATATGCACCCCCCTCCCCCTCCCTTCTCTTAATTTCCCCTATTGTGACTGCAACCTGGCAAATCACTTTTTGACAAGAAACCAATCCTATGTATATCCATATACAATTTCAATCTGTGTGAGCACACTCTCCAGTATCAGTTTAATTAATTCTTGCTTATCAAAGCATAGTGTGCAGATGAAATGAACCATCAAATTAAATTCAATGCTCCACATCCCACATATGAAATTGAAATTGAAAGAAGACTAGATTGACAATCACTGTTCATTAAAGGGAAAGTACATGTATCATTTTTTGTTTTTTTGTAAGAAAAATAGTTCCCATTCTCTAATGGTCAAAATAAACTACTGTTCATAAAACATGCTTATTTTGATTTCAGCATTCAAAATGATATACAAATATTGACTGCTTTGATTGCTGTGGTTCAAACTATGACTCCAAAGGTGATCCCGCAGCCTTCTTTTTTCCCGAAGAAAGGTACATCTATCACTGCTTGCTGCTAATGCTATTCCACCCTTGTACGTACATGTGTATACTTGTAATTCACAAAGGCCTGCATAAGCAGGTCAAGGATTTCACGTTTCCTGGAAAGAGGAGGAGAGTGTGACGGGATCACCGGGTTGAGAGACAATTTTTCTAGGGTTGCATGTGAAATCTCAACGATGAGGTCTCATAATTTATTGAAATTTTGCATAAATCCAGCTGGCAGGATGTGATAGAAAGGCTGCAGAAGCAAAGAGCATACATCACGTGTGTACAAACAGAGTGCAGCATCAGTGTCTAGTCAAAGTGAAGGAGTTACAACACACATAACATCAATCTGTACAAATGTACACTCCCACCCAAGCAGGCAGGCAGGCAGGCAGGCAGGCACGCGTACATACGCAGGCAGTCACACTGACCTTACTTACCCTTAAGGCTACACCCTGTTGTGTTACACTTAGGGCTACACACTGTTATGTTACACTTACGGCTACACACTGTTGTGTTATTCTGCCTACATATATGTACATCATGCATACATGTATGTATTAATCCATAATATTTCATACTAGCTCACACTATACTTTTACTACACACCTGTTATGATAACTATTGTGACTACACATTCAGCACTCTAGAAAGATTTTCCTACTTGCCTGCTTCACAACAAATACTCAATAAAAAAAAAACACTACTGCATAATATTATGCAAATCAAACAGTACATTTGTTTTACTGTATGTAGAAAAAAAATATAATAATATAATACCAATGAGTTTTGTTTACAAATATGGTGTTAAAAGGGTGATGTATTAGGCTAGAAATCCATGTATCTGTTGTAAGTGTTAAAGAAAAACTTTAAAATCAAGTGTACACGAGGCAATGAGTATAGGTGCATGTCCATATTGAATATGCTCTGTGCAGCATTGAAACAGATGAGACATAAATTAAACATAAATGGACCTACATATATATACGGTAAGTCCAGCCTCAGGGGCCACTCAGAATGATCCAATGTTTTAATGTTTTAACCCAGTCACCCGACCCAATTTTTTTTTTTTTTCAAGTTTTAAAAATATTTTTATTAGTTTTTTGTTTTTTTGTTTTTTTGAAAATTAAATTTCAATCTCAATGATTTCTTTCTCACTAAACTATCTTGTTAACAATGAATGGCCCATTATAGTTTACTTTATTTATTTTGTTAATATTGTTAACCAAATTTCTCCCTGCTCAGAACCTTTGCCCCCCCCCAGCTATACCACTTATGATAAGTAAGAACGTCTTAAATGTTTTATGATGAAAATGACATAAAATGAGGAATGAAACAAGGAAGCAACTGAAATATCATACCTCATGGAAAACACAAGCAAAAATGTGGAAATAAATAATCAGGAATACAAAGGTTACTGTAGTGAGAATGAATTTGGCTGCACTTGAACTTTGGAGTTACTAATCATGAATTTGAAATTAAAATGGGAAATTATAATGAGCAACATTGCACATGCTAGTGTTGATCACCTTCCTGATGTTCATCTTACTCTTCAAGGTGGTTTCTGGAGATACATGTTTTCACAATCTAGAAAGTAAATAACCAATGTAATATTGTCTTTATATGAATGGGATTAGTAACAAAGACCATGCTGGCATTGTTAAGTTTCTCTGAAATTTCTTGGAAGTATTTGAAGTCTCTAAATGATAAGAAATAATGGAACAATACTTCCCATTGTCTACATGTGATTTGCGTGGGGGGTCCTTCAGCCATGGAAACACATGATTGTTGGCATCAGGCGTGCTTGCTTTCAGACTTTGCTTCAAAAGCTTCATTCCTGTAAATCAAGGGGAATAACACTCAACTAGGTCTCTGAAAAATGATGCAGTTTTATCAAGCATCTTGCTTGCTGGGAAATACAAAAATACAACTGAAAATGCAAATAAAATTATTAGCAGCATGAGGCTAAAGAAAAATTAAAACAACAGCATTTGATAATATCTGCCAAACTTAAAAAAACAAGAAAATATTAAAATAATGTGCTGTACAGAAACAAAGGGCAAAAAATAAAGCAAGTACAATCCTATTATGTTGACTTGATCAACGTTTGATGTCATATGGTGTTCCACTAATGGTCACTCATGACTGCAAGAAACCCTCAGTTTGCCATAGTGCACCCTTGCATAACCTGCAGTGCTAAACATCTATCACAAATATTACCAGCTTCTTCAGTCATGAAGAAGCATGCTGTAAAACTATTTCCAATAATATAAATTTAAGCATCAAAACCATAATTTTTTTTTTTTTTTTTTTAAACCCTATAAAAAATTCAAACGCTTTAAAAAATTCAAACCCTCACCCTCAGAGATTCCTGAAAAATTCAATTGAACAAACTCAATTTTAGTTAGATTAACAATTACATGTAGTCTACTTTGTAAAACACCTGTTACATTATGTCTGTTTTTATAACTACAATGTACATTGATGTGAATAGATAGATATTCAACTCTGTAATAGGAATGTAAGTACTTTGCTACTGACATGACTCCCAGGTTGCCTACATGTATCACTGTACATGTACATCTATCTTAGTAACTACATATGGTGAATTTAAAGAATCTGCTCTTGATTAAAGAAGGCTGTGGGTTTGTTTCACGTGCCAACAAAATGCACTCAATAGTTTATAATCATATGTACACTGTGAATACACGTCCATATTTTATGCACATGTCCATACAATGACACACAAATCTAAATATATTTCATCCAATGAAAGAAAATATGATTTCTATCAAGAACTCAGTGCTTAATTGATAGCAGAATGTAAACGTGAAACTCCTTAGTCCACAATTAATTAATTTCCCAGTCAGTGTAAAGTGAAGACTACTGTATGTCTATTGCATGCATGTACATTGTGCCCCCAATGTCAAGTCTTTGGTTGAAAGTAAACAACAAAGGGCACTTGAATATATACTGACTGACTGAGGAACAGATGTACACTTTGTGTAAACCTGTTATTAAGCTACAGTCAGACATGTCAGATATCAGAGATCACTTGCCCTGCATCTTCTTTGGTTTGAAATGAACTAAGCTGAGATTGGGGTAACTCATGGATGAGTTGATTGTGGTTCACACACTCTGACTCTATGATTAGCTTCACACCTACAAATACGTCAAGTCTCTTGGGAAATAACACTAATATTATTACAGCAAACTGTATTATACTAAACTACATTAGGGTTTTGAATAAGGAAAGTGCTGTATGCCTCACTTTAAAGACTAAACCCATAATACTATTTATTTAACCAACTTGCTTTTTAAAAAAGGAGTATGTAGGATTATATGAATTTTCCCTGACAATATTACATGATTCACTTTCTTACTTTTTTACTGGCTTAGGGCTCAAACCTACATATATGAACCCCAAACTTATAATGAAGGTTTGCATGTGCCTCTAAAATGAGTGAGTGTGATTGAACTGCATAACATAAGCTCTGCAAGCAACCATGAATCTCAATCAATCAGCTTGGCCCACAAACCAGGAACTCAATGCATGATGTCATAAATATGCCTAAATAATAAATATTCTCTAAACATGTACCATTGTACAGAAAATACATTTTAAAAACATCATGGGCTAGAATTTGCTCTTACAACAAATACCTTGACTTCTTGCATGAACACAGCAGCAGCATTTATAAAGTTATCATTATGGAGAGTTTCCGTGACAAAGGAGGAATCCGTTAATGGACATCATAAAAGAATCTTACATAAAGTACATGTAGATGCACTAAGTGTATAGGTTTTAGCTTCGGCCATCACAAACTTTGGTACAATACTTCATTAGTTAAACCACAAATGGATCAAACGTAAGAATTGACACCATACACTTGTAACAGGGACTGTTTGCTAAGATGGCATTAAGAGATTTGACATGAGCCATTGTTGTACATGTACATGTACATGTGTGAAGAGATGTTCCCCAACTGCAGGAATAACAAAGTCAGTTGGATACATGTACATGTATACTGTAGGCTTGAGGAGGGCATGGCACCTTTCACTCATTATAGCAACTGTTTGTGGGATGTAAATTTCTACTGAGTCACCAAGGCAATGACCAGAGACAATTCCAAGGACACAAGACATTTGTCCCACTATTGACAGATTACCTCAATAAAATTTTAGGCCAGCGGTACACACTGTATCTACATATTGTACATCTGTGTAACAGAAATACGCAAATATAGTGAATCACTGTAAACATGTACAATGTACACCAGTAATTTGTTTGAACAACTGCAGTTAGGAAACCCTAGGTCACAATAAAATACATGACATCAAATAAACAATTGACTAATTTTGCACAAAACAAGACAGATAGGAAAGCAATAACATCACTTACCTTGAGGTGCAAACACAAGAAAAGTAGCAAAGTGCTTACCAGAGGTATACTCCAGATTTGAGTTTCATGTTTTTTATTTGTCTAAGCATTATTTAGCCAGCCATTTGCTAAATTCATTGAGGTAAATGACAGATTAAATACCGTCATTCTCAATTACTTAAAGCGCCACAAAGAACTTTGACTACACTGTAGAAGAGCAGCCTGTAATGATTAGTGTTATGCTGTAATGGATAATTCCTGGTTTTAATTGAATGCATTGAAAATGTTCCTTTTTATGAGACTTGATCCAATATATCAAGCATAGAAACCTACAGTACATGTATGTTACCCGTAGGTCAAAAAACTGGCAGATATCCCGCTCGCTCAAGAGCCAGTTTCTACAAAGCTTTCTGACATCACCAGCTTTCCTCTTCCATGCCTTATCAATATTTCAATTATATTCATAAAATGATCAAATTCTTTGCAGTTAGGTGTAGCAAGTACATGTGTTATCACCTCAACCTGTGCATTACTTGTAGAGTGTGTAAAGGCATTTGACCCCAAAGAAAATACCTAAATGATTTGCACCACTTACACGTTTAGTGTAATACGTGCTTAACAGGTAAAAGGTTAAGCGGTTAAATGTCCAAACTCTACAGTTTTTAACTGATATGCCAGATCCAACAGAATAAGTTTAGTTTGTTGATGTTCGGTACAGGTTAAGATGAATTTTGATTGGATTTTATACAGTCCATCTGCAAACCAAATCTACTAAAATGTATTTATGTATGGGAAAAGCCCAATTGTATATCTTAGGTCCTAGAGACCCCGAAGTATGTGATGTCATTATAGTCTAGTCAATCTGTGCCAAAAAATGGCTTGACCTAGACAAAATTGCAACAGGAATTATTTTGTTTGCAAGTGTCTCTTGAAACCCTCCCAAACAACATATCAAAAAAGTAGAAAAAAGGAAGTAGGGGAAATATGCCTAATTTGCATAAATTAAAAGTTGCTGCTTTTGCCACTTTTTTCAGTAATATATAATATAAATCCTATTTTTTCCACACAATATTTTCATGGGTGTGTCACTGCATATTCTTCAAACACATACGAGCGAGACAAAAATCCAAGATGGCAGCCATGTTTCAAGATTGCCGACATTTTCCTACCAAAAAGCGAATTATCGCTCGTTACTGTAAGGGGTATATAAACCCTTTGAAATAAATAAACTTACAGCACTGCTCATGACAGTATGTAATACACATCCTGATTTCAACCCATATTTATAGGCCCTTTCCTTGCCACTTAAGCCACTGACAGCTTGAGTGAGGAGTTTTAAGAGGTATGCCCAATTTCAGTTCACATAACTCTTACAACCAAGTCATCTGGGCAGTGTTACACCAATTCTATATAAAACCATCGTTTTTACCTTTATTATCAGCAAAATCTGTTGCATACCTATTATTTTAAATCTATGCAAAATTCTTAATTGTGATTTTTCTGATACTGGGATAAACTAGTTTATCATTACATTTGGGGGTCATACACTTTCTTGCAGCCTTTTCCTTTTATGGGAAACTCAACTTCTCAAAATTGTTTAAACACTGCATGTAAGTTAGAGTTACTTATTGTTTATTTGAATACCTTTGGTAAAGTGGAAATTGTATATTAGGATTACTAGTGATAAACACTGTAGAGAAATGTCATACCACACAGTCTGAAACATAATATTAGCGCAGTGGTCATCCAAATGAGATTATTATCTTACTTGTGAGAATTTCATTTTGGCGGGAAAATGGCGGCCATCTTAAAAAATGGCAGCAATCTTGGATTTTTTCTTGCTCATATGTGTTTGGAGAATATGCAGTGACTATATCTATGAAAATATTGTGTAGAAAGAATGTTTATATTATATATTACTGAAAAAAGCGGCAATTTTTAATTTATGCAAATTAGGCATATTTCCCCACTTCCTTTTTTCTACTTTTTTGATATGCTGTTCGGGAAGGTTTCAAAAGACACTTGCAAACAAAATAATTGCTGTTGCAATTTTGTCTATGTCAAACCATAGATTGACTAGACTACTTTTCCTTACTCCATCTTGGTCCGAAGACCTTCATGGTCCGAGTATTTTCGACCCCATCCCTAACGCTTGAGTTTGCTGAAAAGATGTTTAGGCCTAGTTTTCAAGACTCTAGAATCGTGGTTCAAATTTCAGAATATATCCAAGGCTTGTTATTTACGTACAATATTGTCCTCCTCATCAATTTTGTCATGGGAAACAGATTATTTCAGGTTTAGAAGTGATAAGTCCCTGTAGGGAACGATACGTAATTTTTATGGCCATTATTTTGTATAAAGATGAACACATATAGTTTTTAAAGTCTTTTACCTGACACCAAATGCTCTTACTGGTTAATTGCTATTAAAAGTCATTAGTTTTTGACACTATCATGACAATGAAAGAAAATTATACCTCGTTATTATTGCCATTGAAAACAGATTATTTCGGGTCAGTCGGCCCGCCTGTGAAAAGTGATAAGTCCATGTAGGGAACGATAAGTGCCTCTCATTAACGGCTACCGGTAATTTTATGGCGATTATTTTGTACAAGGATGAACACATCTAGTTTAATGTATAAAGGCTTTTACCTGGCATCAAATGCTCTTACTGGTTAATTGCCACATGTAATACATTAGTTTTGACATTATCATGATGATGAAAGAAAGATATATTAAAGCTAAATAATGTCATCGTCATTAAAAATTTACAAGTCAACTGTGAGAAGAGAAAATAATAATGATCCATCAAAGCCTTTAATAATATTGTGTTCATCCTTATTAAAAATAATCGCCATAAAAATTACCGGTAGCCGTTAACGAAAGGCAGTTATTGTTCCCTTTGGAACTACCACTTCTGAACATGAAATAATTTGTTATTCAATGACAATATTAACGAAAAATGACGATATTGACCTTTTTGCTCTGCATTGTAAAAGCAATTTTATGTATCATGTTTTGTTATTACTATTTTTTAATAGTTTTTATACGCAGCATTATTATTATTATTTTCTAACTGTAAATTACGTGCTTATCTTTGAGTTACTTATTTATATATGTATCGTCTAAACTCATTCATTGGCTTGTTTTTATTTTATTTTATATAGACCTAGAATTGGGGGGGTCATACACTTTATTGCAGCCTTTTCCTTTTATGGGAAACTCAACTTCTCAAAATTGTTTAAACACTGCATGTAAGTTAGAGTTACTTATTGTTTATTTGAATACCTTTGGTAAAGTGGAAATTGTATATTAGGATTACTAGTGATAAACACTGTAGAGAAATGTCATACCACACAGTCTGAAACATAATATTAGCGCAGTGGTCATCCAAATGAGATTATTATCTTACTAACTTGTGAGAATTTCATTTTGGCGGGAAAATGGCGGCCGACTTAAAAAATGGCAGCAATCTTGGATTTTTTCTTGCTCATATGTGTTAGGAGAATATGGAGTGACTATATCTATGAAAATATTGTGTGGAAAAAAATATTTATATTATATATTACAAAAAATAGAGGCAAAAGCGGCATTTTTTTATTTATGCAAATTAGGCATATTTCCCCACTTCCTTTTTTCTACTTTTTTTATATGCTGTTCGGGAAGGTTTCAAGCAAACAAAATAATTGCTGTTGCAATTTTGTCTATGTCAAACCATAGATTGACCAGACTATTAGGGAATACTTCTATAATGAGTACCTTGAGGTCTGATGGCCCATAATATCTTCATGCGATGGACTCCATTAGTGATTCCTGCATCAATCTTCAGATGATCATCCGTTATGAAGGGTAAAAGACTGAAGTCTATCCCACAATGCACAAGATTGTGAGTGTATTGTGGGTACTCAGGACCAAGGCTCTTCAGCCAATCACCAAGCTCACGATCTCCACTGTTAGAGTTAGACTTGAGGCGGGCTAACTCTCGCAGAAACCTGTACATCAAACAAACAAGATACAAAGTCTAAATATTTCTATCAATACATGTACATCATGTAACATTTTAAGAATTGCAAAGCGGAAAGTAGATATATACATGTATTTGTTGAGTTTGCGGTACTATACTACTAAACCATGTAAACATGTATGAGTAGATTTCTTTCAGATAAGAACTGATCCTGCTTAGTTCCAAAGAACTTGATTGAGGAAACTTCTCATCATTTTATCTTCAGATCAGTGGTTTCCTCTGAATAGTGGAACTAAACACAGTTGATTTTCTCTTGAAAGCTCTGAAGTCGTGTATTATTAATTGTCACTTGTCCTCTTGACTGTCCGCTTGTGTTTATTTTTTGGATGGCTCTTTACTTTCTCTTATAAACAATGTGTCATAAAAATGATTGCTATCTCAAAATCCTCAAAGTTTACAGGACTAAAGGATTTCAAGGTGATCAAACTGTTTAAACAAGAGGCATTACCAATTACAGCTTTATGGTATTACTGCAGGAAAGTATTGAGGGGTAGAACTTTGAAATGTGCAGCTGGTCGTTAGAGTTACCAGTGGAAGGTTAGGCCTGGTACAAATGTTCGTGTAAAAACCATACATGTTATAGACCATGAAAGCGTATACATGCCAGCCAACAGGTTAAAAATACATGTAGTTAATGACTATAGGGAATTACTGTATGATAAGTCGTGTTAATAAATTGAAAGATTATTTATTAATAATATAAAGGTTTTCTATGGAAACATGTGACTGATTCTTAGAGGAATTTGAAGCTTGGAATGCTGTCTACATGTACCATCTATATAGCAAGGAAAGTGTAATCAAGGGTTAGTTCAGCATGCGTAGCTGCCATTCCCAGACTGTAACATAACACTGTAAAACTCTCACCATGACCCACAACTACCTCTCAAATATTCAGACAATGTGCAATTTGCAAACATATGGAGTTCAAAGGGAAGGAATGTACCTGTGCTGTGGGGTAAATCTGAGAACATTCTCCAACATGTTGTATGCCAAGCATGATGAGGCTTATCAGTGAGTTACAACTTAATGATTTTGCTTAAAGTGAGACATTTACATACATGTACTGCATACACCTACAGCGTTAAAAGGAAATTTAATCCTGGAGCCTCATTAATTATTATCTTTAATCAAGAGGGATTACAAAAATATAAATTTGTACAATGGAAACTCAGTAAAAGCAAGTTTGTTTTAAATGAGCAAGAAGCAAACATGTACCGGTACATGCATGTAGCAAAGGACACTTTGGAAGTCAATTTGCCAACGGACACAGTGACAGTGACAGTTCCTTTCAGCATGGGGGTGTTTTGCTTTACACAGTTATTGCTAATTTAGCTGCCCTTTAAATTCTTTATTATTATTTCTTTTTTCATTTTGGTAATTTTTGTTTGTTTGCTGATGTTCATTTCCAGGGGCAAATTCTGTTCATACTAACCACTTTTGTCTTATTGCAGAGAATGATTGGCCCTATATTAATGAAGCCATAAAGTACATTTGTATGCATAATGTAGCTAGCCATGGTACATACATCCCGGGTGTAGTTAAAGGAACATTACAGAATTGGTAAGAAAAAAACTTGTAAAATATACTTTTTGATCACAGATTTACATAAAACTTACACGGTCTAATGATGATGATAGTAGAAAACATCCCTTTAAATATTTTCTGTCTGAAATGCCATATTTGATGAGAAATGAATAAACTAATTTTCTGATTGGAGTTTATCGCTCAGTGAGCGTTTTATTCATTTGTTGAATCTATGTGATTTCATGCAAATGTGTAATCGGTTTTTCACTATTTTCTCGTGACCCAGATGGCCGATCGATCTCAAACTTCTACAGGTTTGTCAGTTTATGTATATTGGTGGATTACATAAAGTGCTTACACTGCCAGCAACTGTTTTGTAATCAAAAACCAATTCTGTAATGTTCCTTTAACAGAGAAAATGTGCATGTAATCCCTAGAGATTTGCTGCTTGGCTTAAGAAGCACTTATTACACAGTGGTATAACTATTGATCCCTGTCTGTGATACTCAGCACTGCAGTCAAGACTAAATGTATGCACAAGGATAGACAAAAGGGTAGGTAATACATACAGACCATACCAATCAATGTGGTGAATTCCAGCTCATCAAATAACAATACAGATCACAACTGATCTTTGATTTTAAAATCAAACACACGTACATGTACATTGGATAACAGCAAATCTATGATGACAGTGAAATAAATAAACAGTCAAATAAACACTAGTTCTATACAGGGTTTTTCTCATGGTTAAATGTTACATGCAGATGGGAATTGTTATTGTAGTTGAAACTACATTTGCGGCGTATAACTAAACTCTAAATCTGTTTGTCATAATGTTTGTAAACGTTTTATCTGTTGAGGCTAGTCCAATTTTCCTGCTAAGGAATAAGTTCCATAAAATCTACATGTATCTTCATAAACAGTATTTAAACAAAAAGAACAAGCTGAAATTTTCACAACTCGATGTTTAAAAAAAGCTATCCTTGAAACCTCCATGTTAAAACTTACAATGTACTGTACACTTTTTATGTACGCTGTGTGTTACATTTATTATATTCTGAAATATGTGTGTGTAATGTACACTATGTACAGTATGTGTAGACTTTACAAAATGATGCATCTTAACGGGTTGATTTCCTTTATGTGCATGGGCTTTAATATCCAGGATTTACATGGCTTTTTTAGCACAATTCCAGCCCTTGTCAACTGTGTACTCCAACCCCTTTGCACTCTGAGCACCAGTGCATTCCAGCCCCTAGCCCTGTGCATTCCATCCCCTGTGCATTCCAGCCCCTGTGCATTCCAGCCCCTGTGCATTCCAGCCCCTGTGCATTCCAGCCCCTGTGCATTCCAGCCCCTGTGCATTCCAGCCCCTGTGCATTCCAGCCCCTGTGCATTCCAGCCCCTGTGCATTCCAGCCCCTGTGCATTCCAGCCCCTGTGCATTCCAGCCCCTGTGCATTCCAGCCCCTGTGCATTCCAGCCCCTGTGCATTCCAACCCCTGTGCATCCAGCCCCTGTGCAGTCCAGCCCCTGTGCATTCCAGCCCCTGTGCATTCCAGCCCCTGTGCATTCCAGCCCCTGTGCATTCCAGCCCCTGTGCATTCGAGCCCCTGTGCATTCCAGCCCCTGTGCATTCCAGCCCCTGTGCATTCCAACCCCTGTGCATTCCAGCCCCTGTGCAGTCCAGCCCCTGTGCATTCCAGCCCCTGTGCATTTCAGCCCCTGTGCATTCCAGTCCCTGTGCATTTCAGCCCCTGTGCATTCCAGCCCCTGTGCATTCCAGCCCCTGTGCATTCGAGCCCCTGTGCATTCCAGCCCCTGTGCATTCCAGCCCCTGTGCATTCCAACCCCTGTGCATTCCAGCCCCTGTGCAGTCCAGCCCCTGTGCATTCCAGCCCCTGTGCATTCCAGCCCCTGTGCATTCCAGCCCCTGTGCATTCCAGCCCCTGTGCACTCCAGCCCCTGCGCACTCCAGCCCCTGCGCATTCAAGCCCCTGAGCACCCAGCCCCTACGCATTCAAGCCCCTGAGCACTCCAGCCCCTACGCATTCCAGCCCCTACGCATTCCAGCCCCTGTGCATTCCAGCCCCTGTGCATTCCAGCCCCTGTGCATTCCAGCCCCTGTGCATTCCAACCCCTGTGCATTCCAGCCCCTGTGCAGTCCAGCCCCTGTGCATTCCAGCCCCTGTGCATTTCAGCCCCTGTGCATTCCAGTCCCTGTGCATTTCAGCCCCTGTGCATTCCAGCCCCTGTGCATTCCAGCCCCTGTGCATTCGAGCCCCTGTGCATTCCAGCCCCTGTGCATTCCAGCCCCTGTGCATTCCAACCCCTGTGCATTCCAGCCCCTGTGCAGTCCAGCCCCTGTGCATTCCAGCCCCTGTGCATTCCAGCCCCTGTGCATTCCAGCCCCTGTGCATTCCAGCCCCTGTGCACTCCAGCCCCTGCGCACTCCAGCCCCTGCGCATTCAAGCCCCTGAGCACTCCAGCCCCTACGCATTCAAGCCCCTGAGCACTCCAGCCCCTACGCATTCCAGCCCCTACGCATTCCAGCCCCTGTGCATTCCAGCCCCTGTGCATTCCAGCCCCTGTGCATTCCAGCCCCTGGGCATTCCAGCCCCTGGGCATTCCAGCCCCTGTGCATTCCAGCCCCTGTGCATTTCAGCCCCTGTGCATTTCAGCCCCTGTGCATTTCAGCCCCTGTGCATTTCAGCCCCTGTGCATTCCAGCCCCTGTGCATTCCAGCCCCTGTGCATTTCAGCCCCTGTGCATTCCATCCCCTGGGCATTCCAGCCCCTGTGCATTCCAGTCCCTGTGCATTTCAGCCCCTGTGCATTCCAGCCCCTGTGCATTCCAGCCACTGGGCATTCCATCCCCTGGGCATTCCAGCCCCTGTGCATTCCATCCCCTGGGCATTCCAGCCCCTGTGCATTCCAGCCCCTGTGCATTCCAGTCCCTGTGCATTTCAGCCCCTGTGCATTCCAGCCCCTGTGCATTCCAGCCCCTGTGCATTCCAGTCCCTGTGCATTCCAGCCCCTGTGTATTCCAGCCCCTGTGTATTCAAGCCCCTCTGTATTCCAGCCCCTGTGCATTTTCGCCCCTGTGCATTCCAGCCCCTGCCATTCCAGCCCCTGTGCATTCCAGCCCCTGTGCATTCCAGCCCCTGGGCATTCCAGCCCCTGTGAGAAAATAACATTTGGCATCCTAATTTTGTAATGAACTGGAAGAGAAATACATGAACATGTAGCACACTACAGTTGGCACAATGAAGCAATCTCATTTAACAGAAAAAGTAAATAATCCATACCTGCGTTTAAGCAGACTACTATCCATCTCAATATCCTGCTGTAACTCAGCCTCTGTGATTGTTAACAGTAAATCTCCATCAACCTTATGACGCTCAAATGCAGGGCAGAAGTTGACAAAGCCAATATTCTTGACCCACATTTGAACTTCTTTGACAGACCAGCAGGATATATTAAAGGAGAGCTTAGCAGGGATTTCTTCACCAATAGTACGTAACGCCTGGATACAGAGTTTGGATGCAATTTCATTGTTGGAGGAAGCAACTCGGCGTAGAGCAGGAATCACCAGAATGTCATGGAATACCTGAAGCAAAAATACACAAATTTTATCAAAACTTTTTTTATTTTTTTTTTCTTCAAAATGATCAATGAAAACCAACAACTGCTTAATTAGTTCATCACATACAAAAAACCATACTTGACCCTCACCTAGAAGACATAGTTTTTCTCGTTCACATAAATGCTGACTGTTTATTTGGAGAATTATTAGCAAAAGAACAGATTAAAATCCTGTATTTGTTTGCTTTGTGTACAATGTGTTTTAACGCAGAGATAGAAAACAATAAATAAAAGATGTGTAACTTCTCACTAGGGATCATTATAAGATGTGCTACTGCTCACTAGGGATCATTATAAGATGTGCTACTGCTCACTAGGGATCATTATAAGATGTGCTACTGCTCCCTAGGGATCATTATAAGATGTGCTACTGCTCACTAGGGATCATTATAAGATGTGCTACTGCTCACTAGGGATCATTATAAGATGTGCCACTGCTCCCTAGGGTTCATTATAAGATGTGCTACTGCTCACTAGGGATCATTATAAGATGTGCTACTGCTCCCTAGGGTTCATTATAAGATGTGCTACTGCTCACTAGGGATCATTATAAGATGTGCTACTACTCCCTAGGGATCATTATAAGATGTGCTACTGCTCACTAGGGATCATTATAAGATGTGCCACTGCTCCCTAGGTTCATTATAAGATGTGCTACTGCTCACTAGGGATCATTATAATATGTGCTACTGCTCCCTAGGGATCATTATAAGATGTGCTACTGCTCACTAGGGATCATTATAAGATGTGCTACTGCTCCCTAGGGATCATTATAAGATGTGCTACTGCTCACTAGGGATCATTATAAGATGTGCTACTGCTCACTAGGGATCATTATAAGATGTGCCACTGCTCCCTAGGGTTCATTATAAGATGTGCTACTGCTCACTAGGGATCATTATAAGATGTGCTACGCTCCCTAGGGTTCATTATAAGATGTGCTACTGCTCACTAGGGATCATTATAAGATGTGCACAGCTCCCTAGGGATCATTATAAGATGTGCTACTGCTCACTAGGGATCATTATAAGATGTGCCACTGCTCCCTAGGGTTCATTATAAGATGTGCTACTGCTCACTAGGGATCATTATAATATGTGCTACTGCTCCCTAGGGATCATTATAAGATGTGCTACTGCTCCCTAGGGATCATTATAAGATGTGCTACTGCTCACTAGGGATCATTATAAGATGTGCCACTGCTCCCTAGGATCATTATAAGATGTGCTACTGCTCCCTAGGGTTCATTATAAGATGTGTCTACTGCTCCCTATGGATCATTATAAGATGTGCTACTGCTCATTAGGGATCATTATAAGATGTGCTACAGCTCCCTAGGGATCATTATAAGATGTGCTACTGCTCATTAGGGATCATTATAAGATGTGCTACTGCTCACTAGGGATCATTATAAGATGTGCTACTGCTCACTAGGGATCATTATAAGATGTGCTACTGCTCACTAGGGATCATTATAAGATGTGCTACTGCTCACTAGGGATCATTATAAGATGTGCTACAGCTCCCTAGGGATCATTATAAGATGTGCTACTGCTCACTAGGGATCATTATAAGATGTGCTACTACTCCCTAGGGATCATTATAAGATGTGCTACTGCTCCCTAGGGATCATTATAAGATGTGCTACTGCTCACTAGGGATCATTATAAGATGTGCCACTGCTCCCTAGGGATCATTATAAGATGTGCTACTGCTCCCTAGGGTTCATTATAAGATGTGCTACTGCTCACTAGGGATCATTATAAGATGTGCTACTGCTCACTAGGGATCATTATAAGATGTGCTACTACTCCCTAGGGATCATTATAAGATGTGCTACTGCTCCCTAGGGATCATTATAAGATGTGCTACTGCTCACTAGGGATCATTATAAGATGTGCTACTGCTCACTAGGGATCATTATAAGATTTGCCACTGCTCCCTAGGGATCATTATAAGATGTGCTACTGCTCACTAGGGATCATTATAAGATGTGCTACTGCTCACTAGGGATCATTATAAGATGTGCTACTGCTCCCTAGGGATCATTATAAGATGTGCTACTGCTCACTAGGGATCATTATAAGATGTGCTACTGCTCCTAGGATCATTATAAGATTGCACTGCTCCTAGATCATTATAAGATGTGCTACTGCTCCCTAGGGATCATTATAAGATGTGCTACTGCTCATTAGGGATCATTTATAGATGTGTCTACTGCTCCTAGGGATCATTATAAGATGTGCTACTGCTCACTAGGGATCATTATAAGATGTGCTACTGCTCACTAGGGATCATTATAAGATGCTACTGCTCACTAGGATCATTATAAGATGTGCTACTGCTCCTAGGGATCATTATAAGATGTGCTACTGCTCACTAGGGATCATTATAAGATGTGCCTACTGCTCCTAGGGATCATTATAAGATGTGCTACTGCTCCCTAGGGTCATTATAAGATGTGCTACTGCTCCCTAGGGATCATTATAAGTATTGCTACTGCTCACTAGGGATCATTATAAGATGTGCTACTGCTCACTAGGATCATTATAAGATGTGCTACTGCTCACTAGGGATCATTATAAGATGTGCACTGCTCCTAGGGATCATTATAAGATGTGCTACTGCTCACTAGGGATCATTATAAGATGTGCTACTGCTCCCTAGGGTTCATTATAAGATGTGCTACTGCTCACTAGGGATCATTATAAGATGTGCTACTGCTCCCTAGGGATCATTATAAGATGTGCTACTGCTCACTAGGATCATTATAAGATGTCCTACAGCTCCCTAGGGTCATTATAAGATGTGCTACTGCTCACTAGGGTCATTATAAATGTGCCACTGCTCCCTAGGGTTCATTATAAGATGTGCTACTGCTCACTAGGATCATTATAAGATGTGCTACTGCTCCTAGGGATCATTATAAGATGTGCTACTGCTCACTAGGGATCATTATAAGATGTGCTACTGCTCACTAGGGATCATTATAAGATGTGCCACTGCTCCCTAGGGATCATTATAAGATGTGCTACTGCTCACTAGGGATCATTATAAGATGTGCTACTGCTCCCTAGGGTTCATTATAAGATGTGCTACTGCTCACTAGGGATCATTATAAGATGTGCTATTTAGCTCCCTAGGGTCATTATAAGATGTGCTACTGCTCACTAGGGATCATTATAAGATGTGCCACTGCTCCCTAGGGTTCATTATAAGATGTGCTACTGCTCACTAGGGATCATTAAAATGTGCTACTGCTCCCTAGGGATTCATTATAAGATGTGCTACTGCTCACTAGGGATCATTATAAGATGTGCTACTGCTCCCTAGGGATCATTATAAGATGTGCACTGCTCCCTAGGATCATTATAAGATGTGCTACTGCTCACTAGGGATCATTATAAGATGTGCTACTGCTCCCTAGGATCATTATAAGATGTGCTACTGCTCACTAGGGATCATTATAAGATGTGCTACTGCTCCCTAGGGATCATTATAAGATGTGCTATGCTCATTAGGATCATTATAAGATGTGCTACATGCTCACTAGGGATCATTATAAGATGTGCTACTGCTCCTAGGGATCATTATAAGATGTGCTACTGCTCACTAGGGATCATTATAAGATGTGCTACTGCTCACTAGGGATCATTATAAGATGTGCTACTGCTCACTAGGGATCATTATAAGATGTGCTACTGCTCACTAGGGATCATTATAAGATGTGCTACAGCTCCTAGGATCATTATAAGATGTGCTACTGCTCCCTAGGGATCATTATAAGATGTGCTACTAGTCCCTAGGGATCATTATAAGATGTGCTACTGCTCCTAGGGATCATTATAAGATGTGCTACTGCTCACTAGGGATCATTATAAGATGTGCCACTGTCCCCTAGGGATCATTATAAGATGTGCTACTGCTCCCTAGGTTCATTATAAGATGTGCTACTGCTCACTAGGATCATTATAAGATGTGCTACTGCTCACTAGGATCATTATAAGATGTGCTACTACTCCCTAGGGATCATTATAAGATGTGCTACTGCTCCCTAGGGATCATTATAAGATGTGCTACTGCTCACTAGGGATCATTATAAGATGTGCTACTGCTCACTAGGGATCATTATAAGATTTGCCACTGCTCCCTAGGGATCATTATAAGATGTGTTACTGCTCCCTAGGGTTCATTATTAGATGTGCTACTGCTCATTAGGGATCATTATAAGATGTGCTACAGCTCCCTAGGGATCATTATAAGATGTGCTACTGCTCATTAGGGATCATTATAAGATGTGCTACTGCTCACTAGGGATCATTATAAGATGTGCTACTGCTCACTAGGGATCATTATAAGATGTGCTACTGCTCACTAGGGATCATTATAAGATGAGCTACTGCTCACTAGGGATCATTATAAGATGTGCTACAGCTCCCTAGGGATCATTATAAGATGTGCTACTGCTCACTAGGGATCATTATAAGATGTGCCACTGCTCCCTAGGTTTCATTATAATATGTGCTACTGCTCCCTAGGGTTCATTATAAGATGTGCTACTGCTCCCTAGGGATCATTATAAGATGTGCTACTGCTCATTAGGGATCATTATAAGATGTGCTACTGCTCACTAGGGATCATTATAAGATGTGCTACAGCTCCCTAGGGATCATTATAAGATGTGCTACTGCTCCCTAGGGATCATTATAAGATGTGCTACTGCTCACTAGGGATCATTATAAGATGTGCTACTGCTCACTAGGGATCATTATAAGATGTGCTACTGCTCACTAGGGATCATTATAAGATGTGCTACTGCTCACTAGGTATCATTATAAGATTCTTTTAATGCTCACTAGGAATCATTATTTATGTGCTACTGCGCCCTAGGGATCATTATAATTCAGAGAGTTGCTAAGCGGGCGGGCAGGGTACAGAACAGAACTTAAGTGCAATCTGTCATGAACAAATTTTAATTAATGGCTAAGTCATTTTCAATCGATGACATACACAACTGTACATCCATTACATGAATTTTATGAGGAAATGAGGTCTGGTAGGCAGCTGAAAAGTTTGAAGTGTAGAACCAGCAGATATTTAAACTCTTCTATACCACATTCTATCCGTAATTTTAATGACAGTCAGTAACTTGCATAGGGGACAGAGGGTACAGCAGAGGGGTGGGTGGCAGGGGGTTGTATGGAGCACTGGTTTCTGGTTATAATGTCAATTATTTTCATTTTCTGATGTGTTTAGTCCAATAATGTCTGTTGGGTAGGTAAGGTAAAAGGGTTGATGTGCTCTTGTACAAAGACAGTTTTTAATTCTTATGGAGTGTAAATATTGTTATTCTTCGGCATCAATTGTAATTCTGTAAAATTTGTAATGTATTTTTAATGTTTTGAGCATGCTCGACGAGGCAAATTTCCATTTTATGGACAAATAAAAATGAATTGAATTGAATGGAATTGAATTGAACAAGATGTACTAGGCTACTGCACACTAAGAATCATTACAAGATGTGTTGCTGCTCACTAGGGTTCATTATAAGATGTGCTACTGCTCCCTAGGGATCGCTTTTTTGTTTCTTGATGTGTTTTGGTTTTTATTCCAATTTAGTTTAAATTGTGTTTTAAATTGGTCCAAGTCAGAAATTTTCTCTCTGGAACCATTGTTTTTTTTTTCTTAGGGAGAGTGGGGATTTTAAGGGTCGGTCGGGTAACCGGAAACAGAACATTCTTTGGAAGGGTCTTTGACAAACAAATCCACCTGCTCTTTATCTCTAACTGATGACTGAGAACGTGTTACATAAAAGAAACAAATGGCTTGAATACACATTTCCAAAAACATTTCACCAATGCTAAACCACCCCTGTATACCTGTAAACTGGGTGTTTTTTTTTCAGTACGACAAATTTTCCCAAAGTCCCTCCTTTTGTACTGCGATAATAATGTTTAAATTTTCACATTATATGGATCATCACCCAAAAATATATTGGCAAAACATGTACATGTACATGTACGTGTACATTGTATTGTATTGTACAAGGATTTGAGAGTGAGTGGATGTGAAGTGCATACAAACAGTAAAGCCATTAATGGTGTACATGTCCATAATGAGTAAGCACTGCCAATTATTAATGAATGCCTTGAGGCCTTGACCTAGCAGATCCAGGTACAATGCATAATGGTATTACACCTGCTTCTCTCTCAAACTATCTCTGTCCCAATCCCTGGATAATATATGCCCAGATGCTCTGCATCAGTCACTGTGTGTGTGGCTGTATGGTGGGGGGGGGGGGGTTAGGGTTACAGTATGACTTCATCTGATACACAATGTATGAGTCCCTGTGGTTGTACCATGGACTCTGGATACTTACATTGTACATGTGTATGTACACATGTTCGTAAGAGTATCACGCGTACTATGCACACATGTATTATGATTGCTGCTTTTAATCAGAGAATCAGAGAGACCTGTGATCCTTTGATTAATGTGTGAGTCAGCCCAGTAGTACTGTAGACTGCCTAATGGTACATTTTTAAAGTAATCTCTTGCAGGTTGTCTGATGAACATATCACAAGTACCGGTACATGTCCTTATACCAAAGTATTAATCACTGTTTAGTAGCTTGAGAAAAATCCCTTTATAATGATAATCAATGAACAGTTCACAGAATACACTTGTTGATCTGACCACGGAGGAAGGACAATTCTTGTCTCCATGCTTGACCATGCTCTGACCATGACCAACTCTGAGCAAAGACAATGTTGAAATCAAATACTTCATCATGGAATGCTTCTATACCAATGCAGTGACTTAAAAATCAGGTTCTTTAGTGACTGCAACCATGGTACTATGTTTGACTGATAATTCAGGATGCACCTCAACACAACCACGTACATGCATGTCATAGGTTGTTGAAATGCATTACAGACAGGTATACACCATACCACAAGTGTAAGGCCTAAAAAGAGTTCTGCTTCCATTACCCGACCAACTCTTACAGCACAACCCCTACACTTTTTATTTTGCTTTTAAAAGAGAAAAATATAATATTTTATGTACAAATAAAAGAAAATAGCACCTAAACATGATTTTTTTTTCAACATTTGTTTTGTTCCAACATCAAACTAACCACAATTTTGCTTTTAATTGACCCTATTTTGAAACAGCATACAAATGAAAGCAGAACTAATTTTTGAGACCAAGCATCCTACACATCTAAACACCAACCAGAAGGATGCATGATACAATGATTCTAGAAGGTTGAGGCTAGATAAGAATGCATTAGGGTATGTATTACACTGAATAATGCAGCATTTATATAGGATTTCCTCTTTTAACCAGTTAAATGCCAGATGATGTGTTAACACAGCAATTTTTCCTAAGAGGCATGCTGCAGGACTTGACTTTTTATTTTTGTGTCACATGACCAGAAACAAAGATTGCTTGTACTTTCCACTACAGAGTATGCACTCACCATGCACAAAGATGACAGGTGCCAGTAAAAATATTGTTTGAATTCTGCCTTTGTGCAGGGGTTGTATAATCCCAAATTCCAGGCTTTTGTCTTTTTGTTTTAAGAAGAGGCTTCCCCCATTGTATTCTATAGCATTTCAGCTCATTGTTAAGTATGGTTTCTTTGTGCCAGCGGTACTCTCAAAGAAAAATGATTTTGGCAATTCCAAGAAAATAAAACTGTCAGGGTGGAAGTGAAAAAATGGAAGATACCCAGCTTTAAATGGTTAAGAAAGGAAAACCAAAATAAACTGTAACCCCGCATCAGTGCTAGACTAAAAACATAAGTTAAATGTACACAGTATGGTTTTTAAGTTACATGCAGTATAATGTACATTTGTGTGTACAAATGTATTGTAAGAATTAGAGTCTCCAGGTCTTCGGAAATGGCTGAGGTTGCTATAAGTGTGGAGGTTTTACCTTACAGGAATTGGCAACTGATTCACACAGTTTAACCTCAAGCACATGAATGGGACTCAAACCATCATGGCTTCTGATTAACACAACTGCTTGACAGTCAGGACCATGGCTGCTGGATATTGGTACTACACCTGTATCATCCCACCAGTGCAATAAGCCACAGCAATATTTTACATTGTTGTAACCAAGCTTCCTGTTACTGCAGCAAGGCCATCAGGGTTTTGTCCTTCTTTAACTGTTTCAGTGACACCACCAGTGGGACTAATGATTGGCTTCCTGTCACTTGGACATAATTTTTACTGACAGTCCTTCTACAGGTTTTCAACTGGCAATTGGCCAGCAGATAACTGTGTAAGAAAACTGGGCTACATGTATGTATTTCTTCTTTAGAAAATAATGATGCATATTATGATGCATACACGTATACCCATAAAGCAATGGACTGAGTTGTCTGTATGACATGTATGAGTACATTTTCACATCTGCAACCTTTTTGCATGATACATTGTAAGCTAAATAAATGTGAGGGTTGTGTATACGTACCTTGTGTCTACTTTGTTCTTTCTTAATGGCTGCTTCCATTGCAAAATGAAATGCAGCCAGACATTGTGCTTCTCTTCTTGTACTGTCCAATAATGGCATCAGGTGAAGTAACCACTGCTCTGACCGGCCCTGTGAATGAGCCTTGTCGCTCTTAGCAAAGGTCAAGGGGTCATGCGTTGTAACAAATGGCTCCACCAGGTCTAAAGTGCCAGAGTTCACAACGCATTTTTCGATATCCTGATTGGCTGAGAGGACAGCAACTGCAAGACAGGCATAGTAACGAATACTATGATCTGTACTGAAAGCTAAAGGGAACAGCCACTCAGAGGCACGCTGCTCAACCATCCGCTGCTGGTTGGCTGGACCCCCATACATAGCACAGTTGGCTAAAGCTGCAGCACAGTGACGCAGTGTAATGTTATCACTCATGCGGCATGTATACAAAACTGCAGTCAAGCCACCTCGATCTGTCACCTTGGTGCAAGTTTCTTCAGAATGCTTGAAGAGATTTTCAAGAAGGCCCATTCCAATCTGGAGTAGAGTGGGCTCCTTACGAGAACAAGCCAATTTGACAACAGATTCCAGGCCATGCTTAACAACATAATCCCTGTTATCAGCTGTCATAACTTGCTCCAGGAGGCGTGCAGAGTTAACCTGCAGTGCCTTGTCATCTGACTTACAGTTAGAGAGTAGTATGTCTAACCCTCCTTCAGTACGTAGATTGTCACTGATGCTGTATGCTAGATCCCGGCCATACCTAGGAGTACTCCATGCATCATCTACCATGCGGTATAGCTGTTGAGTAGCTTCTACAACCTTCTCACTATCTTCACTTCTCATTCTTTGGATGACATCATTAGCTAAATGGATAGTGCTTTCCATCTTGCTCTCATTGCCTGACATGGTTGCAGCTTCTTGTGGAGATAGAGATGACATGATACGTTTGAATTTGCCACTGCGTCTGTAACTCCCTCTGAACCTATCTCGCTCAGGTCTTGGCTCTTCCCTCTCACCAGAGAGCTCCACCTGTGAGATCTCCACGTAACTGGCCTCGTCTTCCCGATGTTCAGCTTTCATCTCATAGCCAGTCCCTTTGCTTCCTTTCCCATCTGATGATTTATGCATATGAGCATCTATTTTGCCTTTTGGGCCTGGTGGATTCAATAACCTTTCTTTTGTCTCCTCATTGACACGATGAGGGGGGTGTATGTCTTCCTCTGGGACAGGATTCTCTGCGTCTCCTGCTGCCAGATCTGGCTTAAGAGAGCGCTTTCTTCCACTGGTAGGTGGATGTTCAGGGCTGCCTTGTTTATTGTGGGACCTTCTCTTGCTAGAGTTATTTCCCATAAAGAGGACTAACTATCAAATGCTCCCAGTTCTTGCAAATTGCACTTCAAGTTAACCTGAACACAAACAAAGAAAAAGACAATCATTTTGATTAATTATTGGAGAAAAGTATAATAAAGAAATTACACAATAAGTACATTTATCATGGTATTAAATGTAATAATTTAGTTATCATATTTTAGTTAAAATTTTCTCCAGATTTCCCCCTAAAATCCAATGTACTGTGCAAGGCTCTGGTCTAAAGTTAGATTCAAACCAGAATCAAAAGAGATGAGAAGGCAGGGACCTATACAATATACCAACCTAATCCCAGATTGATTGCTTTGTCATATTAGCCAAGTTTAAGCAGAACTTTGTTTTGCCAAGTTTTAAGGTCATCAAATCCTTCCAAATGTGCAATCGGCAACAAATCTTATTAACAAAGATCTGAATGAATTGGACAAACAAGAGACAAAAGACATTGATAATTTGTAAATTATTTCAATCAAATTAAATCACGAGAGATTTTTCTGAATGATTTGCCTTTCAATCTTTCTTTTGGTCCAAGGAACAGAGCTGCCAACAATTGCATCTTGCAATCAAGAAGATTGTGTACAACAATCAGGGAGAAATTTTATATTCAACATGTTCAACATAACAGGGACAAAATTTCCAAAATCAAGGAGATTTCGAAATTTGTTCAACAGAATATATGGATCCATTGGTTTATTTTCCGGGAACTTTCTGCATAATCAGGGAGAGTTGGCAGCTCAGAAGGAAGTATGGGCTAGGACATTATATACTGTGAAGGACTGTTGGATTATATGCAAACTATCTACATGTATGTATGGTATACATGCTACAATAAATCGTTCAAATTAATCAACAGCCAATCGCAGACCTCGCATTTGCTGTAGGAAGCTTGGTGAGTAACTATGAATTATGAACTACCTGTAACTTTACAATGTATGTTATTGTACTTCTTATTCTTATCAATAGCCAATCAAGATACATTGTACAATTGGAAGCTACATGTACAGTATATTATCATCAACCGCAAACCCAGAAGAGTCTAATGTAGTTCCATCAATGCTGTTGTCCAGATGTACTTCGTGTGTGTACATGTAGTGTAAACTACATGTGGGTCTTTCCATAAATAAGGGGCCAAAGCGTGACATGGTGTTATATCTCAAAAGATAATGTACTTTCTATATTTTTTGCATGTTTTAAAAGTGGTGGGGATAACTCATACGTTTAATGTATAACTTCAATTTCTCAAATCAGATTTTTTGTTTTCATTTATACGATCCAAAACTATCCATCACACTGTAACAGAGCCACTGGAGCCTCAGTTTCCTGTTACAGTGTGAAACTTGTGACTTGTTTTGCCATAAATTAGCAGGTTTTCATTGAAAATTTAGATTTCGAAGGGTAATATGTAAACATCATTGGTATACTGTAATTCAGCTATTTTCAATGAAAACCTTCAAACGTAGGCCAAGAAGTAAAAGCCAACAGTTTCATGCGTAACCGAGACACTCGTGTCTTTCTTACACCGTGACTCAAAAAGTCCTCTCTCCCTTATTATGCATCATAAATGTCTGAATCTAGCAAAGTGCATGGTAATACATACTACATACATGAAGCAGGTATTACATATAGTAGGTATTACATTTGTAGTAGCATCTGTGGGTAGGTGTGCCCGGATGCCTAATGTTGTAATTATTGTGTACTGGGCAAAGTATGCCAGTTCTTTCAGCTATAGGGGTTATTAACTCCATGACAATTTTAAGCTGTGCGTGTTTGATGCACAAGTTTTGCGGTTGAGTTTTCTTGTTTAATATGTTTGAAATAAAAGCGTTTTTTAAGCTGCGACAAAACAGTCAATTTTGCTAAATATAGATGTGTTCATTATTTTACCATATAACACTATGTCAATTTTGCTAAATATAGATGTGTTTAAAACTTTTAATGTACAATCTACTTAAACGTGCATTAATTGAACAAACTGTTACAAACAATAGGCCTACACTGTACATAACACATTCTGTGTACTGTAGGTGTGCAGACTAATTTCACTGAATTAATTCAAATGGCAAGAAGACACTTGCATTCAGCTATACTCAATTGTCATCCTATACCTACTATGTAGTTTACACAAAACACATTGCACAGATTTTGTAATCTACGTGTAAATCCTGAACAGCATACAATAGGATAAATTTCTGAATGAAAACCATCACATACATGTATTTTATTAATTTCAGCTTATTGACACAATAAACAATGAGAGAAAACAAACAAAGTAAACAAAATCACATAGTTACATGTACAGTACATGTGTATTCACCACTAAGTGCCAGGATTTCTTAAGACAAAAATTGGTTTTGAGAATATTGGTGTCACAATGAAAAACTGAAAAAGCAAAGTAAACACAACTAACTTCCCATAAAATGCACTTGGATTTTTTGTTCTCGTCTCTTTTAAGACAATATGAGATCGGTTCACTGTGAATCGCAAACCCCTTGGCAATAAGCCATGACCGATAATCTACCTATCTACGCCGGTCTCGCTCTACAAAATTTGGTTCAGTAACGAGTTGTTCCGAGTGACCCGTTCCTCAGTTGGATAACTACCTTTAATCACCACTGTAAAATGTCCGATATTCCAAGTGTATAACAGTGGGTTTACCCAACTTCCGGTTGTTTCTTTTCCTCTTTTTTTAATAACTAACATCGCTATACATTTGGTAAGTTAATTTTTATGTGGAAGTGTGGATTTTGATGTGAATTCTTGCAATGGCGCTTTCCTATTGGAAAAGTGAAGACTTGTGTTATGTTGATTTGTTCTTGTTTAATCCTTCCTTTGTTTTTCGTTGTTTTTTATTTTTTAATGTTTACAATATTATTGAAGATTATTATTTTTAATTTTTAATTTTTCCCATAACCAAAATTTGTTTTACACACTTCCTAATGATAAAATTGTTATCATACACAGGGCTCGAATTTGACACTGGACCGCAGGCCCGAGGCCAGTGATTTTAGTATTGGGCTAGTAAAGTCATGACCGGACAAGTCCGGCGGTCTTGTGTTTTCAATTCAGTAACAATTTATGTAACTCACTCTATAATATCTTGTGAACAGAAACAAATTATGTTCAAGTGTTGACTTTGAGTAATGATTTGAAATATACGTAATACCCTTAAAGACAAATGAGGTAAATCTTCTCTTATATGTCTTAGTGCTTGTTCAATTAAATGCAAGTTAAACTGTGCAAGGAAGTCTTTTCTCAGTTTGAATCTGGTCTTGTAAAATTAGTTCTGGTCCAGTAAAAATATTGAGATACAAGTCCTGTGGTCTTGTGGATTCTTCACCCAAATTCAAGCCCTGATACATTTCAGCCCATTGTTGAGCTGCTGGTGCAAGGAGTTTTAAAGTATAAATAACAATTGAACTAGTCAGCTTTTTTTGGTTTAACAAATATCTAAATCAATAAAAGCCATGGGGCTTGACAATTGTTTATAGTTTGGTCATGATTCAGTCTTATTCAGCGTTCTTCCTTGACACTGGTCTGCTAACCAAATGACAGTTAAAACACCTGGGTTAAACCAAGTTAAACTTGGCAGTGGACACTATTGGCAATTACTCAAAATAATTATTATCATAAAACCTTACTTGGTAACGAGTAATGGGGAGAGGTTGACAGTATAAAACATTGTGAGAAACGGCTCCCTCTGAAGTGACATAGTTTTCGAGAAAGAAGTAATTTTCCACGAATTTGATTTTGAGACCTCAAAATTAGATTTTGAGGTCTCAAAATCAACCATCTGAAAGCACACAACTTCGTGTGACAAGGGTGTTTTTTCTTTCATAGTTATCTCGCAACTTCGACGACCAATTGAGCTCAAGTTTTTACAGGTTTGTTATTTTATCCATATGTTGAGATACACCAAGTGAGAAGACTGGTCTTTGACAATTACCAATAGTGTCCAGTGTCTTTAAGTAGTCCAGCAGGCTAGTTCAGTGTTGACAACTTGTATCCCTATTTATAACGTATGGACTAGTGAGAGAGCTGGCAGACTAAAAATTACATTTAGCAAACTGGTCCTGCAGGCCAGTCACTGAAAAAGTTAAGGGCAAACCCTCAAGGGCAAACCCTGTTATTCCTCAACATGCCTCATGAGGCACAATACTCTTTTTGTTTTTTCCACTCTTTTGCCTTTGTATTTTTAGAGAATTAAAAAAAACACTTTGGGCTGTGACAGTATAGTCACTAAAAAAAGTACAATGTGTTGTTGTTGATTATTACTGAATCTAATGAATTGTTATTAATCCTGTTTAAATCCTTTATTTTACTTTTAAAGTGATAAACATTAATTACTTTTAAATTAAATATAAATGTTTTACTTAAATTATATAAATTATATATTTGTTTAAAACTTTAAGTATTATCCTTTCTTCTGTGTACATATCAAAGTTGGCGATTGAAAATAGGTGTCGAACAATAACAGGGGATGGCACGATATAGATGGACATACAACCTAGGCATCAGGGGAGGGGCAACTGCCTCAAAAATTTGTGCAAAACAGTAGAGAAAACTCAGTCAGAAGAAGAAAACAGTTTGACAGAAAATTTCAAAAAATACTTTTTACCCGGTTGGTACTAAGTTATATCCGACCGTGTGCAATTTTGGGCAAATTAGCCCCTCTGACCCCCGCCTCACCCCCCTTAATCATGGAGACTAGAAATCTAATTAAATCTCCATGCCAGGCTTAATTACCAACGACGAGAGTCCCCACACACACACCAATGAAATTTTAAAAAGAGTGCCTTAAACTTTATTAATTTAAAAAGAGCGCCTTGCACTTTATTTTAAAATTTGTTTGTGAATTTTTATTTAGAATAGAACTTAAAATTGTGTTATTAATTAATAAGTATCATTGGCAATGATATAATTAATTAATAACACAATTTTAAGTTCTATTCTATTAAATAAATAAAAATTCACAAACAATTTTGTTTTTAAGAGTGAGGGAGGCGCTCTTTCTAAATGTTAACGCTGTGTCGGACCCACGGTGTCAACCCACGGTGTCAACCACACCATTAGGGGCCGGCCACACACTCTTTGACCATGTTGAGACTTGAGTCTTTCAATTAAAGTAGTTCGTATTAATAGTATTGACTTACCACTTCTCTTTATTTCAATGCAGATGGGAATTCTTAAAATACCACAATATCCAGCCACCAGACGTCGTTAGTTTTGTGAACAATTTTGTACAGAAGCATGTACAAATAACTATATTTTTTATGAAAGAAAGGCGCAACTTTCATGTCATGTTAATGCCGGCAACCGTTCCACTTCACTACAGTAGTTCTCCAGGGGGTAAAAACTGTAACATTATTAAATAACTGAACGACACGAGCTGATGTTGAGAGATACATTGAGTAAGTGATTGTACCTACCTAGCCGCCTCCATCCGATGCACACAACAGATCGGACACAGCAGTTCGGATCCTTTGTCCGTACGGCTGGAAGATTCCACTTGAATGGAGTTGGGGTAAAAGCAGCTACAATACAAGTAAATTAACACCGCCAGGAGGGGACGTCAAATTGTCTTATGTTAGTGTTACGAACAACTTTGCACTTAAAGGAACATTACAGAATTGGTAAGAAAAAAGCTTGTAAAATATACTTTTTGATCACAGATTTAAATATGTTCTGTCTGAAATGCCATATTTGATGAGAAATGAATAAACTAGTTTATCGCTCAGTGAGCGTTTTATTCATTTGTTGAATCTATGTGATTTCATGCAAATGTGTAATCGGTTTTTCCCTATTTTCTCGTGACCCAGATGGCCGATCGATCTCAAACTTCTACAGGTTTGTCAGTGGATTACATATGGTGGATTACATAAAGTGCTTACACTGCCAGCAACGGTTTTGTTAGCAAAACCCAATTCTGTAATGTTCCTTTAAGTAATTGTTACCAGAGACAAATAAATATTGCACTAGACGGATATGGTTGCGTGTGTTGGTAATCGGAGGTGTTTGCCTATTTTGTTTGTATTTCATTTAAACATGTTCATATGTTTACCACATTTTTCGGATTCCTAAATAACAAATAACACGTGTTTTATTCGATCAACCATGGAGGTTTCTTCCTCCACGATTCAACTGAATATATACATTTGAAACTCTTAATAATATGTCTGCTTTAATTCAAAACTAATAAATTTGTTATTCAAATCAATCAAATGTTTGCTTCGCAATTGAATTACGTCCATAAAGTTCTACCGCGAATAAAATTTGGGAAGATAAACTCATTTTAACCTTTTAGTCAAGTGAAAATATAACCAACAAATAGCTTTGTTGGGGATTGATTGATTGATTGATTTATTTAATTTCATTGTTATTATTATAATTTTAATTATTACTATTATTATTATTTTGAATGTTGTGTGCTTACAGTATTTTTTTTTAAACTTGTTTGTTCCAATGTTATCAATCGCTCATGCCTTAGACAAGTGGTTGTCCATTGCTACATACAGGAAACCCGCTGATGTGGTGTGTTGCGGCGTAATAAAGAGGCATCAGGGACATACAAATGTAGTATCTTTGGGACGGTCAACAATAATAGTGATGTTTCCCAGGACGTGTTCAGCCATAAATAGTATGACCAGCGGCGGCGCTACGGGGGGCACGGGGGGCAAATGCCCCCCCCCCCGTATTTTTGTTGCCCCCCCCCCCAGTTTGCCCCCCCCCCCCCAGTTTTTTCCCCGATGGCGGAAGTTGAGTTTAATCCCAAACGATTGCACCCAATTTGTTACAATGTTGTTTGCGCTGTAAATAATAAACTCAATTTCATCCATCATAATTAGCTGGCACCATAAAAAAAAAGCCCAATACACTTTCCATCTCCGGCAATGTTAATAAAATGTGGATTTATTTATCTGTACAAGCTTGGAAACTTGCTATAAATAGAAATGCATTGTCTGCCCAAAACCGTAAGCAGCCATTGTACACGCAGTTCGCACAACACGTCACATTCACACAGTGCAAAATCTTATTTCTGGAGTGAATTGTAGGCTTATACAGTACATTATAGACTTTTGTTTGCCCTCCTAAATTTAAGTTTGCCCCCCTCTTGCCCCCCAGATTAACAGGTCTGGTGCCGTCACTGAGTATGACGTCCCCATCAATTACCTATGCTGTCTTATACTGGACACCTATGCGGCGACTCCTTGTTGGGGGCGGAGACTTTTTGTTTCTAGGTGTTGACTTTGTAAATAATCAACAAGCAAGCCAAACAAGAAAGTTGCCTTGCAAAAAATTGCTGCGTAAAAAAGTCGCCGCCATGGGTGTCCAGTGTAAAACACCATCCCTGGCCAGCCGTTTACATTGTGGAGACCAATTTCACAAAGCACTAAGATTCATCTTAAGATGAGTTGTTGATATTGCCATATTGATTTGTATTGTGACATCACACTTTGCTTAGCAATTAAGATTGATACACAAATCTTAAATCTTTGTGAAATCAGCGCCCCTGGTTTTCTGATCACGTGAGGGCGGTATATAAATTTGACAGTAAATTTGTTAAAACTTTTAAAATGGCAACCTTCATGAAAGCTAGGCTTTTTAGAAAACTCATATTAGAACTGTTATTTATTATTAGTTTCTCGAATCATATCTTATCCGATTTGTTTAATCTGTTGATATCAAATGTTGATAATTAAAGACGATAATAAACATATTGTAATTTTCCTACAATGGTCCAAAAGAATCATGAAACCACCCCTTTAGTTTTAAAATGGACCCGACCGGCCTTCAACTGCATCGAACATATCCGAAGAAAAATCCACACGGGCATGCAGTCATCATCAGTCACTGAGTCGTCTATACATGTGTGTACGTCGGAGAGGGGTCCATATATACACTCACGATGTGTTGTGGAAATTTCAATTGTCGTTAGAAAGAAGCAGTCGAGCCATACCCTCGGAGTCCTCTCCAGCCAATGTTGATTGTAATAATGTGTACTATTTTGTTTTTCAAAAGAATTTCCTCGATCGATGATTCGTTGTAAAAGAGGTTTGAGGAAATCGCTCGTAAGTATTGTATTTGTAATTGTTTGGTAAACATGGTAAATTCATCTAGCTCAGCTGGTTGCGTTATTATGATCATCGTTCGTCGAATATCGCAACTTATTTCCTCCATCTCCAATCTTCTTCTTCCATATAAAGAATAATAATAATAATCAAAGTCTTGTATAGCGCCGGTGTCCGCCAATGCAGGTGCTCAATACCGACTCATCAATTACATGAGCAAAATTCATGGTTCTACCATGGAGGAATGTGTTCTTAATCTTCATTCCTCCATGGTTCTACTAAGTAATAATAGACTACTCTAGTACAAGTAGTAGTACTATCCAAACTGGGGCGCTGTCCTCCTTTTTCAAATTTTTGACATCTGTGGTCATACTCATATGATAGTTGATACATGCCACAGATGTAATCTGGTTTAACAAAATATATATTTATTTTTTAGTAACATTCTCTGTTTTTTAATAGCCAGAGTAGCTTTGGAAATGAAGGCACTCGGGCCACAGTTAATATTAGGTTAACTTTTTCTCTTCCCGGCATTTGCTGCTGGCTCTAGACTATTGTATGTAACTAATATTGTTCCTTTGTCATTTTATTCATTGTCTTCACTGTTTGTTTTATTGTAATACAATTTATATTCTGAATTATGCCGAAAGTAAGATAAAGAATACAACAGTAAACAAAAATACAGGTTGAACAAAGAAAAATAGACTAGAGCAATGACCTCTGGATTAATGTTATGGTGCTGGAGGTGGTTGGTTCAAATCCCGCTCTAGTCAGTTTTTTTTTTATAAAGTTATTAAAAATTTACTTAGTCAGTTTCCCTTGTGTTTTTTTAATTGACAACAATAACATTAAAAAAAGATGATGTAGTTGTAATGCATGTAATATGTAAAGAAGAACTTTATTATTTTATTAAAACGATTCATCTCACTAGCCATGGTGCCAGTGTGAACAATACTTCTACGCCATACATATGTCTAAAGTTGTGAAAGGTATGATATGTGTTTAGTTTTGCAATGGGAATGTTCACTTCCACTCTAGTTTCCATTAAACATACAAAACAAATTAGGAGCAATAGGGGTCAACGTTCATGCTTTTTCGAGAGAAAAACGAAAACCAGTTATGTTACTTTGGATTTTTTACTTGTTAATAAATTGGTATTGGGAAGACATGAAAATTAAACAAGATGAAGTTATACGTATTCAAAAGTGCATATCCGGACATTTAGTACTGTTGTTAAGTTTATAAATCGTATTCATTATTATAATCATATCTCATGCCTTTACTAAACAATGCATTACTGTAATATTTCTCCATTCGTTTTTCTTAGAACCACTGGAAATTGAAAGCAGATGGATCAGAGTGACGTTGTTCCACAAGTCCTCGCTGATAACCAGCTGTATCTACAGTCATTGGGGCATCAGGTCTTTCCATCCAGTCATTGTATAGCCCCAGTGCATACTACTCCAACAGGGTATCCATACATGTACAGAGCTCAACACACTATGCCATCACATGGTACACCAGGCCTGCAGGATGGCCAGCTCCATACACCAAATCTCATCACTGATGGAGTATGTACATCTCAGCAACACCTCAACCCAACATTGCAACAGAACTCATGTGAACCAAGAGTACAGATACCACTGGGTTATACCCAAATGTTGAGACCAGTAGCTCTGCCTGGTGTTACCCATGGACTATCATTGAACCAGGAGCACAAGGCAAAGCTGTTGCCTGAGGTTCCATTGAAAGCATCATTTAATGGAGAGAAAAGTTCAGAAAATAGCAGGGCACCAGTTTTAAATCATAGGCCTCATTATCCATTTCATCAAGAACTCAATAGAAGTGCAGTTGATATGCCTGGTTACAGTGGTGGTAACCCCCCAGTACATGTATTTGGGCAACATAGTGAGGAGAGTGGGATACAGTATTCAAGCAGTAATGTTCCATTCAGACCTAGTCTTGGCCCTCGCGAAATTAACTTCATAAGGTGAGGCTTAGTCGAAACAAGTTACACGTGTTTGTACATGTACATGAAGGTTCACACATCTTATAAGTTTACACACACAATTAGATGATGATAAGGTCTTTGAACACATTGGTTGTTTACATTTATAACAAACACACAGACCCTTGTAATTTGATTGGTGGAACATGCGTCACGTGTGATCTTGCCATGTATACTGCAGTGACACTCCTGCTCCAAAATTTAATATAAGAGTCCAATATGGATAATAATTGGTTGCTTGACAGCGTTGCTTCCAAAATCATCATTCCCCACTGTCAAGGGAGAAAAAGTTCTTCATGGAGTCTACTAAATTGTTTACAAATTTCAGAGTGTGGGGTTTTCTGTGTCTATTTGATGGTTATTATGAACAAATTTCAAATGTCAAAGATCTATGTGTGAGTTACATACATAGCAAACATTTATTGTATTTTGTTGAATATGATCACTTGGTGAAATCTGGCTTTTCCATTTTATTCTGTTTCGCCTCGTGGAGTGAAATAAGAAAAGTCCAGATTTTAACTTGTGATTATGAAAATGGCTCAAACCCAGTGACGTAACCAGAGGGAGAGGGGGGGGGGGGCTTCCCCCCAGAATTGTTGCTCCTTACCCAAGTAAGATTGAAGAAAAAAATAAACAAGGACTTAATTGGTCTTCGCAATAAAAACATATTTTTCGCATAACCTGTAAACCAATTAATACTGGTTGGAAAATGTGTATGTTTCAGTATATCTTAATATAAGTTTTATTACTGCTACCTGTGCTTGGTGAGTGCAGGTAATGGGCTTGATCACGTGTGCATTTGCTGAAGAATAGTCTTAGTCTTTGATGCTCCTTAATGTAGCAGTGTGTGTGTAAATAGCTGCATGGGTGCATTAACAATGTATGGAGAATAATGAACAAGGAGCATCTTGAACCTCGTGAAGCCAGTTGTCAGCAAAGCCACCATGAAATAGTCAACCGAGTGACTGGAAACTTGACACGCAATCATAAAGAAACACAGTTATCACTGAGGCATCAGTGACTACTTGTAGTTACTGAAGACACTGGCAATTATCTGCATTCAATGATTATCATTGCGTGACCAACTATAAACCAGCCTTGAATGCTCTGATTTCGACAATGCATTGTCATTGAAATGCTATGGTGTACTTGACTGATAGCTGAGGGGAAAAAAACACACCAAAAGCTCCCTCCCGACTAAATCAAGAAATGAAGTTTTCAAGTTTTCTTTGAGGTGACTTATTATTTTACTTGTATGTGCCTTTTTCAGAAAATTACGAAAGAGAGAGCGAAATGCTCAAAATATGTGGAAGCAAAGAGAGCATGTTCATGGCAAGAGAAACCAGATGTCATTAGAGGAGGATAGGTAAGTCTAAAATGCTATCATTTAACAATTAATTATTAATGATCAGGACCAATTAGTTGCACATACTGTATGGAATTGATTTAGTTTTATGCTTTTAAACTTTCTTTGTCATTTAGTACAGTAATAACAAGGTATATTTTAAAGCCACTATTTTGATTATAGTACACTCACTTGAAGACCTCAAATTAATAAGTGTAAGCCAGAGTTTAAGATAAGTGTAATTTGTGTTACCTTATAAAGGCAAATGATGAATCTAAAGAAAAGTGCAACTCAGCATTTTTAAACTTGATGTACAGACCTGTCTGTTATGATGATTGATAAGTGATCTTGAGTATATTCTACAGCTATGATGATCTACCTCCATCCAAGCAGTTCATCAGTGAAGAAAAAATGGCTGCCAGGATGAGTAACCTGAGGATTAGTGGTGACAATAAGATGTCTACACTAGAGGAACGATGGATGATGGCAACCAAAGACGCTAAAAGACACTTGGCAGAAATTGAAAGCAGGTATGACTTGGCTATTTTGGGGTTTTCAGGTTGGTCTCATTCCCAGGATACAGTCATGAGTATTGAATACCTATAATATAATCAGTGTACAGACTCACTATTTGGTTACACTGCTGTCTTCAGGAAATAGAAAATAACATCCAAATGATTCACTTCCAACACTTTCACATGTAAATGAACATTGTCCAAATGACACACACTGCTCTTGCTGACAAGTTTGAAATGTGATGCATTCAACTGTACATATCATTACATTGTGGTCTTTCTGGCAGATTATCCGATTCAGAGTCTGATATCGAGTCTGATTCAGAATGCAAGGAGTCAGGAAATAGTAATGGTGGTTATAATCACATTGAAGTCAGCCCTGAGCTAAAGACAGCATTAAGCCAAAAGAAGGGACCTCTGCCAGATTCAATCATCAAATCAATGTAAGTGCAGTTTAATTTCTTATCACAAGGTAGCGCAGAAAATTGTGATTTTCATGACCCCCCCCCCCCACTTATCAATGTCCGCATTTTTGTATAGCTTTTTCTTTTTAACTACAAGTTAACATAGCCCCCACCCCCATCAGTACTCTCTTTATAACTGTAATAGTGTCGCTAATTATGGATAATGGCAAAGAAATCAGTAATTAGTCTTACAGGTGAGTTTGTAAATGTATTTTTTTTTCTTCGTTTGGTTTCCATAATAAAGCAATAGCAAATAAAGTACCTTAATAAAAACTTAAATTAAGATCAAACATTGTAAGCAAAATGAAGCTATGTAACTTTTGAATTGTGACGTAGCCAGATGTTTGTACCTGTCCTTTTCCATAGTTGTTCACTGATGTTATTTTGTACCACCAGATGTTTGAGCAGTAACCTGCCAGGGTCGACACTGATACAGTGAAGTGTATGTTAAAACACTCATAACTTAACCCTTTTTTTCTACGACATGTTTAGGTCCAGTAACTGTACACAACTCGTCCTGTGGAAACCACCATCGGCATACATAGACAACATTATATCGTCAACAAGACCAGATGATGTACAGCAATCAGCCAGTGTGTTGCCTGACCGAACTACTGTCATGCTGGAGGACAGAAATATTGGTGAAACTCAGAGTAGTATTAGCAGACCCCTTGCATGGAATAATGGTAGTCCAACCAACACTGTCACACAACTCTTTGATTTTATAGAGGATGATATGGACTTGTAACCAAGATATTAATTGGAAAATACCAGGCCTTCAACTTGATAAAGGAAACATAGTCCGAAGTTTGATCTATCAAACTATAACCTTCAATGAGTTGACCAATCACATATCTGTGATTAGGAACCCAAACCAAAAGTCTAACAAAAATCCTGGTACAAAAGGTAAACAAGTTCTAGTGGGATTGCTCCATTAAGTAACTTGTGTGACGTGATGCGCTTTTCTACAGTAGGTGTAAGCCCATTCATATGAACTACACATGTATCTACCTGTTACTAGGCGTTTGCTATGGTGGGCTTAGGCATAATGGATAAATCTATTGTATCCATTTCATTGCCTTGGTACTGTGAAATGTTACAATAGCAATTTTTTATCTGTCTTTATACAGATACGGCAATTACATAGGTTGAATGGCTTCTGACTGGCATCCCAAACAAACATATTGACAAAATAGGGAGACCACCAACATAAGGCTACATAGCCTCATAAATAGTGTCAATAGGCTGGACTCCCTCACAGTCAATTTACCCAGTCAGTTTGCCTTTTAAAGGAACATTACAGAATTGGTTTTTGCTAACAAAACAGTTGCTGGCAGTGTAAGCACTTTATGTAATCCACCATACACATAAACTGACAAACCTGTAGAAGTTTGAGATCGATCGGCCATCTAGGTCATGAGAAAATAGTGAAAAACCGATTACACATTTGCATGAAATCATATAAATTCAACAGATGAATAAAACGCTCACTGAGCGATAAACTCCAATTGGAAAATTAGTTTATTCATTTCTCATCAAATATGACATTTCAGACAGAAATATTTCAAGGGATGTTTTCTACTATCATCATCATTAGACCGTGTAAGTTTTGTGTAAATCTGTGATCAAAGTATATTTTACAAGTTTTTTTCTTACCAATTCTGTAATGTTCCTTTAAGTCCTAAAGTAGAATGTTGCTTTTGTTTATACCCTTCACCTTTTCAGAAACTCTTAAAAGGATTTATACATCAATTTGACAACCTGTCAGAAGCTGTGGTTTGAAAGAGGTTCTTAAAAAAAAATACATAGACAAACTGACTGGCTGATGGGCCTTTAGTAGGCACAGACATCATGGGGCAATTTTCTCCTAGGTTAAGTATTGAAGATTCTGTTGACCACTTTCTGTTGGTATTAAAAATGTTTTTTTTACCGTGCCACTGATTGGTATTATTTATTCAGAACTTTTGAAATAATTTGTTTTTGAGAATATTGTTGTCACCATTGTTGTCACAATGAAACCCTGACTAAACAAAGTAAAGACAACAAACGTTCTGTTGGGATGTCCATAAGTTACTTAAGTTGATGAAAACCCTGTCAGAGCATGGATAGCTCCATGGTCAGAGGCATACACTTAAATATAAAGTGTAGTAGTATTATGAACATCATTATACCTCGATATAAATTACCCCTTTGTAACAAGTGCATTGGTTTACAACTTGTTGAACACATTTCTGTTGTTCTTTTCCATTTGAGACTGTACTGCCTGTGAATGCATTCCCTGCTCATTTCAGTATATTTAATTCTTACCTGTTTGCAACCATTTACAAAAAATCACCAATCAAATCCGTCTAACCTAGAACCCGAAGATACAAAATCTTCCTAACCAAGAGGATTTATGACCCAAATCAGAAAATTCAACAGGTACATGTATTCACCTTTGGTTTAGGAAGGATCATGTAAACCTTCCTCCTGGGCTCACTTTCATAGAGCTGATTAAGCACAGAAAGTAGTTAAGCACAACAAAATTATGCTTACCAGAATAAGATCACCAGCGAAAGTACCATGTCACATGCACCATTTTTGACTGGTATCCTGCAAAGTTTTGCTTAGCACAACATTGTTAAGTAAAGTTGTCTGCTTAACACGTTGACTGCCGGTCATTATATTCGTAGGGCGTTTCCATTTGCCATGCGCATGTGCACGCGCACATACCAAATAGGTACTATACAAAAAAATAAAATTTATCATGCACATTCTAAGGTTGATGTCCTCACCACTGCCAGAAGCGTATAATGTTGCGTGCTCAGTGATGCCATTGTATTTAAATAACAATACAAAGCCCTTTCATTCTCTACGAGTATACTTGTAGTGGCAGAATACGTCTAACCTGTTACTACGAATGTACTTATAGGTGGCAGTCAACGTGTTAAGCAGCTCTATGAAATTGGGCCCTTTTGGAAGGATACCAAATAATTGATTATTTGATATTGTTTGGAATATGTTCAAATCTTTTTAATAATGTAGCTCAATGCTTGACATATGTTCCGATGATAGAGAAGGGTTTATTATTATTTATATTTTTCTTTTTTTAATGACTGTTTTTAAAATAAAGACAGCAGACACTTTAAAACTCACCATACTTGTGCAATGACTATTATTTAATTTGTAAAGTTGATGGGATTGTTTGGGGGTAATGTAATCCAATAGTTTCACAGTAACAATACTACCTCAGTAAATCTTTAAAAAAGTGGTCTTTGTACTAGCAATAATAATATTGCCTGTTAGTCATTTATATAGTGCTGTCACCACATGATTCAAAGTGCTGACATTTTAAGACAGGCTTGCAAAGTTTTTGAAAGCAGGAATGCAGACAAGGCTGGCAAACAACATTGATATCACTATTACATAGGAGGGGATCCTCAAAGCTAGTGCTCTTATAACTGTAGACAATACCTCGGGAGTGCTGGGAAATGATGGAGTCGCACACACTGTAGATATTTACATGTATTTACATTTGTTTTTGGTTGTTATTAGCAAAATAAATCCATTATCAATAAGTATGCACATGATGTGTGTGCATCAAAATACATGTACATTGAAAGATTCAAAATTACCTATAAAGGGTACTTATTTGGAAATTTACATTTTAAAGAACACTGTACCTATTTAGGCAAGTAAACAACCTCTGCAAAACGCAAACCACCTCACAAATTATACATGTATGTAAACTCCTGGTGGTATTATTACTATATATTTCTGGTAATGAAACCAAGGATGCCTCATAATTGAACTTAATCACTGTAGCTCACAAGCCTGAGGAAACCTGTATTCTAGGGTGCTTGCTATGAGAACCAGAAACATCGGGTTAACCTCTACTCTTCTGGGTTCTTTTACGTGCACTACAAATCCTAGTACATGGAACCTACGGCTTAATGTCCCATCCGAAAGACAAAGCAATTAAGGTAAAGTGTCTTGCTATAGGACACAGCTGCCATGACTGGGTCGTTGAACCCATACTCTGCTGATCAGAAACACCAGAGCTTGAATCCAGCGCTCTTAATCGCTTGGCCTTGACACGCTTTGGTCCTCACTCATAATATAGAAAAGCAAAGAAATTAATTAAGAATGTGACTTTCTGAGCATTAAGAGTCCTATCTACTGTGCACAAAAGAAAAGGACAAGCAAACTCTTAAATTCTTTCACAAATTCCCCAATCAGGATTTCCCAGGACTGAGATAAGGACGCAATTCACCTGACGTCATCGGCCACAATAAATCTTGATTAAGACATTTTGGATGTCAGATTCGCAGTGTGCATTTAAAGCCGTCCTTGGGTCAAACTTGCGATGACAGAACAGTCACTGGCTAACTTTTCAGGATGATGCTGCGCCTGAGTTCTGACTAAACATATCAGTCGCCGATTGTTTAGGACCTGAGAATAACTTTGATGGGGTTAGGGCAATCGGCATACGTCGCCCGTAAAAAAAGTCAACAGTTGCAAGAGTAAACAAATTCCAACTCTGTGACGTGTTCTTGACAGGCAGGAATCAATCAAAATCTACCTGGGTAGCTGCAATGGCATGTGCCCATTTAAGTTGCTACTAGCCAAACATATGGAAAAGTAAGCAACAAAATGGTGGCCGCCGAATGAACTAGTGAATCACATAACAAATGTATTAATTTACTATCCTGTAAAAAGCAGAAAATGTCAGCCAAGTACACACTTTGTCTAAAACCTTTTCCTTTAAAATGTATGCCACCATATTGAAAAAGTCACATGATCCAACTTATGTCATGGAATCACTGTCACGGAATCATCGCCCCTGATGGATTGTGGGTGACATGGGCATGGTTTTCTTGGGCTAACGTTTGTTCCATGACACTCACACGATTTCTCAGTTAAAGTGAGCCTCAATTTTATACTCGATACTCGATGCTGATGGTTCCGTCGCAGCACAAGCAAACTGCAGGTTGACCTGAGAACAGCTTTGGGAGCGTGGTGAGACTCGCACCATATCTTTCCTTAAAATTTGACTCCCAAAATGGCAGACCATCGACATACTGTAGCCGCATGTGACGTCAGTGCAAGTGGATCTATAGGCTTTAACTTAACACAAGATTATTAAGATTATTGCATGGAACAAATTAGGGAAAAATGACATGTAGCACACAGTCATAAGTGAGCGTGAGGCAAAGGACATTTTGTCACTATGATCAACTCGATAACATGTCTTGCTTGTCTTGTTACAAGTTTGTGTGCAACTTAATCATTGGTGACCACAGTGATTGAAAGAGGCTCATTTCATTGCAAGATTTTTACAACTTTGCTATTTTGGGCTGTTACAAATTCAGTCACCATCCTTTATTCATGTCCGTTGTGAAGTCTTGCTAACTGGTTTTGATCGCGATGTCTTAACAGCTGTTCTACCAGACTGTGATCTTGCAGTATTCTCCATGGAGCGTGAAGTATTAGTGGATATCCCACTGCCGCTAATCCTGGAGGCATCTGTAGTACTATTAGATCCAAATGCTGATTGGGAGCTGGGAGTCTTGTTGCTCCTATGTACCATTGACTTGAGCATTTGCACTATTGCTACTGGTGACACATTCATCTTCAGCAGGTCAAAGATAATCCTATGGGTAAATAAATCATTCAGTTAATAAACTACACTGTGTTTAAAATCTTGAAGTTATTTGGCCTCTGTTAAATAGACTGTGCAAGTCTTGCGCGTATTCAAACTTCTGGAACCAAGTTGGTCCCAACCATGTTGAGTTTTTTGTGTGTGCGATTCTGTTTCTTCAAAAAATTGACTTTAGCAAAATTTAAGGCTATACAAATTATTTCATACTATTGGGAAAGTAAAATTTGGCCACGAAATACATGAATGCAAAATAAATTTAACAAATCAACACAGACACCTGAGAATAAGACTTTACCTTTAATTCTTGTTACTTGTAAACAATTAAGAACTTTGCTCAACTGATTGATGTTTATGTTATCATTAGACCTATGTATTGGTCACACAAATTTGGGCGTGATTGGCAAACAGGGTTTCAAAAAATATAAGCATCCTCTATCCTCGTCCCAAGTTTTAATTTTGTTTCAATGTTAAAGGAACATTACAGAATTGGTAAGAAAAAAACTTGTAAAATATACTTTTGATCACAGATTTACATAAAACTTACACGGTCTAATGATGATGATAGTAGAAAACATCCCTTTAAATATTTCTGTCTGAAATGCCATATTTGATGAGAAATGAATAAACTAATTTTCCGATTGGAGTTTATCGCTCAGTGAGCGTTTTATTCATTTGTTGAATCTATACGATTTCATGCAAATGTGTAATCGGTTTTTTCACTATTTTCTCATGACACAGATGGCCGATCGATCTCAAACTTCTACAGGTTTGTCAGTTTATGTATTATGGTGGATTACATAAAGTGCTTACACTGCCAGCAACTGTTTGGTAGCAAAAACCAATTCTGTAATGTTCCTTTAACAGAGAAAATGTGCATGTAATCCCTAGCGATTTGCTGCTTGGCTTATGAAGCACTTATTACACAGTATTATATGAAAATTGAAATTGTATTTATAACAAATTGCCACAGGTATTTTTTATTTTAAAGAATATTGTATAAATAGAATTTTAAAAGAGGATTTTATTTCATAGAAAAATAGTCTTGGTTCTTGCTTTCAGTATGCCTGAGACTTGCATAGTCTTAACAGTCTCAAGGTACAGTGTAGTTATGAATTTATTTTAAAAACAAAGTAATGTGATTTGTCAAGAATTTCCCTTAATACTTTTTAACAAAATTCCCTGCTCTCAAAAATAAAAATAATTTTTAAATTTGTGTTGATGCAGATCGTCTGATCCTCAAAAATCAAACATCCAGAATGTTTGGGGAGCTTCATCCTCAATGTCTTTTCAGGGCACCCAAGCTACTTGCACTCTGTCTAGTCCATATACCGGTAGTATACTGGTATAAAGAGTTGTCTTTTTACATACATCATTAACACCAGTTCTTATGTACACTTTTTCACACCCAACGGGTGTCTCAAACCACTCATTATTTATATGAGAGGTATGAGCTACATGTATGTTTGAATTATAAGACCCATTTACAGGTATATAGCGCTTTGTGTAAGGGTTTATGTTTTGCTGTGCAATCTGCAGGCATAGTGCCAAAAACACCAGGGCAATGGCCTTTCTCTACCTGACTGTAAGCGTGTAAAGACCTCATACAAGACAGTTTCATCATGCAAAATGCCTTCTAAAAACATAGCGTAATAACCAACCAGGGCACACCTAAGTATGTGGGGGATTTACCTAAACACAGCTGGGCTGATGTCCACTCCAGAGAGACTGCAGAGTTCATATAAATCCTGCTCATCCTTTGATAGAGCATCTTTGCCTCTCTTGCCCTGTATGGAATACTTATTGGATTGACCATGAGTTACTTTCACAGTGCTCATCTTGACAGCTGTGTACTTCACCTACCAGTAAGCTGTAACATTGGAAATTAATATTCATGTAAATAGATGTGGCAGATTACCATGAATGTAATGGACTCTTCCCTCAATTTCACAGAAAATCTCCAAAATGTATGCAAATTACTTAGAAGTTAATGCCCTCACTCTGGTATTTGACCCAAATACAAGTAATGTACATTTGAATGTTGTAACGTTTTATTTTTCATAGTTTGAAAAATACAAATGCGATTTTCTCCAAACACATAGTTTTGGTTGTGGTGCAGATTAGTCACTTCATGAAAGCGGTGACGACTTAAGTGTGACAGTCTGAAAAACACAAGTAGTTGCAATATAGTGTAATAAAGTAACAATTAGCTAGGGTAACATTCCAGAAATTTGCAATCTATTTGGGATCTTAAATGTGAAACGATCTTGGTCTACATGTACATGTATCTATGCAAAGCTCAATTGCTTGTATTTGCTGTACTTGAGTAATATCGCCCTATTTTATTGCTTTACATTTGACCATATTTTATTCCGTAATATATTGCGTGATATTTTATTGCAATAATTGCCATATTTTATTGCATAAAATTGCTGTACTGTTATACCGCCGGCCGTACTTTATTGCGATATATACTGCCATACTAATGCGTTATATCGCCCTATTTCATAGCGCTGCTAACCCTAAGCACACGAAAAGGCATGTTAACCTCCCAGTGCTTACTGCACGAAAATGAATGACGTAACATTGCAAATGGCTAGCGTGCAAGATGACCGCCTTATAAGCTATTTTCTTGCTAACCTGTGAAATAAGCTTATGCTAAAAGCAAATTTTTCTGCTACAGTTAGCACAAAAATTTGCTTATCGTTAAGCCAGGGCCAATTTCAGAGCTGCTTAACGGCCGATTTTGTGCTTACTGTGCTAGTTTCCATTTCATTAATGCTGCTAACCGTAAGCAACTTTCTGTATGATTGAAAATGAATGACGCAGCCAATGCAATAGTGAACGCGCAGGCTGGCCGCCCAATTTTCTTGCTAACTACCTGTGAAATACACTTACGCTTAAGCAAATTTTTCGTTGGGCACCAGTCGCAACAATGTAACCTTTATGGAATTTTTGCTAGTAACCTATTTCTGCTAAGCAAGATTTTGTGTGCTTAGCAAGTTTTTGTGCTTACAGGCTTTATGAAATTGGACCCTGTCATCAGACGTCAGCACTGTATGTCAGGTCAGGGGTACGTAGGCGAAGTTTCGTGAAATCGGTGGCTGGTCAAACAAACCAAACTATTTTAACTGCACTTTATTAATTATTGCTCCATCATTCAATGATCAACATCATCAAGAGACAAGACAATGATCAATCAATGACTCATGTAAGTTAATCAAAAATCATGGATGTGCTTTAAGTCAAGTCTTTTCACTTACACAACATCGGCAGACAACATAACACACACACTGACACAGTTTGCTTCAAAAATATTTGAATCTGTCACACTCAGGAGTCATTTGTTGACAGGGATACCCGTTGACAGCCTTTGAACAACCATGGACGATGGAGGTAGGACAATAGTGCAAAGTGTAATGACTAGTGATACGCGTTGCATGTTAGTCTTAGTACAAGACGTTGTTGTTCATTATCACTCAACTATCGTGTTTTACCATATTATTATATCAAGCTTACAAAAACCACCGGCGCAGCAAAAACATAAAAAACGTCTTGCACTAAGACTACTCGCATTTTATGTGTGTCCTGCAACTAACGGTAATTGTCTGATAGTCAGGTACCAATTCATGAGTGTTTATTTCAAATTTAAAAGCAACACAAGTAGGCGGGTACCATGCAATATATGACGTGCACGTAGGGAAACTTCATTTTCACCATTACGCCCTTTATTTTCAACAGCAAGGGGTCTGAAATCAAGCCCATAAAGACACGTTTATAGTCAGATTCAGCATGGCTGATGTAAAGAATGCACCTCCGGAAAACTTCAAAGGGTGGTTGTACAAATGGACGAATTACATAAAGGGCTACCAGAGGCGATGGTTTGTGCTTTCCAATGGTCTACTGTCGTATTATCGGTGAGTGAGAAAATGATTTTTTCCCCGTCATGCGGCGAGTCTGAGAAGCATACTCGTCTCGTATCACTATACATGTACATGTACATATATAATGTTAAAAATATAAACATGATAAATGGCCGAGTATGACAGGCGGAATCAAATGTCCTTCCTAATCCTAGATAGTCCATTACTCTACCATGTCCATGGAGGAAGGAACCCATCCATACTCTATGTGCGTATGATCAGGATGTGATGAATACTTACTTGTGCTTGTCTTCAAACTTAAAAAGTTCAAGGAATCAAGTGAACATCCCTACCCAGACTCTATGCTAGTTGCTACTCATTCCTCCATGTCAAAAGCATACATGATACATTGTCACTTTGTGTTATACTTCCATTTTCCAACAGAAAAATCCCTATCATAATCATGCGCTCAACATGTTAAAACAAAAAACTAAATTATTATTCTTTTGCAAGGGGGCGGGGGCGGGGGGGGGGGGGTGGGTTGCAGCAGAGGAATTGGGAGGTAGCGTACAGCAATTGGTTACTTTACTCAATTGTACATTAAACAATGTGGGTTGTTACTGGTTAATGATATCATCGAGGAAGGGAATCCTTCCTCCACAGCTCCATAATGATATCATCTCACCTCAAAGTTGTTGTTGTTTTTGTTTTTTTGAGGGGGGGGTGTGTTTACTTTATAAGTATCGGTATGCCACAATACTTAAAAAACAAAATGAAACATGAGACTCTTCTCATTTTTCACTATATAATCATGGATACTTGACCATACTTGTCTTTCTATCATAGCATTAAGATTCAAGAGCAAATAACAAGATCTCTTAGGAGAGAGCTTGCTGGAGGCTTGTCGGAGGTAGCCTTACTAGAAGGTGTCACTAAGGTGGGCTCACTGTCAGCAATGCGACGGATGCTTCCATCGTTAGAGCTTGTACTACTGTGGAGAAAGATGAACCCATACTCTTACTTAGCCACACATCCATTCCATTCACTCATGCAGCTTACAAACAAGTTCGGTGATTGGAACGCATCCCCTATGGGTGGGTCCACGGTTTCAACCAAATTAATATTGAAACCAACTTGATGTGTCCGCTTTACCTCTCTGCTTTCCTCCAGTGCTTTGGCTGTTGAAATTACTAACCTTTTAAAAGTTATTGCAAATAATATTTTTCAATTTGCTCAGAAATACTTCCCTGTATCGTATGGATCACAGCCGTTTTGAAATGGACCTACAATGCAATGTCATCTCAAAATATGTCGCTGAGGGGGAGGCACAAACATAATGCTGCAGCTGTTTTATGTGACAGACAGCTGCATACACTTTTTTATGTCAGACTCTTGTCTGAAGTATCGTGTTTGATGAAACATAAATGTACACAGTCTTAAAATAGTTGATTCAAATGGCATTTAAAAAATTATTATTGTTATTTTATTTGCCATAAAAACAGTACACAACAAAATACAAGACAATGTACCCAAGATGGGCAAGGGAAAGCAAAAGCAAATACATACATTACTATGATCCATAGATCTGTGCCCACGTCTGGGGTACACAAAGATATAAATAAAGATAAACATTTTGTACATAAAGCAATAATTAAATCCGTAATTAAACAACTGCAAAGATAAATAAACAGTAACAAAGTACAAGAAAATACATTCAAAATTGCACAAGTGAATGGGCTAAAAATTAGACAAATAAAAAGGTGGACAATAAATAAATGCCCCATACACAGCAAGAAAAGGGGCACCATCCAAAGCTCCCAAAAGTGGGGGGGGGGGAAAGGAAAAACCCCAACACTAGCCAACCTCCCCTCGCCCCAAGAAAAATTCTTGTACACAAAAATAAAAGGAAAGGTAACAAATATAGAAATAGAACAGATTGAAATATAATGAAAATAAAGTAGAGATGTGAGATTGGCAAACAGAATATCTTAGTGAATTGAGGAAGCTGTGGAAAGGCAACAACAATAGAGAATTACAAATGTCTTCTGGTAAACCAGACCAAAGTCTGGGGAAAAGATGAGGAGTGACAAATGTAATGCATCAGTTCTGGCATACAGGTGTTTGAAGGTTAGAACATCAGGATATCTTTGGTTGACAGAAATCATGTCTGCCACATCACAGTGAAAAATGTTAAACATACACTTAATAATAAAATACAGAACAGAAAATTATGACGAATTGACAGAGATGAACAATTAAAGGCCTCAAGTCTACCAGGGTAAGACATTACACACAATTTTGTCTCTGTCCAAGAATAAAATGAGTGACCTGCTTCTTAACACGTTCAAGGGCCTGAATCTGGTGAGAAGTATGAGGAAGCCAGGCTGGCACACCAGGTTAGAAGAACCAGAGATTTATAAAGGCAGAACTTGGCTGAAACAGAAGAATTGAAAGCAATTGTCTTAATGAGGCCCAATGTTCTGTTGGCACCGGAAACAACATTTTTAACATGGTTATTCTAAGAGAGCTGGGCATTCAGAGTGACTCCAAGGTATTTGACAGAGGATGTGGGTTGTAAGGGATAACAGGACAGAGTGTAAACAGGGGGGGGGGGGTGAGTGAGTGTTTACAGGAAAACATGCATTATTTTGGATTTGGTAGGGTTGAAAGTCATACCATTGGAGACACTCCAAGTGCTCAACTCATCAAGGTCATGCTGGAAGGAGCTCATGTCTAAAGAGGAATGGAATGGTTGAGTATGCCGCACCAGTCTGGAGTGCAGGTCTTACTCAGAGGCAGGTCATTCAGGTTGAGAAGATTCAGAAGAGGGTGTGCCAGTACATTCTTGCCTGTAAATATAACAGCTATTCCGAAGCTTTGGCCACCTTGCAGCTTGACACACTCCATGATCGCAGAACACAAATTTGCAAGGAGTTTGCTGTAAAGTCAAGCTGCACTGAAAGATTCTCAGCCTGGTTTCCTGCCTCTAGGTATACCTCATCCATGAAATTAAGGAACACAAACCAGTATGGATCCTACAAGTGCAATACAAAGCGTTTTAAATGCAGCCCCCTTCCATACCTCACATCTCTTCTGAACAGTTAATTGTTGCATTATACTGGTGATCTCTCTTGTTCGTCAAAAAAATAAAGTATTGCCCAAGGCTGTTTTATAGCATTACTATTTTAAATTTTAAAGCCCAATTTTGATGCCCTCGGGCAAATTTTTCTCCTTTTGTAAAGAATGTTTTATTATCTGTTATTTTGTGTGATTTTAATGTCTTTTAAAGTTGTAAATTCAGAATGCAATTCGGTCGTTGGACCGCGAATTTTTGAATGTTTTTAAATAAACCATAAACCATAAACCATAAACCACCATAAACAAATTGAACTAGAGCTTAAGTGTTTGTACGAACAAACACCGAGGTGTTCGGCTATTATAATGGGGTCAGTGTTGTGTAAACGCCTGAGTTGTTGCATTCAGTTGAATTTGGTGCGATTACTGTTTTGTGGGGTGCCTAACAAGCTACACACTTTAGCAAAAGTCTATTAAAAAAAGCACACAATTAAAAGCCTGACGTTAATTGATTGTTAGCGAGGTTTGCATGGACGGCTGTTTTAAAGACTGACAAAGAGAACCTTGAACAGAGACTAGAGTTTCGTATAGTTAGAACTTCCTGTTTTGACCGAAAGGGAAACTCAAAGTGGGGTCATGCTTCAAATAAAATGTCAAAATGTGTTTTAACCTAGCAAGCAGCACAAAGATTAAGACTTTATGACATGTGGTTCAGGAAATATGATTTTTAGGCCTAATATTTGAACTTCCTGTTTGGACCAGAAGGAAAGGTGAAAATGGGGTTATGCGTCTAAATAAACTGTCACAACTGTTGCTTGCTACAAGACAGCACAAACATTACGACTTTATGACATATGGTTCAGGAGATATGATTATTTGAATTTTTGAGCTTTCTCTCAGAGTTGGGTCTTCCGTATAAACAAAATGCAGGCCTGGAATTTCATCTTGGAGAGGGCAAGGCCATTTTTCTTTTGTAAAGGGCACTTCCATTGGAAAATCTTAAAGTATATGGGGAAGTTTTGAAGGGGCACCAAGGCCAAGACCAGGGCAACGAAGGCCATGGCCTCCGTGGCCTCCGTGTAATTCCAGGCCTGAAAATGTCACAAGTGCTGTAAGCTACAAGACAAAACAAACAATACAAATTTATGACATGCGGTTCAGGAGATATAATTTTTGATGTACTAAGCCTTGAATTACTGTATTTTGACACCCGATGACGTCATGATGAAAAAAAATGTGTTTTTCTTACTAACAAATTTTATATTGCCTGGTTCAGGAGTTTTATTCAATATAAAACTTCAACTGCCGGTTTGAACCAGAAGTAATAGTGCAATATTTCGTGTTTATTTCCATTACAAGAGTTACAATTTTATGAAACAATATTTGTCACAAGAGGGCGGTGTGTAAATTGACGACGTCATCAAATATATATTTGAAAGGGCAGAGGTTCAATATTGTCTTTTAAAACATAGCATAAATTTTGTGAGTTCCCTTTCATCTTGGATGCAGATCTCGATAAGAGGCTTTGAAACACACACACAACTATATCAAGTATGCCATTCATTATTAAAAGCTAATTTATTGTTTAATGAAAACTTATTCTTTATTGATTCATCATAAATCACAAGTTCACACAAGCTATGTTGTTCAAGTTGACATTATTAAGCTATAATTATTAGAAATGTTCAAAGGATTTCAAATAAATTTGGATTCTCATTACGTATCGGTGGATGAACAATGATTGTCCATTACACTTGATGATGATAACCTTCAAATATTAAGTCAAGCATTGTGTAAGCTTTCAGTTGCAATTCATAAATGGCTTGCTTTATTTTTAAATATTGGTTTCCGTACAGAATGTTTTGTTAATTTAGACTTGAGAAAAAAATTGAACCTTAGAAGACACTTGTTTGGAATAGTTATGCAATACAAAGGCACATCATGAAGATGCAAGTCTAAGCCTCTTGTGAAGTTAGACTATTAACAAAACCGAGTAAAATACTATTTCTACCTCCATGGTGCATGATACAGTGACAGATGAGATTAACATTCTGTTGTCTTTTTTAGTGCTTAATTGTTCAAATATTAGAAACATGTTTAACTGTATCAGCACTCAGGAAGTTTTTTTCACATTTTGATTCTGGTCTGGTACACAAATTTCTGGTCAAGTAAACATTTTGAGCTACAAGTCCTGCAGTCTTGTGGATTTTTCTTCCACATACAGCCTGTTAGTAACTGAAGTAAACATTGGTCGCGTAATCAGTCTGTTCTATTCGATATAACATCAAAACATGTACAGTCGGTTTGCAGCAATACCATGTGTATCTAACTGTGTAGATTGTTCTTGTGAGAACTTGTCTTGCTTATTTATTCTACTACTGTGAAGTAGATTTCAGACTTTTGGCAACTACTTTGTTCTGAAAAGAACTGGCAAGAAGGAAATCAGCCGAGACTACTACATGTGTCATGTCTGTTTAGTGAATCGAGGGGACTACTCATGATTAACTTCACTACGGTGGAGTAAGTTATTACTGTAATGGGTCTCAACATTTCGAACTAGCCTGCTCATAAAAAATGAAATTTCCATTCTCAAAATGGATGAAAGAAATATTTGAAGCAGGAAAACAGAAAATTGCAACCAATGGGTACATGTAGATGCCAAGTTTGCACTATAGTTCACATAAAGGGCAGCTCTCCCACCCTTAGTTTGCTTTTTTCTGTCCTTAAAGCACTGAAACTGAGTTTTAAATAGATTGGATTTTGTAGTTAGTCCAAACATCTCCTTTTGACTGATAACAAATTCAGCAATGCAATGCACTCTCCACACTACCATTGGTGTTTATTATAAACTGTCTGTGTGAAGGTTTTTGAATAATTGGAAATCACACAATGGCTCCCCCCCACAAAAAACCCTAAAACAAACAAACACCCAAACATTTCTTTGCCCCTCACTGGCGCATCCTCCCCCCCCCCCCCCGGTAAAAAAATCTGTATTTTGAAATGCGTAATCCATTGTTTGTTTTTGCTTAAAATCATGCCACAACTCAGTGAATGTCACTGTATTTCTGTGTGATAGACTTTGTACTGAAAGATAGTGCATGCACGTGTATTGTATGTAAAGATGAAATATCAAAATTTGAACTTAAAAATTACACACCACACTTGTACATGTACATGTAGGGTCCATGAATTTGACTGCATGTACATGTAACTTGAAGTGTAAAGTGTATTGAGTCATGTGTAGTGTTATTTTTGTTTGATCTACCGGGTTAATACCAGTACCTCCAATGCCTATTTCATTTTGGCTTTGTCAGGGCAGTGATGATGACGTCAGAATCTTTGTTATAAGGAGAAACCTTTGATTTTTTTAATGAGTTACAGACTACAGAGTATGTCATATGATAAGGTTACTAACGATGATTCTTTTGAAGTCTTAGGGTTAATCTTGCAAGGCTAACTTACTCTTTCAATTTTGTACATTGATAGATGAAACATTTTTTGACATTGAGATCACATCTTCAGCAATCAATTTAGCCTTATCATTTCTTTTCCAAAGTTCAATCACTATTGATACCATAAGACTGAAATTATGTGACAATGTGATTAAGTTGAAAATACTATTAAGTTGTTTAACCCTTTTAGTCACCATTCATTTCTGTATAACCATTACAATATGCCCAGATACATGGCAACTATTGTTGGTTTTTGTACTCTATTTTTTTCATAAAAAATGTCTTTAAAAGATAGTATAATTTTTGTTTTACAAAATAAGTAATAATAGTACAGTATGTCAACATGGGAAACATTAGAAAGTGTCAATTCTGGACATGACCTTCACTATGACCTCTTTACATGAATGGAAGTTGGTCAAATCTTGTGGCCATTTGTGACTGCGATAGGGACTTTAGAGCAAGCCGCTTGTCATGCTTGTGGCTGCTATGGTCTCTAAAGAGTTAATAAACTACAAGACTTTTTCACTCTTAATGATACTGGGATACCATATCAAGTGCTTTTCTGCTCGCTCAGAAAATAGAGCTTCTTTTCATCATAACTTTCATTCACATGGATGATTTGTGTCAAATGTTACAAGTATGCTGAACTATTGAGGATGTTCTGTATGTAATTTGGTCTAGGTTGGCCAAAAACCTGTGTATGTAATTTGGTCTAGGTTGGCTGAAAGCCATGACCAATAAACTAGTACAACATGTGCCGTAAATTTGTTGGTTAATACACATGACATTTTGCCATGTTTTGCTTCATCTACAATGTGCATGTTCACTAATTATGGAGAGTTGTAACATACATACGGGGTACTTAATTAAAGAAAAATTAACTTCAACCGTTTAAACTTTGCACCGTACATAAATTTGCCCCAAGTCAACTTTCACTTTGAGGGATTTAAATGAAAAAGGGAGTGAAAACAAAGGAATGCTAAACAGTTTAAGCATGTGAGTTGTAGGAGGGTGTTAAACACACGTAACATTGATCTAGGCAGTTTTGAATTTTTAGAAATCATTTTGTCAGTCCGTCGATAGCAAAATAAAGCCAAGATTTAACATTTAAAATTATATCCAAGTCTTAATGTACATGTGTATGTTTATTACAAAGATAACAGCAATGTCTTTGTACTCTACATGTATAACTATCAGCAGAAGGAATAAATGATAAATCATGTTCTTATTTATTCAGAAACCAAGCAGAGATGGCTCATACTTGTCGTGGTACCATCAATCTGTCAGGAGCCTACATTGATACAGAAGACTCTTGTAACTTTGTAATCTCTAGTGGCACTCAGACCTTCCATCTTAAAGCTAGCTCTGAGGTAGAGAGACAACGATGGGTCACATCGCTGGAATTAGCCAAAGCCAGAGCTATTCAAATGATGGAAGAAGATTCAGGTAGGACAGTCAGCCCAATTTCTAGGAGTTGTTCAGAAAAAAATTCTCAACAAATGTCTCAATATTGTGCAAAGTTGAGCAGGGAACCAATGATAATAAACGTGCATGGAACACATGGCATTTTTGGCTGGTATTTTGCATGAATGTAAATACCTGTTGACAGTTAAAAACAAAATTGTATGAGCATACCCAATTAGTTTATTGATTGTAACACTTTTTATTACATTGCTTTTGACAAGATTGAGTTGCCTGGCCCATGTTTGGTTTGGCTCTGCAATACTGAGCTCATCAAAGTTAAGGTTAAAATAATACAATGTTCCTAATCATAGTGTTTACAAGTTTTTTTGTTTTTTTTTAAAGATGATGAAGAGGAGCTACCAACAGACGTAGACCGCACTGAGCTGCAAGCAACTCTACATATCCTCACCAGTAAACTAGAAGATCTTGGAATCTGCAATGAACTGATCACTAAGCATGGTACAGCATTACAACGTGCACTGAGTGACCTGGAAGTAATTCATGATCCCACAGAAGCTATCAGTAAACTCAAGGGAATCAATGAAAGAGCAACACTATTTAGGATAACATCCAATGCTATGATTAATGTAAGTACTTATTGTCTCTATCTACATTGAAACTCAGGCTCAGGCTATAAGCCAGGCAAGGCCAACCTTGTCCCCATGGTTTACTTTATTTCCAACCATGTTTACAATAGTAAACCCTGGGAGGGAAACTCCTTACTTGGACCCTGATTGGACAACGACTTTACAATATTAGCATATATTCCATATTCATAGTGTCTAGAAGAATTACATCGTACACAGTTATTCAATCTTGTATCGGACCATGAGACTATGACAAAGATGTGAATTTCAAAAAGCAGCCAGACTATTCTAATTTGCATACGTACCCAAAATTTGGGGATATGCAAATGATCCAATACCAGGGTGAGAGAGCGGTCAACCTCGTACTGCTCGACACACCCTGGGGACGAGGTTGAGGCAAGGCTTGCATGACGTTAGAGTAAGAAACTTTCAAAAATACTCTACAGCTTCCCTCAGGTTTTTCAGTAGTGTATTTGTATTAATACATTCTACTATAAAAAAGCCCATAACCCTCTTTTTGACATAAACAGCTGCTGGTGACCGAATTGTATGACCACTCAGGTCACATTTGCGCAGTTGTTTAGAGGCCATCACCCTTAAAATGTAGAGAAGAGTAGAGCCGTAGAGTAGAGTGTGATCTTGAGACGGCAATAGTCTAAAAAAAGCACATGGTCCCCATAAGAAAAAATTATGCTGTCTAACTGCAAAGCTTCAGTAGCTGTGTTTTTTCTCTGTGAACAGACCGTATTTTAGTAAAGGTGACTGTCCGCTTTTTTCATGATAAACTATTGGGTGTTTTTACACGCAGAATACCATGATTTGAAAGGATTTTACCTAACTTGTAACATAAGAAAATAATCACAATGACAGTTATCTGGGGATTGCTAGGTACAGCAGAATATCTTGTAAATTTCCTTGCTGCGTTGAGGAGTAAGTGACTTTATGTTGAATAGTGAGTGCATGAGTGCTAAGGGTTGGCTAAAGAGGGTGAAAACTATGTTTCTTAAATTGGCCTTTGTTTTGAGGATTGGGTGTTTTTTTGTGTAGTTGTGGTCGACTCAAGTTAAGTATGAAGAAGTGGTGAGGAAATGGTCAAAGAAAGCAGTATATTTTACTGTGTGGTGTGTAATTTCTGAGATAACATACATGTACATACAGTATGTACTGCCCTCAATAGCTTATGGTGTGTGTCAGTACCCACTCAAGATAAAAGTTTGTTAACATGTTTTAAAACTATGGTCCAATTGAGACTGTAGTTAAGGAAGGCTGCCCTCTTGTGGTCAGGTGATTGTCTAAGCCCTTAGCTCAAAGGGATGTTAAGTGCAAGTGAATATTGATCAAGTTAAACAGGAGTAGCTTAAAGGGTGTAATATTGATTATTGCACCAACAACTCTGCACATGTATTGTAAAGTGCCATTGGTATTACATGTGTATGTATACTTTCCCAACAATTGCCAAGTTGTAAAGTCGTCTTGAGCTGGCTGCCTGTACATGTACATCCTGTGTTTATTTGTTAAGAGGTTATGTTTGTGTGACTTGAGTTGATCTCGCTCTTCATCAGGTGAATGTTTGTATTCTTTTCCTATTTCATTACAGTGCTTGATTGAATGTATGTATCAGCGATAATCACATATTTATAGGTTACAGTGTAGGTATACATTATGACTGATTAATGAAGTTCAGAAGCAAGAAGTCATGAAGTTTCCTTAAAATTAAGTTGTTCAGAATCATATGGTAACAATTGAATGGAACTCAAAGATGTTTCCTGATTCATTGTGCCGTGCCTGTTGGGCAATGTTACCCTGGTGAGGCATGTGAGGTGGTAAACACAAAATGTGTATCATAGAGTGCACAATTCCATACACAGTTAACAGCTCACACTATCTGTACTAAAGTACAATTGTATTGTATGGTATTATTATTAGAAGTAGTAGACTAGTAGTTAATTTTGAAATTTGTTTAATTTTACTATTAGTAATTTATTTATCTGCAGTTTTTCCTTAAAAAACAGTCTGTTCACCTTATTTAAAAAAAGAATGATCTTGCGCATTCCTTGGCAGGCAACATTTGTTGATATTAGGCCTGGGCGACTAGTGAAAGTCAATACCCGACTAGTCGCTTCAGTTTGTCGCTTCAGTTAGTCGCAACTTCCACACTAGTCATGACTATTTTTAAAACTAAAGATTGTGGATCGCCGCAGGCAGAAGATAGTAAAATTGAGGCTGATTTGTGAAATATGCATTGCCAATGGATGACATTGCAGTAAGCTACTCTTTTGATGTAACAATATATCAGAGCAGACAATGACAAATAGGTCTTGGGCCACTAGTGAAATTGCCCATCGCTCTAGTCATGCTTCAATTAGTTATGACTTCAACACTAGTCATACATGTAACTACTTTTTCAGTAGTCTTGGTGGCGCAACTAACCAGGTAGTTGAAAAGCAACAGTTGTGACAAGACATAGCAATTAATAGTCCTAACTTTGATACTAGTTGCACCAGTTGCCCAGGCCTACATGTAGTTGAAAGGGAAGTGTTACATTTTGTAGTGTACCACATCAGAACCTACAATCATTGGAACTATGCAATTTAAATATAAATTCAATTTAATTGTAAAAACTACATGTAGCAGCTGAACAAGTTTTGAGATGTGCCCCTTTCTTTTAAAAACACATAAAGTTCATATACATGCTGTGAATGCTAATCTTCTTGATCTTTGCACAAATTGTGCTTGTAGAAAAAATATAGGTAGCTCTTTTGTTAAAAGGGTGAAAAAATGATTTACACTTTTCTCAGTGGATGCCCAAATGATCCAACCAAACTCTTTTTCCTTTCCAACAAATACACTAGCTGGTGTAGTTAGCAATGACATTTCTGGAGGGTGAAACTACTGTGTAAGTGTAAAGCACCAATACTGCATTGAAAATCTCTGCAGGTGTAAACTTAAGAAGAGTTTTTCTATGTTTGTATGTAGTACATGTATGTACTTCATTTTGAACTTGTGGATGCTTGGTTTATTGTAATAGAAGGTAGATCCACAAATCCACAATTAGTTCCGCAATCTTGCACACATGGCCCAAAACAACATGGCTGCGATGAGAGTGATTTTTTGAAAAAAATGACTGACATGTACACCTAGTCCCATGGAAGTTTTCTGGTAATGATGATAAATGTACATTTGTCGTAAAGATAACACAAACTAGTCAGGCAGGACTGCTGTGAATTTGCTTTTGCTGACTATTTCACAAATTTTATTATTTCCTTTTTAAAGAGGTTGAAAATGTTCTCAACATGTATTTGAAGATATTGTCATCATTTTCTTTGAAAAAAATGGTCTTGTAACATTTCTATGGTTCACCACCTCCCCCACCAAAAAAAAATTCATAACTACTTCATTTTTTTGCTTACATCTTAAACAAAAAAAACTATACCTAAAGTACAATGTTCTTAATATTGGCAGAAGTAAGAGTCCCTTTTGACCTGATTGCTTGCATGTAAGCAAGTAAATAACGTTGACAGATGGACAGTTACATTTGTGAGCGTACATGTACGCAACTGACCAACATGACCACCTTCAACACTTTGTATGAGTTGTAACGATTACTTACATGTATGAAATTAAAAGCTTTCAATTGATTTGATGAAGCTAACATATTGGTATTGACTGTAGGCGTGTGGAGAGTACTTAGAGATTGCACAGGCACAGGGACGGAAGTGGCAGAAAGCATTACAATATGAACGAGACCAAAGACTACGTTTAGAAGATACCATTGAGACATTGGCCAAACAACACAACTCTTTGGAACAAGCTTGCCGAGATAAAGGACGTCACGATACAAAAAGCACTAAAGGTAAGCCAGACTGGTTTCTGCTTACAGTTATCACACAACCACGAGATCTACATAATCAAGATCCAAATTAGAAAAGCCACTGAAAATGTTATTATGCTCAGTTTCTACTAACATACATGTACAATATGGGTTTTGAGGCATTGCATGGTGAGGTATCAATATATATTCGGTTTGCGGTAACACCATGTGTAAAAAATATCTACTTGCTGTGTAGATTTGTTCTTTAGAGAACTTGTCTTGCTATTTATTCTACTACTGCGGAGTAGATTTTCCTGATGATGACTAGAGCAAGCTAGTCGAAACGTTGAGACCAAAAAGAACTCACTCCGTGGCAGTGCAGTTAATTACGAGAAGTCCCCCCGATAAATAGCAAGACAAGTTCTCTAAAGAACAAATCTACACAGCAAGTAGATATTTTTACACATGGTGTTACCGCAAACCGAATATATACATGTACAATGTCCCACATCCACAATTTTTAACATGCCTGCTCTTGATCTATTCTTTAAATAACAGATATAATTATGTTACCAATGTGTCAATTTGTTTGTGTTTAAGTTCCATAACTAGATTGAAAGTTAAACAACTGTAAATCGGAATGACTTTGTCCTAAAGGGATTATAGATACCTACCAACCAAAACTACATGTACAGTAAGAGTTTTTTTTGTATTTTTTTGAAATTGCACTTTTTTTCGGATGATACACACAAACTTTATACAGATGGGTTGTCCCAAATGTCTGTCCATTGTGTGTACATAATGTGTTATGTACATATAATGCCGGTTGTAAGGTACTGTACTTGTTTCACCTTCTACATGTAATTGTCTTTAAAAACAAGATGAGTTTTTTTGACTTTTATTTTTGCCATGAAACAAATACTAGAAATCTAACTTTATTCATAATTTGCTGTACAGCCCATCCAGACTGTCCCTATGACATAACATAAATTACCTTGTAGTTCCATTTGTTTTTATTCGTGGAACTTGTAAGAACAATCATTAACGGCATTACTATGAACTGAAAACAGTTTGGACAAAAGGCTTATTCTTATCTCACTTTCCAATGCCTTAGGTACACAAGTTGTATAATGCATGAGTGTGTACTTTGTGCCTGATGTAATTTTGAAATTGAACTGCTGAAGAGTATGTAGTTGACCCTTGTGAGCGTGGGTCTTTGCACAAGTGTGCCTGGGGCTAATGGTAGTATTCAAGTGTTGGTTCTTCACCCTACAATGTATCCTACAATGCAGTGTACTCCAATAGATACAGGTACAGTGTACTGTGTTTTGCGTGGCGTGTTGTGGCTGAGCGGATAAGAGCACCGGCCTCAAGCTCTGGTGTTTCTGTTCAGCAGAGTGTGGGTTTGAGTCCAGGTCATGACACTTGTGTCCTTAAGCAAGACACTTAAGAGCATGTCCATGAGAGGACCATGCAGACGGTGATAAGGTGGGGGTCAACGGATTTGGCTGAAATTTTGGTGGTAGGTGGGTCATAGGTAGCCTTGAGGGTGTGCACAATATTTGGCAGATCCAACCTCCCTAACAGAAAAAAGAGCCAAAAATGTGTTTTTTAGTGTAAAAATGGCGTTTTTGATGATTTTTGGCTGCAAAGGTTTAAACGCTTGCTGCTGAACGGTGGAATACAGTAGAGCAATGAAATTTTCAGGGTTTTTAGTTTGTATCCTGAACTAAACCAGGAAGTAAAAATTGTGGGAAAAAAACCTCTTACGTGGCAACGGTAACTCTTCATTTTAAGGGTACCCCTAAATTTGCGTCACATCTTTGAATCGCTGTAGAGTCATTAGTGCAGGTCTGTGAGCAATGACACTCGGGTGAAAGAGAGTTCTTATTATGGTCCTTAGGTAGCATCAATAAAATATTTGTCAGCAGTGTTTTGTTTGAAATGGCAGGAGCCTGTTTTTGCCCTATAATGGCGGTTTAGCATTGCATCGTTCAAAACTGGTACCTGTTGTGATTTGCGATTGTCTTGTTTTCAACGGTAGTTTCGATGCATTGGACATAAAAGCAAACCTCTCATTACCCTACATGAAACAATTATGTTGGTCCTTGAATCCTTAATTAAGTGCTGTGGTGAACATGACCAATTTCCTCAGGATTCAGTCAATGCCTAACATCTAAATGTTTTGTTTAGTTTGTCATACTCAAATCCTGATTCATACTTTAGTTGTAACTCCCTCCTCCAAGCCTTTCACCCTTTCTGATTTGTATGATCACATGAGTAGCTACCAGTGCAAGTTATTTGGTCCTTGTCAGGCATTTGCTGTGTTGCAAAGGCAAGATTCTCTTCAGTATCAGGTGATTAGAAAACAAAATAAACACACCAAGACATTTTCCTATAGTTTAGATAATAACACAATAAGTGTCAATGGTTTTATTTATTGACATATTCATATGTGCAACGGTTCAATATATTTCAGTTTTTACCTTCACACTACCGGTGTGTGGTATTCACTGACTATACAGTCAAAATAGAGTGGTACAAGTACTACAACATAGATAATACACCAACGGCATCAAAGTTGGAAGCAGGTCATTGATGGATTTTGTTGGTGTGAAAATCAACCCTGATGGTAACGAGACAATTGGAATGCTAATTGGCTAGGTGTAGTTTGGGAAATTCAAAATTTTGAGATTACAACAAATTAAAAATGGCAGAGTACTGACTGTTTAATCAAAAACGGACACTTGATAAGCGTCCGATGGCATCATGCATTTAAATGCCTCAAAGCTCACACTGGTTCTGTACAGCATCCACGAGAACCTGTCTTTCAACCAACTCTACTGCATTATTGTTCACAATTAGTCCAGCTCTTTGATGGCAGTGTCCCAGATTTGTGTAAGAGAGCAAGACGTGAAAAGTAGCTGGCTATCTGTTGGGTAGTCAACCAGTCATCTCTGTGAAACTGACTTTTCAATCGACGGGACAGTTTCTGGGTTTTCCTTCTTTCCTGTATTGGCGCCAATCATGAACTGGGCAAGCAAAAAATCCTTCACTTGCTGCGAAAACCTCTTCATTGCCTTGGAAAACTTGCGAGCCCAGCCAGAATGGATTGCCTGGGACATGGTTGCCGAAGCTGCTCCTGAATTGACAGTCTCAACACCTTTACTGGAATAAGAAGTGTCAGCTTGCATCTCGCCAATCTTTTCAGCCCACTGACGTGCAATTTTATCAAGACGAGATTCCTTAAGGGGACGAAACATATGCCGTCCAGCTGCCAAATGATGTGTTAGGAGCTCATCAGTGGGGAAAGTTTTAACACAGTTTGATTCCGTACAGGAGAACTGAACATCATCTCTTTGTTGACGAATTGCTCCCGTCAAGACTTTGGGCTCAGTATAATGTCCAATAGTGTAAGTGGTGATCAGTGGTCCAGGTGGTTGCTTGATCAATTTTGTGTAGGGATAAAATTGGTTGCCAATGGTGTAAGCAAGCCAGGAGCGCACACCACCTTCCTCAAAGGAGAAATTAGTCAAGTTGGTGACACCTGGCCATTTCAGATTTTCTCCAGAAGAGGGCAGGTCACCAATCTTCAGAACAGATGCATAGCATCCTCTCACACCATTGTATGACTCTAAGGCCTGCGCTAAATGTCGCACTTTTGCCGAGCCGAACTCAAATGTTTTCAGTTCGATTCGACACGGCAAGAGCGCGACGTTTGTCACCGTGTCGTGCCGCTACCGTGTAGCACGGCAGGGCTTGCCGTGCTACACGGCAGTGCCGAACTTAAATAAAAGGTTTGCGCTAAACGTCGCTCTTTTGTCGAATTTAATTCCTAATTTTACAACTGTTTGAGTTCGACACGACAAACGTGCGACGTTTAGCGCAGGCCTAAGGCAGTGTGCATGTCATCAGCAGTGAGTACGTTGTTGCCTTCATTGACGTACCGCTCAAAATGGGCCTTCGTTGGTGCTATCTTACGATCACATATGTCTTTACCAGCCTGTACCTCAGAGAAGTCATACCTTGAAATGTAGGAGTCCACCAGCCGGCAATGAGAAATCACTGACTGTACGCTGCTGCTCTTCCTGCTTATCCAACAACAATTCATGAGGTTATTTTTTTTTTTAACAAACGTTGATAAACCAAGAGAGCATAAATATATGTACTGCTTTTTTAAAGGGAAGGGAGCACACACCTTATTAGAGGGCATATCACCAGGAGGTAGTTGTTCCACTGTCTGTTGTGTAACTGCTACTGCTATGGTGCTTAGATAAACAACCTCTACAGATACCTGAAAGTCAAGTAACAGCGAGAATTAACTGTGATCCAGGGCTGTCTCAACTGCAACCGGCAGTATTAATAATAACCCTTTCACCCAGACAATATTAAATATAAATGATACCAAGTCGATTGCATGTTAAGGGATGTAATCAATGTCCATGTACATAAATTACCCAGAAAGGAAGATTTATTTTTATACATTCATTCTTACCTGTTCCGACTGGTATCAGGGTACCCCATCGATCAAACACCTCACGACTAGTTGTTTTATTCACACCATGAAATGGTTTGCCTTTCCCTTCATGGAGTGGATGACAGCATTTCCTTGTTGATGTCCAACTCAACCCTAACTTGTACCGATGCGCCGGGCATATCGTCTTTTAACTAGTGTAAGCATCAACGTCGAATAACCTACATCGCAGGAGGATCAACTTCCACTCGACATTCACGTCATATGCAGCAACTTTCCACTTCTGCAAATGGCTCCGTATGGTTTTTATGCATTGATGAAGGTGCAGAGTATTGCTCTCGCGCGGATAAGAGGGATATACACCACACTCAATGGCTTTGCAATGCTCAAAATTACAAAAATCACACTGCAGCGATATAGCCGCCGTATCCATGGCTGACATTTTGAGGGGTGCGATGCGATGTGTGGCGCCCTGTTGCGGTACTTCTCGCTAACTGGGTGGGCGGTATTACTGGACGTTCCACTTCCATTACCACGGTCAATAATATTGCCAGAAAACTCTCCCATCCACCTCAATAAACAAAACTTGCAAAAACTTTGGTTTCATCTTTGTTGACATATTTTTTTTAATGTTATAATAACAATCTATTCCAGATGTGAATTAAGGGCAAGATATTTTACTCAGAACTGTATGTAGGTTTGATACATACCTATGAACTTTTCCATCTTTGTTGATCCTTGGCAATTAAAATCAAGAAGAGCTGACAATGTTTTTATTTTTTATTTTTGTAGTTGGATATCTGAACTACATTTCCACCACGTTTGTTGACTCCCAGCCCTGCACTAATTAAGTTATGGTTAACTGCGTAGATGGCTTATTTCCTTAGTAAAACTGTTTTCCTAAAGCCTAGATATCTGCAGTGAAGATTTTCACACAATTTTGTTTTATTTAATCGTGTAGAGGACGATGAGTTCTTTCTTTTGATGTATAAGTTGACAGAAATTGATACAGTTTAAGGGAATTAACTGGGCTATAATTATACACCAGAAACACTACAAATGAACTCCCCGGAAATGTCCATTTTGCGCTAAAAATAGTTGGTGCCCAGTACTCGGCCATTATCCGATTTTTGAGCGAGCTGCTTCACCAGGTGTTATGGTCCCTGGTGGGGATCAAATAGCCAAGATTTGGGTTTAAATCGCTGACCCCCCACCTTGTCGATTTTTCAAGATTTTGCATGGTCTTCTCGTAAACGAACACTTAACCATTATTGCTGCGTCCTTCGGATGGGACGTAAAGCCGTAGGTCCTGTGTGTTGTGTAATGCACGTAAAAGAACCCAGTGCACTTATCAAAAAGAGAAGGGGTTCGCCCCAGTGTTCCAGGTTTGATTGGCAGCATATTGCGCCACAGCATCTTGTAAACCATTACATGGTGCTATGTAAAGGGATATGTCTAATACTTCAAACGTAGCTCCACAATACCTTGCAGGAAAATACTGAATGGCCTGTGCTTAGAATCAACCGTATTAAGCGCCTAATAAATGTTGTGTATTCCCATCGTTTGCGCGAACTGACAAATTATGTAAAAAATCACAAAATTTTGCAGATCAGTCTTTGTACGAATTCTTGACATACTCATTGCTGTTAACATTTTCAGCAAGTTTCAGGACCTAACACATAATAGTTTGTAGTTACAGTAATTAGCATTGACCAACAAATCACTAAAATTGCCATTTTGCATTTTCACAAAGTCGGGAATCAAGATTCACCACTTTCTCCATTAAATGACATAGGGCTGGCACGATGCCAAACACAATTTCACTGCTTTGTACTTTTGACATGAATTATGAAACATGATCTATTTTATATGAGAACAAAGATAATTTCTTACTCTTTCGACCAGTAGGCCCTATATAATTTGTTTGGGTTAGATTTTTTGTAGAGCTGTAAAAAATATATGTTGAGTGTAATGCCCCTCCATTTCGTGTGTGCGTGAAATGGGCTTCGGCATTTTCGACCATTGTGAACACGGAACTGTTAGGCAAATATGGGGTTATTTTCATGTGATATTTCATGTAAAAGCAACATTGTTACAAACAGGGGGGTTGCTAATCTTTTACTAGCCGGTCAGGCAACCTATGATATGGCAACCTACTCTGTGTCAGCACTCTTTGACTACAAGCCTTGATTGAGCCTCTGCCAAAAACGATTTACTTACATCTACATGTATTCCTTTAAGACATTCTTTTGGTCGATGAAACAAAGAAATTTAGGATAATTAGATGGCCATTGAGCTGGATATAGACTAGAAACATGTACCAGATGTGTAAAACAATAGTGAACATCAACGACACGTTGGAATCCAAAATGGCAATATTGAAATAAGCAACTTTATTAGCTGTTTCGTGCAGCGTAGCGCGCAGCAAAACAGCTCTTGTTTTCGTTAAAGTTTTTGAGGTGTTCGTGCAACAGCGCGAACAACTCATTGTTTTTGTTCGTGTTTTTTTTTAAATTTTTTTAAATTTTTTTTTTATAGTTTTTATTCTTCTTCTCAGAGTTTTTTGTCCGCAGGCAAATGCATAGTTGTTAAACTTACATGATCTTGAAACTTTACATGTAGGTATACATTAACTTGTAGATGATTCTAAAAGTTGTGCCGTCATGATGACGTCATCGGGTGTCAAATTACAAGCAAATTTAGGTTCAAAAAGTGACGTCATGCCAATGCCTGTATGTCTCTGAATATTTTAGCCACATTTTTTATATTTGGGCATATGATAGATCTAGACACGGGCAATCTTTAAAAAGTTAACACCAAAATCGTATGACCTTTACTTCCGGGTCGTTACCCTGGGTCGAAGTTTGCCTTTGGGTTTTTTTCTTGAAAAACATCACTTTCGGGCTTATTTACGGCATAACTCAAGATTGAAATTGAATTGAACATTGAAACTCATCAGACATTTGAACCTCAATATCAAGACGACACAAACTTGATGATGTCATGATGACGTCATCAGGTTTGGAATTACAATAAATCAAAGTTTAATATTTGTAAAAAAAATCATAACTCGTGAACCGCATGTTGGATTTTTACAATCGACACATCATCGGACAGGTCGTTAAAAGTTCAACAAACCCTACACAAAACTTGACCCCATTTGACCTTAACTTCCGGTTCAAATCGGAAGTTGAAAATTTCAAAAATTCATATCTCAAAAACTACCGATTATTTTAGTTTATTTTTTGTACCACAGTGTAGAACGTTAAGCCTGCTCAAACTTTTGCACTGAGATGACAATATTTTGACCGTTACATCAGGTCGAAAAAGGCGCACGTTTAAGTTGACCCACCGTGACAACGCACGATAGTGAAACTGAAAGAACACAGGTAGACATACGAACGTGCGCCTACACATTCATGCATTGAAGGCTGTGTGTGTTTCTGTGCCCGTCGTTTGGACATGTACAGTTCATCGTACTTTTAACAATGGCGGCACAACACTGCAGAAATGAGTTTCTCTCAACCTGTGCTATGTTTGGCGTCAAATTGTTCCCTCTTTGCCCTTCTGGTGGCTTGATGGTGATTATGGAATTGAAGACTTAGTTTCACTGAGATGTCCACCTGCTTCAGTGATTCGTATCACTTTTCTTATATGAGAAAATTCAAGCAGAAAAAGGATTAACATTTGTTATGTTTTGACCATACACCGAATGAAATGAACAGACGTGACATCAGCTTGTCAAGGGCGTTTCAGACCGGCACTCACGGCAGTGTTTATCGGCGCGACACGGTGAATACAACGGTAAGCTTCGTTTCAACATAATCACTTTTCAAAATGAATGTGTCAAGTAGTGACGTTTGTAAAACTAAGGGTCATTTAATGATCATGGAGGAGGAAGAATTGGGCAATGGGGGATTGGTATGATTGTTGGCTCTGTCAATAGTGTCAGAAAATGGTAAGATTTGATGAATGTGTTCCATCAACTATATAATTAATATTATTATGCCATAGATAAGTTACAACCTTTCGATGAAGTTTCCCCAAAGGTTAAGATTTATAAGTTATTCATTTCCAAATCAGTATGGGCACCTTCCACTTATTAAATTATAATCTTGAAATGTTTTAAGCCTCGAATTTTGTTTATTTTACCAGTTAGTACAGTGTTCAAGGAACATATGGAACAGAGTCTGATGGCGGGATGAGAGGCTGATGACTGGGTCAGGACTGGTACACAGAAAGGAGTTGCAGCTGTTAACATGAGCCATCTTTAGTCTTCACTGCTCCTGTCAGTTGTCAACTATGGTTATACCTGGCCAAAAAAATGATTATGGATGGTCTTTTCTTGAGAGGTAAATTTACAGTAGTTTATTGAAGGTTCAAAATGACACAAATTATGCAAGGTAAAACATGTCCAAAGGAATTGAAATAATACATCTGGTTGAGCCCATTTTCCTTGTAATTCATTGCATTTTTTGTTGGTATGGATAACATGACTTTGCGTAACTAATGCTGTGAGACTTTCTATTCAAAGAAGTTTACATATTTTTGAAACATTCTAAACATAAGTTATTGTAAATTTTTTCATGCATTTAAAATATTGTGCTATGATTTTTATTGTGTTATATGAATTTTTTTTTTTGAGACTTGGTAGGTTATGAAAAAATGTCTGAAGATTATTCATGAAGTCATACTCTGTTCATTGTTTTTTCTTCATCAGAATGCAGCACATCCAGTACCGGAATGGTCTACAGTGAAAATTGTGACACTTGCTGTTATGTTCCATTCCTTATTTCCCTGCCAAGTCACTGTATGATGCACCATGGAGGTAGAAATAGTATTTGACTCAGTTTTTTTCAGTCTAACTTCAGTCTAAAAAACTTCACAAGAGGCTTAGACTTGCATCTTCATGATGTGCCTTTGTCTTGCATTCCAAACAAGTGTCTTCTACGGTTTAATTTTTCTCAAGTCAATTTTTTCTCAAGTAACAATATCTAAAAATCAAGCGAGCCATTTATAAATTGCAACTGAAAGCTTACACAATGCTTGACTTACTTGAAGGTTATCATCATCAAGTGTATTATGAACAATCATTTTTCATCCATCGATACTCAATGAGAATCCAAATTTATTTGAAATCCTTTGAACATTTCTAATAATTATAGCTTAATAATGTCAACTTGAACAACATAGCTTGTGTGAACTTGTGATTTATGATGAATCAATAAAGAATAAGTTTTCATTAAACAATAAATTAGCTTTTAATAGTGAATGGCTTTATACTTAAAATAGTTGTGTGTGTATTTCAAAGCCTCTTATCGAGATCTGCATCAAGATGAAAGGGAACTCACAAAATTTATGCTATTGTATTAAATGACAATATTAAACCTCTGCCCTTTCAAATATATGGCGACGTCGTCAATTTACACACCGCCCTCTTGTGACAAATATTGTTTCATAAAATCGTAACCCTTGTAATGGAAATAAACATGAAATCTTGCACTATTCTGGTTCAAACCGGCAGTTGAAGTTTTATATTGAATAAAACTCCTGAACCAGGCAATATAAAATTTGTTAGTAACAAAAACACGTTTTTTTCATCATGACGTCATCGGGTGTCAAGTTACAGTAATTCAAAACTTAGTACTTAAAAAATCATATCTCCTGAACCGCACGTCATAAAGTTGTATTGTTTGTTTTGTCTTGTAGCTTACAGCACTTGTGACATTTTGTTCATATGGAAGACCCAACCCTGACCTTTACTTCCGGTCCAAACAGAAAGCTCAACAATTTAAATAATCATATCTCCTGAATCATATGTCATAAAGTCTTAATCTTTGTGCTGCTTGCTAGGTTAAAACACATTGTGACATTTTATTTGAAGCATGACCCCACTTTGACCTTCCCTTTTGGTCAAAACAGGAAGTTCTAACTATACGAAACTCTAGTCTCTGTTCAAAGTTCTCTTTGTCAGTCTTTAAAACAGCCGTCCATGCAAACCTCGCTAACAATCAATTAACGTCAGGCTTTTAATCGTGTGCTTTTTTTTATAGACTTTTGCTAAAGTGTGTAGCTTGTTAGGCACCCCACAAAACCAAAACAGTAATGGCACCAAATTCCACTCAATGCAACAGCTCTCGCGTTGACTACAACACTGACCCCATTGATAGCCGAACACCTCGTGTTTGTTTGGACAAACACTTGCGCTCTAGTGAACAATCATTTTTCATCCATCGATACTCAATGAGAATCCAAATTTATTTGAAATCCTTTGAACATTTCTAATAATTATATTTTAGCTTAATAATGTCAACTTGAACAACATAGCTTGTGTGAACTTGTGATTTATAATGAATAAATAAAGAGTAAGTTTTCATGAAGCAATAAATTAGCTTTTAAGAGTGAATGGCATACTTGATATAGTTGGGTTGCTTGCTAGCTTATTACACGCTTGACATTTTATTCCTGAAGCATGACCCCACTTTGACCTTTCCTTCCAGTCCAAACAGGAAGTTCTAACTATAAAAAACTCTAGTCTCTATTCAAGAGTCTCGTAACCTGATTTTGGCAATAGCTTTGTCAGTCTTTAAAACAGTCGTCCATGCAAACCTCGCTAACAATCAAACGTCAGGCTTTTAATCATGTGCTTTTTTAGATTTTTGCTAAAGTTTGTAGGTTGTTAGGCACGCCACAAAACAGTAATGGCACCAAATTCCACTCAATGCAATAGCTCTCACAATGACTACAACACTGACCCCATTGATAGCCGAACACCTCGTGTTTGTTTGGACAAACACTTGCGCTCTAGTTGTTTTTCCTTTTTTTATTTGTCTGTTTCAGTAAAAAAAGCCATTGAGATAACGCACGTTCGTTCCAAGCGGCCTTTTGCATAGTTCCTAAAGAGCAATTGCACTGAAACTTTCAGTGATGAAAGGCATTGGTGCAAGGAGGGTCCTAAAAGAAATTCGTCATGATGACGTCATCACCTGTCACGTGACGTCATCTTAAAGGTTTTTTTTTTTTAATATTTGAAAATCCGTATCAAATCAGCCACAAGAGACCGTAGGTTTCTGTTTGCGGGATCGTATAGGGATAAATTAGGTCTTCATTTTATTCAGTGTGCGTGACCTCACTTGACCTCTACTTCTGGTCGAAACCGGAAGTGCCTTGTAATTCAAAAGTGTTGAATGTTATGAACATGCTTTCAACAATGTTAGTGTCTGGCAAGGGTGTGCACTTAAAAAAAAGTACCGATGACGTCATGATGCACACGAGCGCCCTCTAGCGGCAGGTTGAAAACTCTTCAAAATGGACTTTTTGAAGATGTGTGTGAGGAAGTTTTGTGTAATCATTTCAAAATTTACACATATGTTGACCGTCAGGCAGCCATCATATGTGTGAAATTTCAGATCAATGACGTCATCGGGGGTCACGTGACGCGGCATTAAAGATGCCTTTTTCGAAGTCGTATATCTCCCGATGTATAAGTGCGATCGTGTTGAAACTTGGTAGGTTGTTAGATATTAGCAAGTTCTTGTAAATTTTGAAATGACGTCATGATGACGTCATCACATGATTTTTTAAGATTTATTTTATTTTTTGCACCTTTTTGTTATAAATTGTTAAATGAACACTGTATAATCCAAATTCTATAACACATTATGTTGACCGTCAGGCAGCCATCACATGTGTGAAATTTCAGATCAATGACGTCATCGGGGTCACGTGACGCGGCATTAAAGGTGCCTTTTTCGAAGTCGTATATCTCCCGATGTATTAGTGCGATCATGTTGAAACTTGGTAGGTTGTTAGATATTGGCAAGTTCTTGTAAAATTTGAAATGACGTCATGATGACGTCATCACATGATTTTTTTTCATTTTTTGCACCTTTTTGTCAAAAATTGTTAAATGAACAGTAATGTAGTGTGATTTGAAAATGTTCGTCGCGAAACAGCTTGGCATTTGTGCACAAATGCAATTGAGCTCTAGTTTGAATTGCAATTGAGTGTTTTAAAAGTTAACTTTCACTTTTAATGCATCAACAGTACTAAATATACTAAAGAAAATGATTTTTTGAATTTTTGCCTTCATGTACAGTAGATTTCTCTTGTCATAGAATAAATGTGAGTTTGTAGCTATTTTGATGAAACATACATGGGACATGTATAGTGTACATGTTGTTGGTATGACATGAGTACATGTATGATAACATAAAGAGGATTGGGGTATGATCTTCAGCATGTATCTTTAGATCAATAATGTACCTTGTTGTTAGCATGATTAGGAAAGGGTTTTAAACCGTTGACATCCATTGAAAGAGGGAAAATCGATGTCCAACTCAGCATGCGCAGCAAGCTAATTGACACAATTATACAGTACACATAAACATACATGTACAAGTGTACATCAGGAATGCAACTTTTGAAAGGATCAGCTGATTTCTTCTTCTTTTTTCTTTAGTTTTTGTTCCCTACTTGTGCGCTTGTTCAGGATGCAAATAATGTGAATTTTCTATGACAGGATGGCCTTTAAATGGAAACTGATTTATACAATGTTGCAATAAATTAAAAAAAAAAGGATTTTAAGTTCACTCCATTATTTAATGCATAATTTATCTAGAGAGCGTACCCCAGGGTGCGTGACGTTATTACAACTCTCAGTACCATGTATAATTAGTCTGATTGAGCTCAAACCTTAACTTGTAACATGAGTTGGCCAGTAGTCCACTTTGACGTCAGTACTCTGGAACAAGTCAATGGATTGGAAAAACACTGATTCCACAATCTAATTATAGATTGTGGAGACCACTGGCTATTTAGAGGGATTCATCTTCATTACCAATGCTATGACATCCTGGCTTGCTTGTGTGAGGCTGTTATAGAGTGAGATATTCACTCAACCAGCGGCCCTCATGCTTGGATGATTGACTAGGTTCAGAGAGATGCTGTAGAAATCTCAAACCAAGCGATTGATTTAATCATAGCCCATGGAGTCAGTTTTCTGGATGTGCGTACTGACAAACCTTAATATGAGCGAACATATTAGTGCTAGGATCAATAGTTGACATGGCATTAGTGGTTTATCACACAGTTGGAAGATGCTGAGGTAATTACTACTTGGTAAAAATCCATTGGCACAGATGCTCTTCAACTATCAGGTAAAAACAGTCACACTGCTTACTGCTTAGACTAAGAAATGATAGTCTTTATGACTCATTTGGATTCCTTTTTTTTTCGCTACTGCTTTTAAGTTTTCTGGTTGGTTCTACAAAGCATGCACAAAGTATGTACAATGTGAACACTGTATTATTTTATTGCTGTATGTTATTACATAGTGTCGTTTTGAACAAGCCCATTCCTCAGTCTTGATAAGTACATGTAAATGTTTTGTAAAAGTGTTCATCAGGAAAGAAAAAGTCTCCACTCAGCTTGTTCAAAGGTACTGCGTACACCACACATGTACACTGTAATAATTGCTACTGTTTCCCTGGCGCTTCTGCATTATGTTATTCTTACCTTTAACTTTAAGTCCAGGGTGGACTCCCTGTCTTAATTTTGTTTATGAAGCTGAAATTTTGTTTGTTTGGTGTCCTTACATGTAGTGTCCTTATCCTAAGGATGTACCGATTGAAGTATAAGAAGGTGTGTGCATGCGCAAGATGGGTAGCAAACCATTGTCTCTTACATACTTGGTCTTTCACATGACGTCACAAACAAGCATAAACGAGTGTGATAAACATCACTCAAGTTGAACAGCACCCTGGCTTGTGGTTGTTATGCGTGTGCGCAAGTCTTCACAGACAAAGTCAGTACAAGAAGTTACCACGGCGATGTCAATCTTATTTTGACTTTCTGAAATAATGTCATCCAAGGAGAAACTATTATTTCTTTGAATTTTTGACGTATTGCAGGGAAATCATAAACAAAGCTTCGGCTTCCTTCATGAGGTATACATTTTTTGGCATTGGCAGGAGATCTGTATAACCAGGACTTTGTCACAATTTTAGACTTAAAAATCTTTATCTTTTTAGTGAACACTTCTTTTTACACAGGTACTCTGAAGAAATATTGCTCAACTTGGTTCCTGACATTCTCTCAGTCAAACTGTTCACTGCTGTTGTTTCCCAGATGTACATAAATGCTAAGTACTACATGTACATGTACATGTATGACTACTGTTCATCTCCTGATATCATTTTAACCAGTCTGTTGTAGTCTTCACCTGGAATCGAATGAAAACTAGAGCCTGCTACTTTAAGTGTTGAGAAGACTAATTGATAACCACCTTGAGTGATAGTGAGATTATCCCCAAAGACTCTAACTGAAACAATGAGTTCAAATCAACAGCTAGATACGAAATACAAGACACATTACTAGCACAGTGGCAAAACAACACACCCTGACATCATCCATCAAAACTTTTGAAATATTTTATTGAAGAAGATGCCAAAAACAAACAAAAAATCCTTTTAATCCAATTTCATTTTATTTTTGTGTTATATAGGCCTAACAAAAAAAACAACTAAACAAAGAATCCTTCCAAGGTGGAGATTACAAAAAAGTAGACTGACTAGAAACGGAGATATTCAAACAAAATTGTTCCCATTTATTGTATTTGCCAAATACGTATGGATTTGGTCATAAATCGATAGAGCTTAGTGCCCAATTTGTCAGTAAATTTGTCTGTTTTCATTTCATGTTTTCATTTCATGTTCTTTAGCAGAAAGATGTTCATTTCCTATGGCGCACAGCCACAATTATGGGTACATTTTTGTGTTACTGTTTATGAATAAAGGATTAAAAACCACTGAGCAGCAGCAATTTAAAAACTATTTGTTTAACAATTACCCAGTACTGTGGGATTGTCAAATACAAGATCAGCAATAATATTTTTTAGTAACCATATGTTTTTCACAATGGTGTTTTTGTTACACAAAGTAATACCATGGTAATACCCATGATTGTGGCCATGTCGAAAAACTACTAAGAAGATGTTCCCAATGGAATGCACTAATGTATCAGGCCTGGAATGACATGGAGGCCACTGAGGCCATGGCCTCTGTTGCCCTGCTCTTGTCCTTGGTGCCCCTTCCAAAGTTTCCAATAGACTTTAAGATTTTTCAATGGAAGTTCCCTTTGCAAAATGAAAATGGCCTTGCCCTCTCTAAGATGAAATTCCAGGCCTGATGTATGACTCACTTTATTGGACAAGCCTGCTCAATCCATGTTGTGTTATCAGCTGATACTTGGTTAGTTTTGCCCCACATTGTCATAAAGATTTGTGATAATCAATACTTCCAAAAACCTGCAAAAAAAAAGTTTGTTTATATGTTTATGTGTTCAGACATGGAACTGGGAACAAGATTTTATTCTGACTTCCATAGTAGAACAATGTAATTTTGAAGGATTGACAAATACTTAATAGGTCATAGTCCAAATGATCACTCTATCACTATGTGTGCAAGTACTTGTGTGTAAGTACGATGATAACTTGACTCTGCTATTGCAAACTAACACCGTGTTACTGCTGTGCTGAATGTGGGTTGGATGTCACGTCTATACATGACCTACATACATGATGTACATGTAATGTGTACATCATAGTGTTGACATTAAGACGTGCCTTGTTACTTTGTAAAACACCATCCTTAACGCTGGACTCATTATTCATGGGAAATGATGCTAACATGGCCTCCCCTAATGGTAGGTTGTCATTATGAACAAATTAGAAAATAGTTATTGTTAGTCTTCTTATGCATTGTGTAACTTAGGTCACTGACCAGATTGTTCACAGATTTGCTCATGCTTACATAAAAGATAGTACACACGATATGCATTCACAATGCAACGTGGTGTATACAATGTTAAAATAACTTATAACTACAATTGTTGACAGCGGTATTGTATGGTGCATATTGGCCTTGTGCTGTACATAGGGTAGACAGTCGATATTATTAATAACACGTAGCACCCAGAGGTACTGGAAATTGAAAAACTATAGTTCCTGAGGCCCAACTTCTAATACCGAGGGGAGCTAATAAACCATGTGATATTTGTTTGCTGTACCTCGTACATATTCAAGTTTGGCATCATTGTGCTCTAGGAAAAAACACGAATTGACGCAACATTTGTGCTGCCATCTTTTCATGTGTATGTAGCTATGGTGATGTTCACGCTTGTGTACTGCACCTACGTGACAGTGCCACGATCCGATCCGTTTTGTAAAGCACATGCACAGTAGACTGTTACATGTGCGACAGTCTACTATGTGCTACTAAGGCTGTGACGGGAACCCGCGTACCCGAGTACCTGACCGATAATCCGGGCACCCGGTTTAAAACTTCGTAATGTGGCCGCACATTTTTTTCAAGGGGGAAAAAAAAAACTAACAAAGCGATGGTTGCCGCTAATTTTATTGCCGATAAAAAAAAGCTCACACACACAAACACGATGTTTTAAAAACGGAAGTAAAACTTGTGCTAGCAGTTCGAACTTCACAAGCTTTAGTTGTTTAATTTGTTTTGGCTGCCGTTCAGATTTTCCGTCTGGTGTCTGCCAGGAGTTTATTTAAATTATTGTGTAAGGTTTCATTGACGGTAACAACAAGGCAACCCCTCTCTACTTATGTCGGGTTGTTGGCAGTGTCGGCAAGTAGCCCTTTGTAATATTACTGTTCCGGTTTAAAGTGAGGCAAGACGGCAACACCCATCATGAGCTAAACGCAGCACATCATTGGCTGCTCTATTTTGGCTAATAGCCAGCGAAAAGCACCCGCGCACGTGTGTGGCTATAATCGCCACAAAAGGAATGCATGCAGCATGCAACAAATGGTTCAGTTTACACGTGGTGCGTGTGGTTTGCAAGAGGTATGATGTACATGTACATGTACTGTCATGTCATAGCGTAATACGTACATGTCGCCGGCCATGTAGGGGGAATTTGTGGAATAAAACCTAGCGCAGAATCCATGCACGTGTGTGGCCGCAGCAGGAAAATCAACCTCGGCAACAAAATTGTATTGGTTCAGCACGTGCTGCGTGGGGAGTGGGCTTAATGTGCATGATGTACAGGTGTATTGTCATTGTCATAATGGCGAAGCCCCGATAAACTGAGAATTTTATAATTTTTTTTGAGTAATGGAATGGGCGCTAAATGGACAATTGGCCGGGAGCCGAGTACATACATGTACATGTAAAATATAAGGTAAAAGTAAAACATTGTGCTTGTTGACTTTACGCATTGTATTTAAATCATCCGATTGGGACTGGAATTGCAGATTTCCAGTTTCGTGTTAAGAAAAGTTTTTGTAAATAAAACGTCTTGCGCTTTTCATTGGTGCATTTCTCAAGAAATTTGTTACGGTTGAAGTGGTTTTGCTTTGTGTGCTTATATTTTGCCGCCGGCGGTTACCGTGTGTGTGTGTTTCTTTTTCACGGGCATGCATATTGCATATCGGTTCACTTGCGCAGGTGTTTAGTACAACGAATATTCAGTACTTCCTGGCTTTCTATTCGGGTACCCGGGTACCCGACCGGTTTTCACTTCAGGTACCCGGGCCTAAAACTACCCGTAGATGCACAGCCTTATGTGCTACCTTGTGTGCTATATAGCAAAAATAGCATTCAGCAGGTGATGGTGAATCCAAAACTTAAAATTGTTTTGACGCTCAAAGCAGAAGCGTAAGATCACAACAAATGTTTATGTTATCTGCAATGCCCGAGTAAGGGCGGGTGCAGTAATTGCAAGCTTTTGTCAATTTGCTTTGACTTGCTGTATAACGTCAATCGGTGACATGTTAGTATGTTTTACGCTGAGGGTATAAGGCCTTTTATCCCTCGGTTGATAAAAGGAATTGTTCATGTGCATATATGGTTTCAACTTTAAAATGTAAGTTTTCTGTAAAGAGTGGTACCTTTTGAAGTAGCTACTCTTTACTATACATTCATGTGACCTTGCTGAGGCTCTATGTATGTTCGTGTAGTACTAAGTGACACAAATGATGTATGATCCATGATGATGATCAATACATTACACATAGTGTAATAATTGAGGCGAACTATTTGACTGCAAGTTTATGGCATCAAATATCATGAATACTCAGAGTATTCGGCATGTGTTGTGTGATTGAGTCTGAGAATGATCTTACACATGTGTCAATAACTATATGCACTTGTACATATAAATGCGCACATACTAGACAGACAATGTATGCATTCTATCTATTCCTCATCTAACATCAAAAGGTTATCCCTATGTTGACAGTCCCCTTTTTTGTCAATATCTTTCGTTTGACGGAGCCAGTCTGAAGTCAATCAACAGTATACTGCTTTATAGCCAGGGATAATGCCCAAATTACAATAGGCAGCGACAATGTACATGTACCTGTACAAGGAAGGGAATCACTTTAAGGGAATGTGACTTTTCTTTCAAGTAACAAATCAGAAGGGAAACCCCCAAATTTACCAGAGTGGGATTTAAACCAGATTTTTTAATGACCAAGTTAGAAGCATACTGACATTTGAATCCTCTTTCAGTAATTTGAAATAATTGGCCCAATTTTTATTGTCTTAACCTTACATAATTAATGTAATCACTTCTACAGGTACAGATGCAGAGGACGACGACGAAGATAACGAGTTTTATGACGCTACAGAAGACTTCACATCGGTTCAACTTGCCGCAAGTGTCAAAGGTCACAAGTGAGTATGCATCATGCTGTTAAAATTACTGTCATTACATGGAGGGTAGTGGTAGCACTTAAAGACTAACTAATTTGTACATAAAAAAACGCATGAGCTTTCGTGGAAACAACTACTTCATCAGATGCAATGAAGGGAACAAGCCAAGAAAGTAACGGGTGAGAGAATCCAATAACAAAAGGTGGAGTCAGTGACTAGAGTCTAGAGAGCATCTACTCCTGGTAGTGGGACAGGAAACCACGGTCCCTAAGTCCTTGATCAATACAGTTCAGGTTCTTGATGGTCTTTTGTTCAGCAGCTTCCCTTTCAAATCTGTCCCTGAATGCTCTCTGCTGAACAATTGCCACCTTGAGGTGATGCAAGGAATGGCCAGGCAAATTGAAGTGCTCAGCTACTGGTTTCTGTATGTCATTGTTTCTGATGTCAAACTTGTGATTATTCATACGTTGTCGTAGCGACTGTCCAGTTTGTCCAATGTAAACTGCCGAGGGACAATGCTGACTGGAGATGGCATGTATTAGATTGGTTGAGTTGCAACTGAATGAGCCTTTGATGGCAAGTGATGAATTGTTCGGTCCGATGATCTGGGTGCTGGGGTTTATGTGGGGGCAAAGCTGACATCAAGGGCTGTTGCAGGGCTTGGTTCGACAACGTATGAATAATCACAAAGTTTTGTCATGTGTTTGTTATTTGGCTTAATTGATTGATTGCAGACGGACAGGCAGTGACATTAGTGGTAACAGTATTGCTAGCAGTGAAGGAGAGAGTAGAGCAGGGGAACAGTCAGGTACTGATGATGACATGATGCAAGACAAACACAGTGCGAAAGATGTAAGTAGAAGTACAAGAACAAGACATGCTTTGGGGTGTCATGGCCGAGTGGTTTAGAGTATCGGATTCAAGTTCCGGTGGTCGAGTCATCGGGGTGTGGGTTCGAGTCCCGATCGTGACACTTGTGTCCTTGAGCAAGATGCTTTACTATAATTGCTCCTCTCCACCCAGGGGTATAATGGGTACCTGCGAGGGTAGAGGTTGATATTGTGTATGAAAAAGCCTTCGGTGCGCCACGGCAGCACAGGGCTGTATACTCCCCAGGGAGCTGAGAAAGATTACAGGAATGCTATTGGCCCAATGACCAGGGCACTAATGTAAAGCGCATTGATCTGTTATTGTGAAATGCGCTATATAAGAACTAGTTATTATTATTAGTTATTATTATTATAGCAAACCTTGGTTTTAAAGACCATACATTATGCAACTTAAAATGAGATGAAAAACTAAATTTTCATATTGACATTATTCGTCTACCTTGTTGAAAACTTGTTGTTATCTTTGCTTTCTTCTTTTATTGGGGGGAACTGGCACATGGAAATGTTGTCTCTCATAATAAGTTTTTTACAACATAAGTGTGATCACAAATTAACATTGTTTTTTGTGCTACCAGCCTGATGATCATTGGAGAAAGCGTGGTGGTGGTAGACAAAGAAGGAAGACAATTCCTACTAAGCCCATTGCTGGACTCAACTTATGGAGTATCATCAAGAATTGCATTGGAAAGGAGTTGTCCAAGATCCCTGTTCCAGTAAGTGCACCTTTGCCAAATCTTATGGCCCATGTTTCGAGTAGATGTGCAATCATCTTGCTGTTCTCCCAGTATATACAATGTAACCAAACCAAAGCTAGGAAGGGAAATTGTGTAGCATCATATTTGGTGTTAGTGAGCATCAGTACAAATGATTTACAAACCATACAACAAGTACAGGCAGTCTGACAAACTCCTAATATGCAACAGAGCATTGCCCAATGAGATTGTTTCGTAAAGCCATTTGATTGATGAATTTAAACAGAAGGGTCTAGTACAAAACTGTGGATGCCTACATTTAGTTTTCCTAACAAGCTTAGTGTTGTTATAAAGATCAAACTTTGATTTCACAAGTATGGTTTATGACAAATGTTTAGATAAATTTCTTTTCTTGTATGGTATCATTCAGGTGAATTTCAATGAGCCTCTGTCCATGATACAGCGTTTGGCTGAGGATTTAGAATATGCTGATATGCTACATGCTGCAGCTGACTGCAAGACTACTGTAGAAGAGATGTGTTTTGTAGCTGGCTTCACTATAGGTGCTTATGCATCTACTGCAGTCAGAAATACTAAGCCATTTAATCCACTACTAGGAGAGACCTATGAGTTTGATCGGTCAGAGGACTTAGGGTGGAGAGCGCTGTGTGAACAGGTAGGAACATTACTCATGTTTCTTTCAAGGTTTACCAGACGTCTGCTATTTAAACTGTGTTTGGTATTTCAACACACAAAACTCCCAGTCTTCATTGCAGCTTTGTATGTCAGTTTTGTATGTGCTTTGTCACCAAGGGTCAAAACTCATTGTTCTGCAGCACAGTGCTGTGATCAACATAAATATCTAATTGACAGTCTGTGTATTGAGTAGACTTGCAGTTGTACCCATGGGCCTGTACACAGCACCCTATAGTAGGCCCGACATCACTTAAAATGATCAATGGTCAAGCAGATAAGAATCCTACTGTAAAATGCAAACATGAAATCGACTAAATTGAAACAAATTCTGAATTTATTCGTTTTAAACCTAGATTCACTCCGTGTTCCAGTCTGAACTCCAGTTTAATAGATCTGTTTGAAGACCTCTTATTTTGAATGTTTATGTGTTTGGGTGTTTCCTGACATACAGTGGACATGTATGGACCAAATTTCTTGCTGTTCGGTACAACAAAAATTCCTAACAAACATGAAGCCTTGGCTTAATAGAAACAAGGTACCAGCTCAAAAAGCATACTATAATGTAAATCCCATGTAACTGTTTCAATGCTATACCTCTTTAAAAGCATATCAGTTTGTAAAGCAGGGTTCACAACTTGGCTGTGTTTTGTTTGTATAATGTGTAGGTGAGCCACCACCCACCAGCAGCAGCTATACATGTAGAGTCTAAAGATTGGACACTATGGACAGAGATTACTATCGCTAGTAAATTCAGAGGCAAATACCTACAAGTCTTCCCTCAAGGTATTATACATATTAAGTTCAAGAGAACTGGGAGTTACTATACATACCGGAAAGTCACCTCCACTGTGCATAATATCATCGTTGGAAAACTCTGGGTGGATCAGGTAGGTTGAAAGAAATACAACACATAGTACATGCACAAGGCTCAAAGTTAGCACTGGAATACGAACCTGAATGTTCAGCCTTTTGGCTGAGGTGGTTGGTAATGAAAAAGTGCTGCAGACTAGTTTTTGTGCCAATTTGTACATGGTAGAGCACTCATGTATATTTTAATGTGTTTTTTTTAGACTTAAGTATGAATGAAATTCTTACAATATTGAGGCCGTTTGTGTTGTTGTTTTTACTTGAAGTTGAACCAGTAGAGTATTGTAATTAGCCCTTCCCATGAATTGTGCTAATTACATTCACGCATGCGTACAGACACTATTGATTGGTAAACGCCATGTAGTTGTGTACTTAGAAGATGCAAAAAACAACCCCCCCAAAACACCACGCTGTTTCACTCAGGTTGTTGACTAAATTGAGGCCCTAAAATCTGGTTATTTAACAACAGATGTTCGCGCTGAGCTTGGCTTTCTCTCTTATTAGGACAAATAGATTGACTTGTTCTCAACATAAAACTTATCAAAATAAGCTTACTGTTTGTGGATCAGTGCTAAGAAATTCTCATGGTGGATACTTAATTAAAATACTGTGATCTATTCTCAGTGTGTGTACAATCAGGATCTTGGTACCCGCACACCCAGTTGTAACATTGCTGATACACGTTGTTAACCAACGCGGCCTGACCCCGAAGTGTAAACAGGAAGTCGCAGATTGTCGGTGTTTATCAGAAGTTTGACGTTCTTTGTCGCAACTTATAAGAGCTGCCGGTGGAGGGCGCTTTTAAAATGTAGCGCTCTCTAGAGGTGGTAGCTCACCCAAATGGCATTGTGATCGAACATGCGTGATGTGGGTGAATTGCTTGCCCGTTACATATGGCCGGGTGCCGGGGCAGGAAACTACTGAAAACCTCAACCAGTAAACAGTCTGCTCGGAATGGATGACTGGGCCTTTGTATTCTCCCCATTAATGGCCTATGAGATAAGCTTCTTTTGTAAACATTTTTTTGAAGAGGCTACAGCACATGCGGTCACGGTTTTGTATATATCGTGGTATTGAATTGAAAACCGACCACGACGGTATTTTGGTATTAAACAAATACCTTGACTACTCTGTAATACCGAAGAACCGCCCAAGCTTACTAATAAGGGTTTTCACCCTTATTTCCTCATCTTTGATTCATGTTTGTTCATTCCTATGAACTGCAGTGCCAGGCACTGTTTTTCTCAATTCATTAACAAAAGTAAATGTGCACAGCCACAATCATGGGTACACATTTTGTTTGTGTCCATGCTTTGAACAACAATTTGAAAACCAGTGATGTAACAGTTATTTCAATGTTGTTTGTAAATTAATTAACCAGCACTGTAAATGAAGAGTAGAAAGTACTTGAGTTTTTTTGAATACCAGATCTGAAAAGAGTTACTCAATATTTATGTGTTGTTCATTTGGTGTCTTTGTAGCAAAAAGTGTACCCATGATTGTGGCTGTGCACACATACTAATGAGTAATATTAATACATGAGATCGGACATGATAAAGGACACTTACACTGTACTTATTACCGTTTAACAGAGTGGAGAATGTGAAGTTGTCAACCATACCACAAAAGAGTGCTGCAGAATCAACTACAAACCTTACAGCTATTTCTCAGGAGATATTCCTAGAAAAGTGAGTCCATGTGTTTCCTTTTCGAAGTAATTGTACACCTTGCATTATGGCAGCCATAACCAGCAGGGCTGTAATCTTGAGAGTGCAGACAGATGGAGCATAGATAGTGTCAGTGATTTCCAATGCTTAAAATCCTCTACACTTCATTTTTTGGGATGCTACTACATAATTGTGTCAGTGCAAAAACGGCAAATCTCAAAATATGATGAGCGTTATATTTCACTAAACCCTGGATGAACACACAAACCCTGTGGCACTGAGGTGCAATGCTTGTACACAGAGCCTCTCTTGTATGAGGTATTTGTTGCTTTTTCACATTATAATACAATGTATTTCCACTGACACAAGGATGAAATATTTGATTATTTTTCAGGTGACAGGCGTAGTAACTGATTCTGGTAACACAGCTAAGTTTATCTTATCTGGGACATGGGATCAGAAGATGGAATATGCTAAGGTACTTCATACCTCACTGGATAAAGGCAGTCGAGCCAAGCCTCTCTACCAGACAGCTCCACCAAAAATTTTATGGCAGAAAAACCCACTTCCGTAAGTAATAAAATAATAATCCAAAACCTAGTAATGTTTCAGGGGTAATTTGAACACAGCTGTTTTGAATGCAAGCTATGGGTTACATTACTCAACGTTCTTAATCACCAGAAAATTCTACTTGTTACATTATTCAAGTGCACCTAAGTGTTCAACATAAGCCTGGGTTTGGGCATTTGTGACGTAAGTAATACTTTAACTGATGTGATTATTGAATCAGGGATTAACACAATGTTTGTTATGCCAGTGAGTGGCAAAACAGTACTCATCATAACTAGTGTATAGAGAACTAGTCTATGGGACTTCTCAAGGCCAACACTTCTTCCAGAAGAGATAATTACATGTTTGTACCCCCAGGAATTACTACCCATAATTATTTCTTACTGTTTTTTCTTTCCTTTTTAAGTTCTGCAAAAAGCAAATCCACAGGCACCTCGGTTGGAATTTGAACCAAGACTCCCATGGTTGAGCAGATGTTAATTTCAGTCCTTTATAATAGCAGGCACCACAAATAATTGAACTGATGTCATTAACACATCTACTGAAGGTCCTGGGTTTGGATTCCAGTGCCTGTGGTTTGTTTTCTCCTCAGGGATGAGTAAACACTAAGTATACATGCACAGTGCATGTCTTCATCAGTACTGGGTCAAACATAATCATACAGTACCTAAATAATAATTAATTGTACCACATCAATTTATGTTTTCATACTATGTGCTGGGTTAATTATTTATTTTTGTACGTTACAGGCCCAATGCAGAGAATATGTATAACATGACAAGTTTCTGCATCACAATGAATGAATTTGAGGGGGCACTGCCCCAACAGATACACGTAACCGACCTGACCAACGGTTGATGGAAGAGGGCCTTTGGGATGATGCTAATAAAGAAAAACTACGACTAGAAGAGAAGCAACGAACAACTAGGAGGAAACGGGAAGCTGAGGCTACAGCTGCAGCGGAAGCAGGTAAGTCTGCTCTGAACACCAACTATGCAGGGTGCTTCTTATGGGAGGTTCTGTCCCCTGCAAAGGTTTGCAGGTCTTGTAGGATCATTTGTTTTCTAATACAGTTCTTCTCTCACTAAATTATTTTTTCTTCCTTACACAACAACAATTACTACTGCCTCCTACAGAATTGTCTGCAGTGAATTTTTATTTGTTTTTCCCTAGTAGGAATTTCTGTCTCCGTTCATGTGCCAATATTATTGCATGATTGATTCCTGCTACTGCGAAAGCAAATATACATGTACAACTACTTGGCAAACAAGTTGGTCCTTGATATCCAAAATAAAGTCATATCACATTTCTTTGTTTTTTCTCATAAGGAAAATGTAGTGACAGTTAACATGTGGTAACATAATCCCCATTGGAATACATGTAAATCACAATATCTTTTAAACAGTATACCTGTGAGTACATCAACTAATAATTGAGCCATGCACCAAGCTGCTCAAAACTATTGGGTGTGCTCCACACTCATCACTACACCTATGTATTTATTTAAAGCAATTTATGTGATTTATAACAATGGTCTAGGTTTGTAAAACGTCTGCTCTCATTTCAACCCCTTAAAGATTCTTCAGAAATCCAGAAAATATAACTTGACAATTTAACTTTTGGTTTGTTCTGATTTAAGGAAAGCCATGTGAAAGTTACAAACCGGTCTGGTTTAACCGCAAGATGGATCCTCTAAACAAGGCAATCACATATGTGTATAATAACAAATACTGGGACTCAAAGGAGAAAGGCGACTGGGAAGAATGCCCAGACATCTTCTAGGACCGTGTAGTAGATTGTCTAACCCATTGTACTGGGTTAGTGTGTAATAGACAGCTGCAAGAACTGACACTATGGAGTCCACAATAACATCTGATGAAGTAGCAACACGTCAGCATCAGCAATTCATCTCCAGGCAGACTCATACTTTAATACAGAGACCTTTATTTGCAAAAGGACATAATAAATAGAATTCACCCATTTGAACTCATCTGAATGTTCTAAGGTAAATTTCTCTTTAGGTCGAAAATTTTCTTTGCTTTCCCATTCATGTGAAGTTTGAACTGACACTAAAGTTAAATGTGTATGTTGGCAGTAACTAACTACTTACAATGTTTCTTGTTCAAAATAACCTCAATAAGTTGATTTTAATTGAAGACCGTAATAATTTACAAAGCATGCTTGATAGTGCATTATATGATCATTTTAATGTCCTTGTGATGCTTATCAATAGTTGTTGTGCAAAACAGTAAACACATTGCCTCTGTTTTCTCAAATGGAATCAAAGGGCTGAGAAATCCCCAGCTCTGCTGAAAGTATAGCTGCATTTACTGAATATGTACACCTGCTTAAAATTGGCAATTCGGACTTGCATTTCCCGGGTCCATAGTCATGGCTCTGCGTAACATAGAATGTAGTGCATTACAGGACATCATAAGCAGCAGAGCCATGACATTGGACCCTGGTTGGTTTGGTACCTTTTGCTTGTTTGGAAATTTAGGTATTAAAACCAAGAGGGGAGTGGGGTGCACTTAAGTGAGTGCTTATTAATTATGATCATCTGCAGAGCTTATTATATAACTCTGGAGCAGGTTAAACGTAATAATTGGATGCACTGAATAGGTCACATGTAGTAATGTAAACCCAATTATGCACAATGCAATAAAAGTAATTCATGCTTACGTTTTTATGCCTTCACAAGAGAACACATATTTGTTTTGTTCCAAGTGCATTGAACAGGCTGGTCATTGTTCTGTTGAATTGCTTACATTTTAAGAAAGGTGGCTGTGAAATGCCTGAAGGGATGAAGGATTTATGTATGATGCATTATTGGTAATGATCCGAAAAGTGAATTAACAAATATTATTATTATTATTTGTTTATTTCATACAAGTAAAAACGTGAAAAATTGTACAGTATGGCAACCGAAAGGTTGAATTGCACTAATACAAATACAAGGGTTATAATAAAAGAAAGATGAAAAGTACAAAAAAAATAACAAAACAAAAAAATTAGACAACAAGATAAAGCAAAAATTTAAATTAGAAATTGCACTATACAGAGTAACATTAAAAAGGAGTCAAGAAAAACATTAGGCAAACATGACCGGACAAATCTCAATCAATTAAAAGGGGATCAGATAAAGAACAATACAATCAGGATAAACCTTACATATCAATTCAGAAGCTTACTTTTTTATTAATTTAAACAATTACCACGAACCTTTATTTGTATTTGAAGTACATGTACTACCATGTGTTATTTCTGCAAGAAAATAATCCCAACACTCACTTTTCAGTTCAATTTGCCGAACTGACATGCACAAAATCTATGAGAAAAAACACTGACGGTTGGTGTGTCTCAAATGTATTAATTTTTAATTTGATGAAAATTGTAAGTTTTTTGTCGTTTTGGTTTTTTGAAAACTAGAGGATGGAAAAATTATGCTCTTAAAAAAGATCATATTGATGTTACTATCGTAAATACATTTTAATTTCATTACAGCAGGATGTAAGCTGCAATTAGTTACAAATTAAACTCTCAGAGTATTGTCTAGTTGGATTGCCTTCTTTTGCTGACATTTTCCTGACTGTATACAATTTTGATGATACCTGCGGATAGTTTAGTTGTGCACCAACTGTTATGTTGTAGAGTGTACATTGTGTGTGTGCACATCTATTTCATGTTCAAGGTTTTTGTTACCTCTGGCATTTTTGGGGGCAGTAACTGATAACTCTGACAAGGTTTTGTTTCTTTGGCAGATAAACATATAAAAGGCATGTACAAATATTATGTTTTTATTACAAATGTCCTCAAATAAAAACTACACACAGCTCAGTGCACTTCCAGTGGGCTTTCGGTAATCATTGGAGCCAGTTTGTGTGGAGTGGGTGTGGCTTACTGTGGAATTACATCATACTTATGAACTGGATAACTAGGCAGCACTCAAGGCTAACCTTTGTATCACACTCATGTACCAGAGTATTTGTTAACAGCCCCCTCTAGTGTTGGATGATTCATGCAGTGGGTGTGGATTGCGATGTCACACTACCTGTCAGAAGTAAAATGTTTTAAGTTCTGCGTAAAGTATTCAAAATCATTCAATTTTAAAGGAAAGATATGATATGATGTAAATGATGTAAATACTGCCATATTTTATAGCTGTTTCAGAAAGGCCCATTGATGATAACAATAACCTGCATGGTCTTTAGACCAACCCAAGTGCTGCATGCCACGCCGCCATTGCTGGGACGCTGGCAGCTCAAGGTTTTGTACGCAAAGACATGAAAACAACTTTTTATGTGAACTAAATGTTCTTCTCAACGAGGGGCTGCCGGAGCCGGGGGGGGCCAGGGCCCTCCCACTTTTTTTGAAAAAAAAAAAAAAGTGAAAAAAAAAGTTTTTTTTTTTTTTTTTTTTAAACTATCTGCCTGCTCAAAAATTGGCCACAAGTGTGTGTGGTGTCTTTTCTCCCTTTTAGGCACATGGAGGCTTGGTTTTTCACCCCTCAAAATGCCAAAAGCTCAGAGCTTCAGAGGACTTCGCCCCCTGGACCCGAACATCGATGTTACAGAAATGTTTCCAGTAATCTGATTTCCAAGTGTGTCTATTTCTCTGTTTTCTAGGCATATGCAGGCTTGATTTTTCACCCCATAAAAAGCCAAAAGCTCAGAGCTTCCGGGGGCTTCGCCCCCTGGACCCCCACCGGGGCTTCACCCCTGGACCCTTACCATCGATGTTCCAGTAAATTTTCCAGTAAATTTAAAAGATTTATATGGATCTGATTTCCCATAAAAGTGTGTCTATTTCTCTGTTTTAAGCACATGGAGGCTTGATTTTTAACCCCACAGAACGCCAAAGGCTCAGAGCTCCTGGATCCGCCCCTGCCCCCCCCCACTTTTAAATACCTTCCGGCGGGCCTGATTTCCCTGACTGGACAGCATAACATAACAATGTGTAGAACACTGACCATGAATATTTGCAACTAAACACACTGAATCCTGAAAACCGCGAGACAATAGGTGAGTTTTAGTGTGATATTTATACACGGAAACTGCACTGTCTAAAAATGTGTTTTATCCATCAGCAAGGTTTTTTCGACAGAATTTCAGTATTCACTTTCTGTTTAGTGTCAAATATTCAATAAGTATATTGTACATCATTTTGTAAAGCTGTCCTTGCAGGGAAATTGTGTAAATGGTTGAGAAAGACACGTAATTCACATAAAAAGTTAAAAAGACAATTTGGTCTTTCCATGACTTTGTGTACAAAACCTTTTGCTGCCAGCATCGGCCGCCAGCAGCACTTGTGTGTGCGAGCTAAAAAAGATCGGTCTATACCTTGCCAGTGTCTGGAATCCATATATACTAAATGTAACTAAGCTTTAAGTCGTGTCCGAATTGGTGGCTATGGCTGGATCACTGCATTATCAGTTTGGTCAACTCTACATGAGGTATTGTTTTACTGTTTGATTATTGACTTGTCACAATTAATGAATTAAACAACACTGACTGCCTCAGGCATGGAGGTCATTTTTTCTTCTTTTGGTTAAAGAGCATTTAGCATTGTTAGCATTGTATGGGGTAACAAAGTCAATACCATGGCTACAGAGGAAATTATTACCATGAAATACCATGCCGAGCATTGCTTCAAAAGTGCCAGTAAATGAATGACTGAACTTGATATGCTGTAAAACCTAGGCTCCTACCAAGTTTGTACTCAGTAATGCTTGACTCTAGTGTACATAATACAAAGATATTATAATGTGTAACAAGTTATAATGTTATGAGACTGTACAAACTATGCATTGCATGTACATGTAGTGATGTAAACAGTAACAATGTTGATTTGATAAACAAAGCTTTTTTATTTGCATATCGAACCAAAGAATATGAATCCAAATACATTTACATCTACATTGTACCTTATCCTTTTATAAACATGTGCATTGCTGTCAGCTTTTTTTTCAGCTTTGATTAAAAAAAAGCTCCACTTCCCATTTGAACAGTAGTATTTAATCATTGTTATGTGGCTACCAAATGAGTCAGATTTGACTTGTAAGAGAAGAATCATGAGTGATGTTGTAGACTACATGTATACATTGAGGTAAAACAACAATATGTGTATTGACTTATGCAGTTTTCATAGGCTATTGCATTCAGCTGCTTAAGTGTTCAAGCTTGGCACATAGTGTTACAAACAAGGATGATGACAATTTGTATGACTGTATGAGATTAGCATGAATGTACAAATGTGTCAGTCTGTATTATGAAGTAAGGGGTATATGTTAATAGTTACCCAGCCATTCATTATGTTAATGTATGATAAAGTACAAAGCAAGATATCTTTGCCTGGCAGAAAAAGTGTAGTATGTTTAGACAGTCATTTTATTTGTGAACAGTGTGACATAATTTGGGGTATCAATTGGGGAGATAATAGAATAAGAAATGTACCTCAAGGTCAAAGAGATGCATTATGGAATCATAAAGAAAAACCTCAATAAGTTTATATCTAGCCGAACATTTCTCACAAACAAAATCTACACAACAAAATACATGGTGTTACTGCAACTATACATTGATACCTCGCCATGCAATGCCTCAAAAGACATTAGGTACACATGTAAAGAATGAAATATGTTTTCTGGATGGTGAGTCATTGTGGATAATACTCAGAATAATGCACGGTAACAAAGCTGATAATGAGTCAAAGTGATATCTGGGCCAAGTTGTGGCTTACTTACCATTTTGTGTTTAGGATTGAATTTCCTAGCTTTCTATGCCAACAATGTAAGCTTGGAGTCCTCATTGATCATATTTATGTAGGCATTCTAGCCAGTTGTAAACCTATAAAAACGATGACTTTAAGGCAAAATAAATGAAAATCAAGCGCAATAAATGAGAGATTTTTAATTTTCTGAGACATGTCTGAAATACTATGATATGCAAGAAAACTGTCCCCACATTCAGTTGTTACGTATTTTAATTTCATAAAATCCCATGTGATCACTTAATTTGAATACTCACTGTTTATTGAAAACTAAAGGATGAGAAGTAAAATGTTTTTTCAATTACCACACTCCAAGTAAGGAATTGCTGCTGCATACAGATGAAGAGCTTTAGCATTAGACTCTAATATTGTTCTTTCACAAATGGCAACAACTTTACATAAAACCCCCAATGTTTTCTCTGTTTTTGTAAAGACCACAAGCTGAAGTTGATTGCCGTTTCTTATACCACAGTTTGAATTGAAGCCAAATTGTTTAATAGCTTGACCAGCCCATCTTTTGTTATGTAGATTCTTGCATGATTAGTCTTTGTTTGCCTTTCTTTATGTTCTCAGCTCTTCCATTGTCTAATTATTTGTCTGTATGTGTTTTTGCTCTGTGTGGACCTTATAATACATATTGTATGATTCTAATACAATATTAATATTATTATAATTCTTCTGAATATGGTCAGCTTTATAATGTGAATCAGTATTTAAACCATGTATGCTTACATGTGCGATGAGTGGGAAATTAATTTAAGAATATAATATTTAAACATGGCACATTTGTATAATAAAACTGTCAGAAATTGGTTGTTTTCACATGCACAATTGTGTTTTAAACAACCCATTCATTCTATATGTAAATTATTTCTATTGCCATGTATAAAATAGCAGATTGTTTATAAATCATGATAAAACAGATTCATTTTGTTTTTATTTGTACAACTTATTTGAGATGTCTGTTTGTTTGTGAAGATGAGGCTGTGATAAGTTTTAATTAATTATGAAATAATTCCCAATACAGTGAGTGGTACACCTATAAGGGACATGGGGAGGGGGAGGGGCCTCTTAAGCGCCTCTTGTAGTATTTCTTCTGTGTCTTAGATCCCTGTGCCCTCTTGTATCTCACAGATGTTTCTCAGCCCTGTCTGGATTTATTTCTTAGATTTCCATTTTGCCTTCAGAGTTCTGTGTCCATATTGTGTCCAAACGTCTCGTGTTCTTGTTTAATCCTCACTTAATCCTCATATGGGTTATCACATTAATAGCATGTATCACACATTTCTCTGAATGAATTTTGCGACTTGAAATGTTGATGTTTGTTATTGACCATGTGCCCATTTGTAATGGTTACATCTAAACCGCCCTCTATTGAAATCTGCCCAGCAGTATGGCTTCACATGTCATTACCAGGTAGAAGCTTAATGTTTTGGTTTCAATACATCAATGCATGATATTGCAGAAATCCAGCCATAGCCGTAGCTGTAGCCGCTAATTCAGACATAGCCTAGAAAACAAAAATTAATGACAATCATTATTTCTGATATACTTTCAATTCTATGGTTACTCATGTGTTGACCACAATGATCAATGTTATGTGAGTCACCATGTGATGTTATCCTCGCAGTTACAGGTTGTTATTTTTTTTGCTGCTGCAATATTTAAAGGATTTTCTCATTGTTGTACAATTCACATGCTGGTTTGATTATAAGGTTTACATGTTTGACATCCAAGAATTAGTTCTTGTACAAGAATTAGTTCATGTAATACACTACAAGGGACTTCTTGGGTGACAACTGACAACCCCCACAGGCTTGCCAAAATAAGCGTTTCAGTCATATTAACATTGGTAATGATGAGTATGGAATTCAAAATTAAGACACTTTAATTTTATCTTAAGAGTTGACAATATAGTCATCCAACCTGTGCCTGTAGTAAATATGATTTTATACAATTCCTGATGTAAGTTATTAATTAGGAATGCAGTGGAAAACAAATGAATTTCATGCCAGAATCTTGTAAAATATGCATTTTGTTGGTAGCTTAGTTCCCCTTTGGAAACCTTTTGTTAATAATGTGAAGATTAACTGTGGCTTGCTATTCCTCTTCTATTATTGTAATGACACTAAAACAAGTGCAATACTTGTAACAAGATGAAAACTTAATTTCAATAAAAAAAACCATGAAAGTATATTATTGATTTGAAATTGATTGTTCTGGTTTGATTTTGTATTTGTTAATTAAATCTTTTAGATTTGAAAAATGACAAACAAATCATATTCAAATCCATATTCTACGAAGTATGATTTCGAAAAATACTTTAGCCCATACTTGTTTGGAAATTCATAGTATTTATAGCGTACTAAATGACAGTTTTGCAAGATGTCTGCCACTGGAGAGCAATGTGTTGGGAGAAAACAAACAAAATGGTAAATAACACATGTTTACCACTTAATACTCATCATGCTCATTGGGAAAATCAAATTGTGCAATGAAAGATCACCATATTTGGGAGGATATCATTAATTTCTTGATAAAACAACAAGTACAAATCACTGATTAGCAGAGAAAGATCAAACTTGATAACAGAACGAACGTAGAAAAATAAAATTCCACCATCTCCTTAAAAACAGAAATAGCTAACAGTGACGACTTTAATACATCCGATTGTTTGCTTACGGTAAGTAGAGCCATGAAACTGGGCAATAAACAATGGCCGAAAAAAATGCATTAGTCCAACTCTCTGCGATATATTTATCATGAGATGGTTAATCCACAAGATCAAGTGACGACTAACATTCATATGTTCAAAGGAACAGTAAGAAGCGTTGTAAGCTGGCCAACAAAATGAAGATGGCCCTGGCTCCTATAGTTAGGGCTTTGAGGACATCAGTACTTCTCTGTATCCCCCATCAATGTAAACCTCAACTGTAGAACCTCACACTGCACACACCACTCCTGACAAAGCGCCTATTGAGATAGTTTAGGATTACCGATAATCAAATGGAAAAAGTAAAATCATTCAAGATTCTTTTGGAAATAAAGTGTTAAGAGGCAACACAAGTGACACAGCCATTTCTTAAATTCTCAAAAGTGGCAGGACTAAGTCTTCTAGATATTATACCTTCATAAATTAGGATCAAGAGCCTAAAGAATACACGTCATTGTAATTAACCCAGGGCAAGTATAGTTTGGTCCATTGGACATTTGGGTTTTATCTCTGAATATAGCCAGTACTTAGTCTTTTATCAAACACATTTTTGTTCTTGAAAATACAGCATCATGTACTGCATGGAGATATGGACAATAAACAAACCTTTCATTGGTTCCTAGCAATATTAACAATTGATTTTCAGAGACAAAAAAGGGGTCCTTGAAGCTGCCACTAAGATCTGTATATCTACATAGTTTCAAGTTGAGCCTTATCGTGGCAGCAACACCATCAAGCTGCCGTCCCTCCATAGTTGGACACCAAGATACCAGCAACCCCATGTTTCAAAAAAATCTTGCTTTTAGCAGTTATCATTTTCCCCCAATACAACCAAGCAAGAATATGTTGCCTTTATAAGCAGTTGTATGTCATAAAACCTTATGTTAAGGTTATGCAGTTTGGTAAAGGATTTCTAAACGAGGGAACATGTCAAGGGGTATATACCAAGACAATCCCGAGAGGCATGGCAAACAAATTATTCAATTGCCTCCATGAAAAAGTATCATTTATGTCTGATACGCTTTTATAAGAACTTTTTGTTGTAGAATTAGTTGACATTGTGAATGAAAAACAATCTGATTAAGATCTCACATCGATCGTGGTGATTTGGTTGTTATGAGTTAATGTCTGCAAATGATCTTTTGTTGGTTCTCAAAGGTTGGTCAACTGTGACTATATGAGGCCCTTGAAACCTGCAGCTTGTTTGACTAAACTTGCTGTAGCCTCATTCTCCTATATAGGAAGTTGAGCTGTATCAACAATAAAGGTTTTCTTTGGGACTGCTGCGTCAACATCTTATAGGGTTTTAAAAGAAAACATGTTAAAAATACACCGAAAACACGTCAACAAAATTTGTCATTACAAAAATCAGTAACTATTTTGTATGCTTTATGGAATCATCATTCTTTTCATGGCTGAAACTAGCAGCAGATGACCGTCTTTTACCTGCAGGTGGTGCAAAATCCTCATAAAAACACAAATTTCTTATTAATGTAATGGTTTCTGGGAAGTGTATTTTTGTTTTCAGTTACATTTTGCCCCTGCAATTTCTCCATCCTGGTGTACTATTCCATTGTTAGCAGTACAGGACTGACACATATACTTGAAACTGGATGTGGTGACCAAGGGTAGTAGTATCTCGACGGGAAACATCTCTAACATCATGGTCTGAGCCGATACCTGATGATAGAGCAAATACAAGACCAATATACATATGTGTTGGCTAGCTGGGCCAGTTGAACTGGAGTTAACAAGACCAGTATCCTCTCTTGATGTATCCCAACATATGCATAAAATAATAAACCTGTGGAAAGTTTGGTTCAACTGGTCATCGAAGTTGCAAGAAAATAATGGAATGAAAAACACCCTTGTTGCAATGTGTTTTCAGATGCCTGCGAAAGGCCTCGAAGCCTTTTTCAGATTAAAATATTCTTGTGAAAATAACCTATTTCTCTAAAACTACATTACTTCAAAGGGTGTCTAACAATGAATTATAATATTAACAGCTTTCTATTGCTGTTAATAACCGAATATAGTAATCACCGAAGTACACCCTGCCTTTAAGTTACTTTTAACAACCAAATTAAAAGAGCAACTTTAGGCCCTACAGGCCGGTTATTAAACATAGCAGTACACCAGTGCCTGCAGTGATATAAAATGCCAGTAACATTAATCTGTACTGTTTTCTTTCATATAGAGTTTATTTTGTTAACATTAAATTCCTTGTACATTTCCCAGCAAAAGTCCAAATATTTGACCATGTGGTGTCAATCTCCCTAATTGATTGATTACTACTCACTGTACCAAGGCCCACCTTTGTTCACTTTGTCCTCCTTACCATTATTTCATCACCTCAGTAAAAAGCCCATTATAACATCCCTCTTGTCTCTAGTTTTATTGCTTTTAAATTGGATAGTCAACTCACTCTATTTCCAACCGCCAAACAAGACACATGTGTCTGAGCTTTAGTTTGTAAAATACTGGGTTTTTAAAAATTAAGTCACTGTAAGATCACCATTTGTGTGAATTCCATATTATTCCATCAACAAACCCCCAGAATCTTTTTATTTCGGAAGTGGCCCTACATTGAATGTAAACAATAAAATAAAAAAAGGCCTCAGAAACATTTTAGTCCGATTGGATTGGTCGACTGGCCACAGGTCCAAAAACGCGCCAACGGTTCTTCATCATCCTTCACCACGTGTCGTTTCCAGAGGCCGTTCACCATGCATATAAAGCGTTGAGGCGCTAGACTTGGTTCAAGTCGGGTCTCGTGCTAACCGAGCTTTTTTAATGTGCGCCCTCTAGTGCCAATTAGTTGCCAAACTAGACGTGTTGTGAGAGCAGTTCGTGAATGGTAGCGCCCTCTCGTGGGGAAAACTGTGATAAATCAACAAGAGAATGTCTTAACCAAGACTAGGGAGATCAATGATCAAAACATGTTTGTTTTGAGCCAGATGTTTGTGTGATACAGATATCTTTTCTCCAGTAAGTCATAACGCGATATCGGCGACTACGTTAACAAAACGAACGTCGCCATCAAGACTACGCACACAGTAACCGGGGGTCCCCCACAATCGGCCATGATACCGATGCAGCGCGCCATATCGATACCTTTATACCTCGTCACACTTATTAATAGTTCAGACGATTCTAAAGCTGTTCCTCTATCTCGTGAAGGCACGATTGTTAACATAAATGAGTGAGTGTACTGCTGATAACATCTACTTCAAACTTCAAGGAGACTATTCCATGTATTCCGCACCAACCACTGCTGCAGTGACCTAGTCCTAGTGTTACCTTCGATCCTTACTTTCAAGTTGCAGGTTGGTTTGGTCTTTTTTCCTTCCTTCCTCTACATATCCATAGAGTCCATCTCTCCATGGGTGTACTGAGTGTGTGAGTAGCTAAGCTGCTGATTTCATCTGGCTCTTGCTTTTAACTCTTTCTTTAGTAGTTTATTAACACTGAGTCACTGTTAAAGGAACATTACAGAATTGTTTTTTGCTAACAAAACAGTTGATTGCAGTGTAAGCACTTTATGTGATCTACCATCCATATACATAAACTGACAAACCTGTAGAAGGTTGAGATCGATCAGCCATCTGGGTCACAAGAAAATAGTCAAAAACCGATTACACATTTGCATGAAATCATATAGATTCAACAAATGAATAAAACGCTCACTGAGCGATAAACTCCAATCGGGAAATTAGTTTATTCATTGCTCATCAAATATGGCATTTCAGACAGAAATATTTCAAGGGATGTTTTCTACTATCATCATCATTAGACCGTGTAAGTTTTATGTAAATGTGTGATCAAAAAGTATATTCTACAAGTTTTTTTCTTACCAAATCTGTAATGTTCCTTTAAACGTGAATGTTTGTCAAGGGACTCAACATGCTCAATTCGTGGATCTCTTGTGTTAACTCAATCAAGAGTCTTAATAATATAATCACTTTTGTTGTTGTCAAACATGTCAATACATGAGATATAAATGCGAACATGAAGCCCAATTCCGAGGCACAACCATGCACGTTACAATGGCGTGGTTGTGTGGCTTCATACGTATGAAGCCACAACCACGCACAACCACGGTGTGGCTTCATTATGAAGCCACAACCACGCACAACCACGGTGTGGCTTCATAGGTATGAAGCCAACCACCATGGTTGTGGCTTCATAATCATATGAAGCCACAACCACGAGACGGTCAGGGTGACTGGATAGGAGGGGGGAGGGGGTGAGGGTTTGTGGTTTGGTGAGGGTTAGGGGTAGGGTTAGGGGTAGGGGTAGGGGAGGGGTAGGGGTTGGGGTAGGGGAAGGGTTAGGGGGTAGGGTGAGGGGTAGGGTGAGGGGTAGGGCTAGGGGAAGGGTTAAGTGTAGGGGTAGGGTTAGGGTTAGGGTGATGAACACTCCCCCCCCCCTTTCATCAAATCTGTAATGTTCCTTTAAACGTGAATGTTTGTAAAGGGACTCAACATGCTCAATTCGTGGATCTCTTGTGTTACTCAATCAAGAGTCTTAATAATATAATCACTTTTGTTGTTGTCAAACATGTCAATACATGAGATATAAATGCGAACAGACGTATGAAGCCCAATTCCGAGGCACAACCATGCACGTTACAATGGCGTGGTTGTGTGGCTTCATATGTATGAAGCCACAACCACGCACAACCACGGTGTGGCTTCATTATGAAGCCACAACCACGCACAACCACGGTGTGGCTTCGTACGTATGAAGCCAACCACCATGGTTGTGGCTTCATAATCATATGAAGCCACAACCACGAGACGGTCAGGGTGACTGGATAGGAGGGGGGAGGGGGTGAGGGTTTGTGGTTTGGTGAGCGTTAGGGGTAGGGTTAGGGGTAGGGGTAGGGGAGGGGTAGGGGTAGGGGTTGGGGTAGGGGTAGGGTTAGGGGGTAGGGTGAGGGGTAGGGTGAGGGGTAGGGCTAGGGGAAGGGTTAAGTGTAGGGGTAGGGTTAGGGTTAGGGTGATGAACGCTCCCCCCCCTTTCACCAAATCTGTAATGTTACTTTAAACGTGAATGTTTGTCAAGGGACTCAACATGCTCAATTCGTGGATCTCTTGTGTTACTCAATCAAGAGTCGTAATAATATAATCACTTTTGTTGTCAAACATGTCAATACATGAGATATAAATGCGAACAGACGTATGAAGCCCAATTCCGAGGCACAACCATGCACGTTACAATGGCGTGGTTGTGTGGCTTCATATGTATGAAGCCACAACCACGCACAACCACGGTGTGGCTTCATTATGAAGCCACAACCACGCACAACCACGGTGTGGCTTCGTATGTATGAAGCCAACCACCATGGTTGTGGCTTCATAATCATATGAAGCCACAACCACAAGACGGTCAGGGTGACTGGATAGGAGGGGGGAGGGGTTAGGGTGAGGGTTTGTGGTTTGGTGAGGGTTAGGGGTAGGGTTAGGGTTAGGGGTAGGGGTAGGGGAGGGGTAGGGTTAGGGGTTGGGGTAGGGTGAGGGGTAGGGTGAGGGGTAGGTCGAGGGGAAGGGTTAGGGGAAGGGTTAGGTGTAGGGGTAGGGTTAGGGTTAGGGTGATGAACGCTCCCCCCCCCTTTCACCAAGGAAGAACCCAACCAAGTAATAAACGTGCATGGTTGTGCCATAGAAAAAAGCGAGGAATTGGGCTTCATACGTCGTGACGCATATATGCCTCCAATACATCATCTTTAGACGACTTCCACACGGTGAATGGGTAATCAAGAACCTTGTACTGATCTGGTAGTGGTAAAAAAACACACATCTGAAATGCCTCGGACATTTTTTTAAAATTGAATAATTTGGAACCTCTTGCGTGTAACTTATTTGCATGCTGAGGTCATAACACTATGGGAGTATTGCATATTCCTTCAACTTGTTCCCCTAACTCCTAAGGCTAGATGTAACATTTTCTACCTGCCAAACATCAAGTCTCCTCGTTGACCAAAACTTGGAGATAGGTAAGGTTCCACTGCACTAGTAAGTTGTATACAAAAAGTTCGAGTATTTAGTCCTACTACAAGGTACAAAATTATGTCATACTGTCAGGGCCATAAATCTTGAATCATTTTAACACGGCAGTTAACGGTTGCATGGCTTCTGACTGTTACCCCCGAACAAAGATATTGACAAAATATGGAGACCGCCAACATAGGGCTAGATAGCTCAGTTGGAATAGTGAATTTTGTAGGGAAATCAGCCTTATTAACATTCAATTTATTGGCTTCAGTTTTGGACCAGAAACCAAGTAATCCTTATTCAAAGAAGGACGATAGTCATTTACAATGAGACGTACACTCACTGTCCATGATCGCACTGAGTATTGTTTTAAGTAGGCCTAGGCCCATATGTACACAAATTATTTAAAGCAAGAGATCACGGTGCACTGAATGCGCGTGCACGTTGTGTAACATAGGCGAACATTAACTTGAATAATTCAACATCATCCAGCCAATGGGAAGCGAAAATGCAAATGATGGCCTTTACCACGCTGGGAATTTTGTTTTCGCATCCCGGAAGTTAGAATGCTCGCGAGACTTGCACAGTCTATTGGGGACAGATTTCCCTAGACACCGGCTATAGTCTTGATTGGTAGAGCGCCGGGATGTTAATCCGGAGGTCGTTGGTTCAAATCCCGCCCTAGTCAATTTTTCTTTGTTCAACCCCAAACCAAATAAAATAAACTAGTCTATACAAGTACAATGCAGTGCACTACATGTTTGTACTATATTCGTAAATAGCCTGGACAGTTAATCCACTCAACTGATTGGTTGAGAGGAGATCATGTGGCTATGTTTAAACGTGTAATATAAACACGGTGAGGAGTGTTTGAACATACACATGGCGTGCAAGCTTACAGAGGTGCTAATTTGTGCAGAAAGCATTCAATACATACCATTACGCAATGAAAAATCTAGTACTATCACGCAAGTGTACAAACAACCCTTGAGCAAAGCATGCAGTTTGTCCTTTTCGCAAAACCGAGTTCAAGGACGTGACAGGAATTGAAAACTTATAGAAAGGTTTTACACATTTTCCAACATTACTATAATGCTTTTTGACAAAAAAGGTATTTATGAATGGGAATAATAAAAGAGTAGTGACTTGGTCTTAAACTGCTGGTTAAAACCTTGTAGGGTCGTGGCCGCAAGATAAAGGACCTTCCCTTCGGCTCAGTCCTATATTGCACGGCCACTACTCTACCGGTTTCTAACGGCCGATTACGACCTTGTCACCACTCTTTTATCCCATAATCTTACTCCCTACTTGCTGGACAGTTACAAGTGTAATGCATACCACTGTTAGAAAAACTCACTATGCGAGCACAATTTGTGTATAATGTGTGTACACAGCACTATAATTGTAAATTTGCACAAAAAGCACTTTGTAAGAGAGGGGAATGAGAGAAGACCAAGTTAAGAATGATGACATAAGGCAAAAGTTGGTGTCAAACTTGAAAATTGAGGGCACTATAGCGCAGCAGTCTTCAGCATTATTAGAAGCTATACTTCATCATTGTTAGAAGTCCTACGGCGATATTAGCTGTTATAAGTGATAATTTGTGGGACCTACCTGTGCTTGATATCCAAAGGCTTTCTGAATACTGTATTTGAAAAAAAAGCATAATGCTGGTTGGATTGTTATTAGTCAATGCACCTTCTAAAAATGACATGTTTTCCATTTTTTTCTGACATCAAGTTTTAAAATCAGAATTTTAAAGATATTGTAACAAAAAAGCTCCCACACCTACTTATCCTTTTTCAAAACGGCATGTTATCTGAAACATGACTTTCTTGTTGTGGGTCTTACCACATGTACCAGTAAGATGGGCATTGAAAGCATTAGTTACTTTGCATTTAAAGCTTCATATTGTATAGTCTGTACTTACATCACATTCATGCAATTGAACCAGAATTATATACTCACACACACAGATTCTTGTCATTTGATTGGTAGACACGGTAGACTTGTGTCGTCCATTATTTTGCAAAGTACTGCTGCAATACTCAAAATTTAATACTGTACATGCACCCTTCCAATTTGGATGATTATTGGATGCTTCGCAGTGTTGTTTCCAATCTTTTCTGCTCGATTGTACGAATGAGGCAATGTCGTGTCATAGGTGATTTAATGTCAACATGGAGTCGTTCATGTCTTTAAAAAGAGTTTTTATAATTTTCAGAGTGTGGGGTGGTTGAGTTTTTGTTTAAACAAAAATCAAATGACAAGGATCTTTGAGTGAGTTGTATAAAACGAATATTTAATGCATTTCATTGTTGCGTTGTCCTGAAATGGAATAGTCCAGATTGCACATCGCGGTTATATTCTGCCTCGGTGCACTTACATGCATCCAATATTTGCATAATATTTCAAAATCTAAGATTTAACAACTTTCATTGTACATTGATGTATATTGACAGATTCAAGATGAAACGAAATGATTTTTATGAACTGAGCGGGCAACAGCAGGGATATGGTCAGCAGGTATGTATAGAAAAATAGTAAGGGATTAATTATGGAGGATCAATGGGGCAGGATCATTGAAGGAGGATTGATGTCAGGATCAATGATGGAGGATCAGAGGGGTAGGATCAATGGGGCAGGATCAATGGGGCAGGATCATTGAAGGAGGATCAATGTCAGAATCAATTAGGTCAAACATAAGGTAATTCCAAGTGGTCTTAAATTCCAGCATATCATGGCCATTTATCAGCCAATGCTTACGGCCAAGGTTTTTCATTCACGATGAATGTATCTCATATTTTCTTCAAAGAGAGCAGCAAATCCTGGTGCTTTTTATTAAAACCTTTGTTGTCTTTTCTTTGTTCTTTGTTTAGTCGGGGTTTCATTGTGACAATAATATTCTCTAAATTATTTTGCAGGTTCAGGGGAAACTTTTTTAATTTTTCAAAAAATTGTTGTGGGGCTCAGACTTCATCACACTCAACACTCCCCAAGAGCAAGGGAAATGATACATTATTGCTTTCTCTATCAGTCTGGTGATTTTCCATTTGATAGGCCCAAGGACAGAAACAGATGACAAACACACCTCAGATTCAGCCTCACCAGAAGCTAAATGTCATAACAAGCAAGCAAGCTGAAGCAATCCGTACTGGTGAGGATGTGGGCTTGAACCCTATCATTGCAAAAGGTGCTCCTAAGAAGGTTAGTCAAAAGTTATGTCAAGAAAACAAAAGAGAAAATTAATGTACATGAAATATGTGTAAAAAATATCAAAAACTGGTTCATTGTCCAGACTTTGTGGAGTGTTTTGCCAAGCGCTGCAGTGTGTTGTTTAGAGTTTGAACTGCAGATTAGCTGAGAACACAGCACTTGTGTCATTGAACAAGATAATGCCTTTTTTACCATCTTCGTCCTTCATACTTCCTTCAGAGAATAATTTTCTTTTCTAAATCTCCCTCATGAGCAACATAATTGTGACAACAATTTAATGAAGAAGGCAGTAAAACGTTTTTGTGAACGAGTGGTATGGCGGAGGGGCTCGTTGCCTTGCTATACAAACATTGTATTCATTTTCCAACATCCTTCATTCGGCTGTAAAAGCTGAAATTCGCTCTAAATTAAGAACGTCATAATTTGATACCTGGGTTATATAAGTTTATTTTGTTATCGGAGCTGTATACTTGTACATGAGTCAAACTCCGAATGCCGTTGAGGGCAGCAAACATGTGTTTAGGTCGCTTTTGATGTATGCGTTTCTAGACTTGAAGGTTCTCCACCTTCCTTGCTTTGATATTAGGTGAGATGGAATTTAGGCAGACGCGCCCCCGATCTCAGGCTATGGAGGCCCAAACTATGGGTTTTCTGGGACAAAGGCTTAAATTAGAGCTTCAAGCACTATTTCTCTAGTTCTAGTGTAACTGAGTTTGTGAGTTATTGGAATAAGACTGCTTTTTGTATGCACTATTCTATGGAGAACTGGTAGGGCGGTATTGGGTGGGTCACCCAAGGCTTGGAAGTACCGTTTGGTAATTACGAATGGACAGGTTGGTTTTAATGTTCTGGCCATGGTGATGTTGTTGCCCTGGCAAAATTGGTTGGTTTTTGACTTAGTTAAGGTTATGACTAGCCTATCTTTCAAAATACTGCAACCCTCTCTTCTTACGTTGCTAATGTCGCTGTAACGAAGAAAATTAGCATAGCAGACAAAACATGTAAACAGTATGCGCAGGTCGTCTAGACCTGCCTCAGATTGTCTGTGTGCGTTGTACAGGTTTGCCATTATCTCTGGTGTTACTTGTTCTTTTCTCTTTGGAGTTGCTGCTGTTAATCTCCGGTAGCCTTGTAGTGCTGTTTTCATTAATGGGTTGTTTTTGGGAGATGGTAGTCTGGCTAAACTGTGGCTGCAGATTTCTGCATATCTGGGAGAAGTGACGATATGTACAGGGCATAATCAAGCGGTTGGGTTGGAAAAACTGTTATTTCGTTCTTGGATGATGCCCAGGTTTCTTACTTCCTCTAGGATCCGCTGTACTTTTTCATAGTTGATGGTGTCTTTGCTGACATGAGGGGGTGTCGGGATAAGTTTAATGGTGATGTTCCGTAGGCTGGGGTCATTTAGAATTTCAGACAGTTCTATCCATCCATCTGCAATTTAGAAAACAATTAAACAAAGCAGCAAAATTTGATTTCAGTATCCGTAAAGAGTTTCATCGCAATGTCAGGGTTCTCCACACGCGGTTTTGTCAAATACAAAATGCGCCCGGACAAAAGATGTAGCGCCCGGACAAAATCGTCGTGCGCCCGGACAAAAAAATTTGCGCCCGGGCAAAATTGTCAGCAGTACAAGTAATTCTACTGCATAACACTCACACATAGAAGGGGAACCTGGCATCGGGAATCATTTTAATTGCGATTTGATCTCAACACGTGAGTCGGGGGCTAGACCTTTGATTAGTAAGTCTTTGATTAAAGCTGTTGTTGTTCATTTGTCATTAAGCGCTATTTCCCATTACACTTTATAGCTATGTCGTCATGCCGTTCCACCAAGAGAGGGCGCTTTACAAAAAAAAACTATTAAGAAAGCCAAGACCTTGAGCCAAGACTAAGTGCACACGATCTTTCACGTGTGTGATGGACGCATCGCGCTTGTGGAACACATTTCAAAGGAACGTCACAAAAACATATTGAAGATGAGGACAAACAACACATTGTTACCAAGTAAGAATTGTGGCCTATATTGTTTCTGTTAATGTTTCGTCCACGCTGAAGTAAAAAGCCTGATATTCAGACTGTAGCGCTGGCCCAAAATTCGGACACGGATTTCGCTTGCTTAAATTTTCCGCTTTTTTTTTCGGCGTGACCCGCTCACATGCCTGGTTGAATATCGTACAATTTTAATGATAAGTGGAATCCTATATTTAAAAAAATTCTGACTGTCTGATCAAAGAAAGACTGTGCTCTGAAAGACTACCGGCAGGACCGTGCGTTAGGCCCAGTTACAATATGTAAAAGGAATTAGGAACCCTTATTTATAACGTAATTTGCGCTTGCACATTATAAGCATTGCTTGCGTGAAAATCACCCGGCGGCCGGCGCCGCCAGTGTGCGCCCGGACAAAATTTGACCCTGTGGAGAACCCTGAATGTGATACGAACAAAAATTGAAAAAGCATAAATATTTTGCTGGCACTAAGGTCGGGCGGGTCAATTCAATTTGATGCGATTCAAACTCACAAAGATTCTTTATATACCAATTGAAGGAGTACATCTAACGGAACTACACTTTATAATAATAATAATTAAGAATATTAGGCATTTGTGATGCCCCAAATCAATCAAAGAGATTTTCAAGGCACAGAGAAGCAGAAAATGTAAAACAAAAAAATACAATTATATCCAGTGAAAAGAAAGCGAAACAACTATTAGGGAAATGTACAATAATTAACAATGGATACCAACAAAACTATGAATTAAAGAAATACATCTTGAAAAGGTGAGTTTTGAGAGTAACTTTGAAAATCTGAACATAAGAAATATTACAGAGATCTTGAGGAAGTTCGTTCCAGAGAGAAGATCAAGCATGTGTGAATGAACAATTCCCCCCATAAGTTGTGAGTTTTACAGCTTTGAAAACAAGTGAAAATGAATTGGAGGACCAAAGATTTCTAGAGGGATGATATTGATTGAACAGATCAGTATCGTGTTCAGGAGAAGAACCTTGGTAACTTATATACAATTCTGGAAGGCATAGGGAGCCAATGGAGAGACTAATACTGGTGTGATGTGACTTCTACGTTTAGATAATGTAACAATCCAGGCAACTGTGTTTTGTAGTCTTTGTAATCTGGCAAGCTGAGTGCTTGGTAATTGATAGAGAAGAGAATTACAAAAATCTAAACTGGATGAAATAAGGGCATGAGGGAGGTGTGGGGTGGGTGAGTGAGGGGGGGGGGGGTTGTAACTCAAATCAATGGCAGACTTCTTGGTGCCCAACATCAGTCTGAACTTGTACTGATCATCGCTCGATGGCCGTGTAAATTCCCCAATTCGTAGAGGAACCGTTGGCGCGACCTGGGCATTGGACAAGGGTTGCATGCCCCCTTTGGTAAGCAAGTCTATGTGCTACAAGGCACTGCTGTTGTGGGGATGGGCGGGTATGGGAAAAGGGTTATAGCTACTCAATGGAGAATGAGTTGAAAATCAACTCCCTTTGTGAATGTATCCTGGGATAACTACATAGAGGGCCTGTGTTTCACACACATGAAGGAAAGTTGATACACATGGAAGAGTAGGGGTTAACCCTAATGCTTCTTGTATGCATGTCGTAAGTGCTGTAACTTACAGATTTCCTTAGGTCAGTGAGGGGCCTTGATATTTGTGTGCAAGAAGCATTAGGATTAACCCACAGATATTTGACTTTGAATGGTTGATTATCTTAAATAACTGAATGAATTTCATTAAGAGAATGAAATTTTCAAATTTTGCAAGATTTAGACCAAACCTAAGTACACAAACTTGCATGCCACTTATCTTTTATCTGTAACACTCCATTCATTTCACAAATTGACAATTCATTTTTTCTGATTTTCTACCAATCTATGTTTTTATGGTTAATACTGACTGCGTAATCTGACAGGTGGATCCTGCACTGATAGAAGAATTCATGTTGGGAATGAAGAATCCAGTCATGGCTCTGAATGAATTCTGTCAAAAACAACGACTGTCGATTAAGTTCCAGGAGGAAGCAGCTAGCTCTTCAGGGAGCATTATGAATCTCAAGTTTGGCTCAGTTGCTATCGTTGATGGTGTACGACACACAAAAGGTCAGTAGGAATGTAAGACTTGGTAAGAGATTATCTACAGCTTGTACCGACATCTTACAAACTATTTTATTAATTGTAGCTGCATCATTGTTAGGGGTCAGTGTTACTTAATCATCCGTATTTCAAGCAGTACCTGAATTGTTGTTTTTAGCCCATCGATAACCGTTATTTTTGTAAACGTGTAACTGTTTCTGGAATGCATGATTACCAGGCTGTGTAACCATCCGTTTCAGAAACAAAATTCAGAGATAGAAAAGAAATCATTTACATGACTGCGCATGTGATAACAAAATTTTGTCTTCATCACAGCATTTTGACTTCAAGCAATCACCCGGTAAAAAAAAAAAAAAATGAGAAAAACAACAAAAAAACAAACAAGAAGAAAAAAATATTACATTGCACTGTAAAATAATGTTTTCATTCAACTAGCAGGTACATGTAACTCATGCATATCTATACTTGGGTCCTGCTAGCTGAGCTAATTAGGTGCTTTGAGCAATGCTTTGGAACATCTCTTGTTCTGTTTTTTTGTATTTTTATGAGGTGTTTTGAGCATAGCTCGGAACATCTTGTTTTTGTTTGTTTTTTGTTGTAGGTGTTCAGGAACTCCACAACAACACCTCGTGAAGCAAGCCAAAGTGTTTTGTATCCGTGTGTGTGTTTTTGGTTTAGGCATTCGGAGCAATGTTCGTAATGCCTCTTGGTTTTTGGGGTTTACCGTTAGGTGTTCGAAGCATAGCTCATACACCTTTTTTTAAGGTGTTCGGAGCAATAGCCCGAACAACTCATTGTTTTTGTTTGTTTAAAACAAAAAAATTATATATATATTTTGTTCTCTTCAGAGTCATTTGTCCGCAAAATAAACACATAGTTGCAGGGCTTTTATCTGGTTGAAAAAATAGAACTATTGATGTCATGAAACATAAGAGCGCCCTCTAGCTGCACTTTTAAAATAGTTCAAAATACACTTTTACTAGATGTCTGTGGCAAAGTTTATGATAATCTTTCAGAACAGGTATACATACTAACCTTCATGAAGACAACATATGTTTGTAGTCGTAGATTGATAACATCATCATCTGTCGTGTGGTATTGCCTTGAAGGTGCGCTATTTGAAGCCATGTATCTACTTAACCACTAGTCCGACTGAGTTGAAACTTAGTGTATTGTTAGACACCCACATTGACTGCAAACTTTGATGTGACGTTTTTATGACGTCATAGTAAGACATTTGCTAACAGAAGACACCACTGGAGTGACGTCATGATGACGTCATCAGGTGACAAATCACATTAAATTAAAGTTTAATATAAAAAAAAAATCACAATTCATGAGAAAAAAAACAGTAGACTTTTACAATCTACACATCATAGGAAAGGTCTTCAAAATAAGAATTAAACAAAAGACAGTATAGTGGCATAATGGGCATGGTAACTTAATTGGCTTGAGGCCATAAGTCACTAATGCTCTCTTTAATGGAGTTTACATTTTTTAGTTATCTCTTCCTACAACTACACAGGCATTGGGAGAACAAAGAAAGAAGCCAAAAGTGATGCTGCCAAAAATGCCCTATCTAGTGTTCTCGGTCTGACCCCAGATGATGTCCATGAACCAGAGTTAGGAACTGTAATATATGACAGTCGAGGCCGCAAAGTTACTTTGATAGAAGAGAAACCTGCTGCCAAATCTATGGTTCCACATCCTGACACAGAGAAGAGCTATAGCAGTGGTGGTCATTATCAGCTGAATGCAAACACTGCGCCTACTGTGACATCCAAAGATGCTTGGAATATCAATAAGCAAGAGAATTATGCAGAGTATCAAGTGAAAATGGCTCAGCAGACTAACATGGCTACGCAGAGAGTCCAAGGTATAAAGATGAAAATGAGATCAGTTTTAGTTGATGGTACCACAAAGGCAGGAGTATGGCTAATTAACTAATTAAAATAATGTTTGTGTGTGGATTAAATGGTCTTTAACATATATGACACATGATTGGTAGTGATGAAAAATGGTAAATAATTTAATCTGAAAGCTTACATTTGAAATATTTTGGCATTTAAGAAAGTTGTCTTTCAATACCCAAATTCAAATAGAATGAAATGAAATGAACATTTAATGATATAAACAGTTATATGGTGGTTTCTAACAAATGGGACAACACAGTTTGATGATATGTTTAGTTTTGGTTGTGTAGTGTATTTATTGGTAGTATTTGATAGTATGGGAACGAATGTACTGTTTCAAAAAGAATAAATGGTGCATTTTACTTCTTTATCCCTAAGACCATAGTGTCTTTGGCTAGAGACTGTCCGGAATGCTCCAATTCATATGCAAAGGTTATTAAGGTTTTTGAACTAAACATCAAAAGATGTTGCAGTTACACGCCATGTATTTCACATGTGCACAGGAGTTTTTAGGACACAATATGGGGAAACTCTGTTTGGATGTTCCCTTTTTGACAATTTATTAACTCCAGAGAGCTACAAACTTCATCAGATAGAAGTACTAAATTAGAAGCAGTGCCAACTACAGACCATCTTTTCTGTTAAAACATGTTTAATGTGGGTACAAATTTGAGTGCATGTATGAAGTTGAGAATTTGGAAGTGTGACATTTAGTTGATTTTGTGTTTGTGTTAATGACAGCTGTAAATGTACAAGAAACAAAGACTCCTTCTGCACCATCCCCTGCACAGACAGCTTCACCATCCCGTATAACGACAGCTCCTGTGGACCAAAAAACACTGCCAGGACAAACCAAACTACAACAGCCAGAGACATTCAACTTTGGCCGGGGTGTCCTCAACCAAGAGGTAATGAAAAACTGTTTGCAGGGTGTATCACCTGGTCACCACCAAGGGCATCAGCAAGCACATCAATCACTACCCTATGTCAATCAGCAGGGATATACTGGCATGCAGGATACAGCTGACCAAGGTTACCAGCCTCAAACAGCTGGTTTCCAGCCACCGTATGGTACCACTCGGGCACAGTCTTCATACAGCACTCCTTCAGTTGGTACCCAACATCACAATGTCCCAAATAAATCAAGTCAAAGTGCTCCATCTGCCTGGAGTATTGGTATTAAGTCAGCTGACCAATCTCAGAGGCAGTATCACCAGAGTTACTCTGATGTAGACTCATGGTCTTCATCAAGTAGTGGACAAAGTAGCCAAGCACCAGGGGGGTATCTCAACCAGGGACAGTCAGGTTTATACACAGTGTCAGCAGATACTGATGCATTCCCAACATTAACTCGGGATCCTGCAGTACCTAAACCACATGCATCTCATTCTAAACAACCCTCCAAGTCCAATCCACAAAGAGGACAGAATATCAACTACCAGCCATATGTTGAGCCATCCTTTGATTTTGAAGAAGTTCCAGGTACTGCGTTTCCACAGTTTGGCGTCAAAAAAAAGTTTACTTCTGCACGAGTCATTGGTCAGCCACAACAACCAGGCTCTTCACCATCTTTAAAATCAGCAAGTGTGGGTGCTTTGTCTCAACATTCTAGCTCACAAGGTGGCTGCTTTCCTGATCAACCAGCCTCTGTGGTGTTATCACACCATGACCAATTCCAAGCTGCATCTCAACAGAGCCATACAGCACAACCTTATCCCTCAGAGTTTCATGCTACGCAGGCCCAAAAGCCTCCAATCTCTACACCCCAATCCCATTTACCCCAATGCCATGCATCCCAAAGCCATGTACCCCAAACATGTGCATCTCAATCTGATGCACACCAACCCAATGTACCCCATGATGGTGCACCTCAACCCCATGCACACAAACCTGACCCTTGGCCCACACCGGTTGGAAACACACAATCTATCCTCAACTGTGGTCCGACAGTAGCTGATCAAATTGCTGAGATTGCTACAAGTATCCCCAGAGTAGGAGCACCATTTTCAGGCTGTAACCGGATTGAGGCACGCAAGAGCTATGCTGCTTTTCTGCTGCAGAGAAGTGAGTTGGAATTTATCCTCTATAATCAACCAATTATACTGACATTTTTTAGATGTTCAAATTTGTATAACAACCAGTTATTATCACCTTGTGGTGATTATGAATAGACTGACTGGTTTTGAATCAATTTTGTGATCAATGTTTTGGCTTGTTTTTTTAATTATATTTTCAGGTCCACAAGGGAAGCACGAATTGATAAGTCTTGGCACAGGTGTAGGAGCAATAAATGGACGTAATATCAGCAGTGATGGACGATGTATAATAGATCTTAATGGACTAACCATTGCTCGTAGAGGTCTTCAGAGGTAATGTGTTGTTAGGGCCAGTTTCATAAAAGCTGCTTAAGCAGATTAAGGTTACCAGCCTAAGGTTACCAGCCTAAGGTTACCAGCTCAAATCCCATGTCTTCTGTTATTTGGGGACAGGTTTCCCAACCATTCTTACTGAGCAGACTTTAAAGACACTGGACACCTCTGGTAATTGCCAAAGACCAGTCTCTCTCACATGGTGTATCTCAACATATGCACAAAATAACAAACATGTGAAAATTTGAACTTAATTGGTCGTCGAGATGATAATGGAAGAAAAAACTTCCTTGTCACACGAAGTTGTGTGCTTCACGCATGAGGTCTCAAAATCAATTCAAATATTTTACTGAGAAATTACTTCTTTCTCAAAAACCACGTTACTTCAGAGTGAGCCGTTTCTCACAATGTTTTATACTATCAACAGCTCTCCATTGCTCGTTACCAAGTAAGTTTTTATGCTAACAATTATTTTGAGTAATTACCAATAGTGTCCAGTGCCTTTAAATCTAAATGTCATTTAGATTCATGAAGACAACATGACTTACAATTCAAACCTTTCATGGAACCAGAAATTGTGTTTAAGGATGTTACAACACTGCAGTTAATATGGTCTTTTAAAAAAGGGTAAGAGGCATGCACTGAAGTTTTGTCCTATTAACAGTTACTTTGGTGTTTTGGTGATATTTTGTTGTTGGGGGGGGGGGGTAGGGTGAAGGGAGGGGAGTATTTGGTATTTTCTGTTTCACCTTTGACCATAGGGTTCAACGACCTCAACTTGATCCTAACTTGATACTTATCTTTGACAGAAACTTGATACCTATCTTTGACAGAAACTTGCTTACAAGCAATCCATCCTGAGGATTTAGAAATATGAACTTTGTTTTTATTACAAGTATGTCTTTTACACACAATATGTTTTGGAGCTAGAGTGTTGGGTCATTGTGTGATTATGAACTGACTGACTTGTTGGAAGGTTAGGAGAAAAGTATAAAGAATGGCTATAAACATGGTTTTTAATTTTTTAGATCAGGCATCAATCTGAAATGTCTGTTTTCTACTTCCAGATACTTGTATCGTGAGCTCAAGAATTACTATGAAGGTAATCGTCATATTAGTATCTTCACCAATCAGAGTAGCAGTCAGCTACTGGCACTCAAAGAAGGTGTAACACTACACTTGTACATGAATGCTGCACCCAGCGGTGATGGGGCAAGATTTGTGCGTGATTGCAACGGGAGAATCACTGAAGCAGACCTGCAACTCATGATGTTTGGAGCTCACTACCCAGTGCAAGAACCAGATACAGCACAGGGGAAGCTCACTGCTATATGTGCAGGTGGTGAGTATAGTAGCATAGCATTTTGATAGATAACTAACAGAAGGAGCAGTTGATGTTGTGGACCTTTTTGAGGCATGTTTGTAGCCATTCTTTATACTTTTCTCCTAACTTTCGGCTATGAAAAGCAAGAAACTGGCTGATAAATGAACGTCTTTTATCAACATTTCTACATTAGCTGTGTAAGAAGAAAACAAGGTGTATTAGTTTATTTTTATTTATTTTCAGGTGAGACAATTGCAGTAGAAAATGTACAACAGGCAGAGTCATTGGTTTTGGCAAAAAAACAGGTACAAGTACAAGTCAAAGAAACAATTTAGATTTGAGATCGATTTCAATCAAGCACAAATTGAGAACTGAAAATGAAATATCTTTACTTTTGTAAGGCACAGAACTTTAGCCACAATGCTTTTGCGATTTACATCATAAGAAGGTAGCACTTTCTGTAGGCAATTCAAATTGTTACAACAAAGGTCGAATTTCATAATGGGTTACGTGCTTCTTATGATAAGTATTTTCTGCTGGTAGCTTTAAAAAGAATGTTTAGGTACTTCAGTTTTATGTGCAAGCAAAATTTCCTTTCTGATCTATTAAAATACATCTTACATAAGCATCAGTTTTCTGCTACTGCCAAATTTGTTTGTGCTCTATTTACTGATTTAACACAAATTGTTCATTGTATCCCAAACTCCAAGGTTCAGCAGGTGAATTGTGTCTGCAGTGATACTTTGTTTTGTCAATGCAAATACGCCATTAGATATTTTATATTGCACAAAAGAAACTCCTCAACAATTACTGATCTTGTGTCATTAGATCTGTATACATCTGAGATAAGTCTAGCGAGATTCAATGTATGTGTATGTCCATGTATATGATTATTTGATTGTTAAGAGAGTCAATGACACAGTGCAATCTGCTGACCCATTCACTTCAAGTATTAACTACGTGTTCGCTCTATTGGTAAATGATATGCAGTTAATGACGTATTGAACAATATGGACTTTGTGGTTTTGGTTTGTTGGTAATGACATGTGATGATATTATCTACTTCTCCCTTAGAAAATAAGGTTCTGATAAACATTTGACTTGCTATTTACATACTGACACGTAGTAGATTAGGGAAGTGATTGAATTTAGCTTTTACTTATAGATTTAAAAGACTGGGAAGTACTCATCTTCACTACCCCTGAGTGAGATAAGATTGTTCATGACTCTTTGACTATACTGCTCTAGTCAGCGTAGGAACCTTCATGTGGAACTTTTATTAAAAAAACCTTGACTTTTTTACGAGCTAACAATTTCTGAAGGTTGTTATGATTTGATTTGTGATGCAGAAACCATTCCGTGTGATGTCTAGCAGTGATAAGTTGCTGGAGTGGAATACAATTGGCCTCCAGGGGGCGCTCCTTAGTCTTTTCATGCAGCCTGTCTACTTGGATGCCATCACTTTAGGTGTGTACTGAATACTTCCATATACACTGTTAAAGGTTTCCCTGTATGAATTGACTCATTTTAAAAACCATAACCTGTCATTTTGGAGTTGGGAACCAGTTGCAATAATGTTAACTTTATGGCATTTTGACTGGTAACCTGGTTCTGCTAAACATAATTTGTCTGTGATTTACAAGTTTTTGTGCTTACATGCTTTATGAAATTGGACCCTGATCTCCACATGAGTGCACTTATGCTCCAGTGGGTTTTATTTTGTGTGTGTGCAGGTAGGAATACACATTATAACCGATGACATAACAAAAGAGGACAATAGGGTCTCCGGTTGGGTGTAGGTCCTCGGTTGGAGAGTGTACAAAACCAACAGGAACAGTGTGCGGACCCGAGAACAAAAGAGGTTCACACAATGTTGGGACTAGTCCACACTGTGTTATTTCCAGGGTTGAAGAATATGTTTGTTTTTTATGTGCACAGAAGAAAGGGATGTCCACAGAGTGAGTGCAACACGTGTGTGTGTTTGTGATTTAATTTTCACTACCTTATGGAGACCGAGAACAAAACAGAAAAAGGGATAAGACATTCTAAAGACTGGGTTGCTCCACAAAGAATTTTGTGTACAAAGTCTATTGAAGGTTCTTAACTACAGGGACAAAGGAAAGAACAAAAGATGTCTCCACAGGGATGCAAAAATAGCATGTGTGTGTGTGTGTGTGTGTGGACATATCCAAGGGCATTTGTGGGGTCCTGACAACATGCAATGGAACAATGGACCCCACAAGGTCATTTCAATAGGAACAATTGGACCCCACAAGGAAATTCTTCAGACAAGGGAATAATAGAACAACAATAGCAGTACCCAGAATGGCCAACATACACCATTTGGGCGTAGCAAATATGATTTTGGGCTTTGACTATGCCGCTACGATAATTCTTCAGTTAAATATGATTAACAAGCCCAGTGTAAATGTAGTTACAAACAATGTATCATGATAAAAACTAAAACTAAAAATATAAAATAAAAAAACTATAACAAATGTTGACTGCCGCCGCGTGGTTAAAAGTGATGAGCAGCAAATTCACACACGTTTATTTAGTCCAAACAATGGGAGAACAAAGAGAAGTCTTTGATTTTCGGGATTCAAAAACATGTGCGTGTGTGTGTGATCAGAGGTTGGGAAAACGTCCAGGACCTTTACAAAATGTTGGTCGTTTGAAAAATTAAGAATGTTCGTTTATCATCATAATAACTCAAATAGGACGTAATGGATTAATGGATTGTCTTAAAACTTGATGGGAAACTTGTAGTTGCTCTTCAAATTTTGTTAGCCAACATGAGCAATCAAACAAGTGGTGAAAATGTATTTCCTTTTTAAAGTTAGTTCAATACAGATGCTCCTTAGTCGGAAATAATGGCCCATAGATACAAGGAATTTGACAGGTTTGAACTCAGGAAATGTCAGTATCTGTAATGTTAATACTTAAATATACATCAATGTTATTCTACCCTAAATTTTAAGTTAATTTGACTAAGTTCAACCGATATTAATGACGATTTGGGAAATAACATTTTCAAATGTTTTGGCCATTGTAGCTCAAAGTGGTGCCCAAATGTTATATGAGATTGTTTTTTATTGGGTTCAAATTTTAAACCTGCAGTTAGTGATAATTCCATACTATGATACAGTCATTGACACCAACTGTCTGTTACTTACATGTATTAGTATTACTTTCAGTTTTGGTAGAATTTGTTAGCCAATCAAATACGAAGCTTTGTGACAGCTTGGTCCCATTCTGTAATTTTCTGTCATGTAATTTTCTATTGAATAAATATTTTGAATACAGGGAGTGACTATGACCATGGACATCTTGCCAGAGCCATATGCTGTAGAGTAGATGATGAGTTAACTGACAGACTACCAGCAGGTTACAGCGTTCATCACCCTCTCATTGGAAGAGTATCTGACACACCTCGAGTTGAAGATGACTTCAAGCTGGGATTAAGTCTCAACTGGTCATTTGCAGACAGTCTGTATGAAGTTGTTGATGTCAATAGAGGGCGATGTACAGAGGGGTATGTATTCATGTCCTCTGAAAGGATACAGGTTTTGGGCTGGTAATCTGTTCCCGATGAGATAATAAATGTCTATGTGCTTAGCATTTGAAAGAATATGTATTTGAGATGCAAGGGGAAGCAGACTTATTGTTTAGTACTATGGATTTTAAGAGTTGTATACAAATCCAGCCCCAATACTAGCAAAGGTTGAACTCTGCAGTCATTCTTTACGTCAAAAGTTTCCCCCAAAAAAGAGAGAAAACAAAATAATAATCTTGGGAGAAAATTTGAATGGCTCTTCATTAGTCAAACTAATGGCTCTTCAACCACCAGTCGGCCATTATTATACAATGGAAGCCTGAAAGCTACATATAAGACCTTTTGCTGGCTTGGACATTTTTCCTGTGTGAAGTATTAAATGAATACTGGTTCTCATTAAACCAAAATGGAGTCTCATTATTTTGCCCCTTCAGCCTAGTTTTGGTTATGTTAGTTCATTTAGGAGAAAACATCAAGATTACTGCACTGTCAATTACTTTTCTAAAAAAAAAAATAATTCTGGAATGAAAGATTCTTATAGTTGCAAACTTTTAGCATTGTTTTGCTTGACATGTTATCATTCAGGACAAGAAGTGATAATGGATCATAGCAAGCAATATGTTTCATTGTTGGAACATGCACGTACCATCTTGTGCAATATTTCATTGTTTATGATTTTAAAATGTACAGTCAATGAGCTTAAAGATTTACAAGTTTTTTATATGGTTATCATTAGGTATTGATCATTTAAAATATGGATGGTTTATAAACATTTAACCAATCCCTTTTGGTTGAAATACTATATTAATTATAATATTATGATAATTGTTTGCAGTTCCCCGTTTAGAAGTGGTGCCGTGGGGGCAAGCCGAGTCTGCAAAGCTTCCTTTTATAGCCGTTTTAAGAATGCATGTAGCATGGGACAGCGTAATGATCTTCTGCATGGTAATAGCTATCAGCAGGCTAAGGTAAGACAAAACCCAAATATGTACTTTATTACTAATGCCTCAAGCACTATAGACCAGTTTTACAAATTTGATAGCATGCTGGTTGGGGGAAAAAATAGTTTTTTTTTAATGGAAATTTGAACTAGTTAATTTTTTTATTGAACTTAGCCTGTTTACTGAATAACAAAACAAAACCCCATAACTGTGGACATTTTTTCGACTGTTTGCAAGCTCCAATCCAATAATTATAATCAATGTAAAGAGCTTCAAGTTCGTTAAATAATGTCTCCTTGATTTACAAAATGTTTCAGATGAAAATATGAAGACTTTTCTTTGGGGTTGGTCCTGAATCAAGTAAATGGTCAATAAGTTTCACAATGTACATAATCAGAAAGCTTCACAATAAATATAATCAGTGAGCTTCAACATTTATATCAGTGAGCTTCAAAATGACATAATCAGTGAGCTTCCAAATGTACATAATCAGTGAGCTTCCAAATGTACATAATCAGTGAGCTTCCAAATGTACATAATCAGTGAGCTTCACAATGTATATAATCAGTGAGCTTCAAAATGTACATAATCAGTGAGCTTCAAAATGTACATAATCAGTGAGCTTCACAATGTATATAATCAGTGAGCTTCACAATGTACATAATCAGAGAGCTTCACAATAAGTATAATCAGTGAGCTTCACAATTTATATCAGTGAGCTTCAAAATGACATAATCAGTGAGCTTCAAAATGTACATAATCAGTGAGCTTCACAATGTAAATAATCAGTGAGCTTCACAATGTATATAATCAGTGAGCTTCACAGTTTACATAATCAGTGAGCTTCACAATGTATATAATCAATGAGCTTCACAATGTACATAATCAGTGAGCTTCACAATGTATATAATCAGTGAGCTTCACAATGTATATAATCAGTGAGCTTCACAATGTATATAATCAGTGAGCTTCAAAATGTACATAATCAGAGAGCTTCACAATAAATATAATCAGTGAGCTTCACAATTTATATCTGTGAGCTTCACAATTTATATCAGTGAGCTTCACAATGTATATAATCAGTGAGCTTCACAATGTAAATAATCAGTGAGCTTCACAACGTATATAATCAGTGAGCTTCAAAATGTAAATAATCAGTGAGCTTCACAATGTATATAATCAGTGAGCTTCACAATGTACACAATCAGTGAGCTTCACAATGTATATAATCAGTGAGCTTCACAACAAGTATAATCAGTGAGCTTCACAATGTATATAATCAGTGAGCTTCAAAATGTAAATAATCAGTTAGCTTCACAGTTTCATAATCAGTGAGCTTCACAATGTAAACAATCAGTGAGCTTCACAATGTATATAATCAGTGAGCTTCACAATAAGTATAATCAGTGAGCTTCAAAATATAAATAATCAGTGAGCTTCACAATGTATATAATCAGTGAGCTTCACAATGTATATAATCAGTGAGCTTCACAATGTATATAATCAGTGAGCTTCACAATGTAAATAATCAGTGAGCTTCACAATGTAAATAATCAGTGAGCTTCAAAATGTAAATAATCAGTGAGCTTCACAATGTTCATAATCAGTGAGCTTCACAATGTATATAATCAGTGAGCTTCACAATGTAAATAATCAGTGAGCTTCACAATGTACATAACTAGTGAGCTTCAGAATGTATATCAGTTAGCTTCACAGTTTCATAATCAGTGAGCTTCACAATGTATATAATCAGTGAGCTTCAAAATGTAAATAATCAGTGAGCTTCACAATGTACATAATCAGTGAGCTTCACAATGTATATAATCAGTGAGCTTCACAATGTATATAATCAGTGAGCTTCACAATGTATATAATCAGTGAGCTTCACAATGTATATAATCAGTGAGCTTCACAATGTATATAATCAGTGAGCTTCACAATGTATATAATCAGTGAGCTTCACAATGTATATAATCAGTGAGCTTCACAATGTACATAATCAGTGAGCTTCACAATGTATATAATCAGTGAGCTTCACAATGTACATAATCAGTGAGCTTCACAATGTATATAATCAGTGAGCTTCACAATGTATATAATCAGTGAGCTTCACAATGTATATAATCAGTGAGCTTCACAATGTATATAATCAGTGAGCTTCACAATGTATATAATCAGTGAGCTTCACAATGTATATAATCAGTGAGCTTCACAATGTATATAATCTGTGAGCTTCACAATGTACATAATCAGTGAGCTTCACAATGTACATAACTAGTGAGCTTCAGAATGTATATCAGTTAGCTTCACAGTTCCATAATCAGTGAGCTTCACAATGTATATAATCAGTGAGCTTCAAAATGTTTATATTGTAATTTCCTGTGGATAAGAAGCGTCTTATCTGACTTTTGACAGCACAAAAACATCCCTGCGCCTTATCTACCGATGCGCCTTACCTGGTTGAGTTCATTGTGATAATCACTGTGTGAAATCTTACATTTTTATACTGTAAAATAATCCTTTCTTTCATCCAGAGTAATCCTATGTGTTATTTTTATTTTAATCAAACCTACACCGTACGCCCGTCGTGTAATTTTAAAAAACTTACCGAAGAACGAAGTCACTGGCCACGCTGCTGCCCACAGCAACGACATACTAGTCTTTATTAATCAAGTCGTTCTTGTATGTTATCGTGTAATGCACTGTTAGAATTCGCCAACAGAGGGCGTATGTTCTTATCTTGAAAGTGTTGTTATGAGAACGCCCTCTAGCGTTTGGTAGTCCTTGCAAGTAGTAAAAATCTTAAAACGAAAATGAACACACACAAAATAAAAAAATAGAAGCGATGTTTTACTTACGCTCGTGTTTTACAAAAATTAAAATCCCTTTATGTTATGGTAAGTGTCCTACCAACACAATGACCCTCATAAGTGGTGATGTACCAACCGTGAATGAGTTTGCAACCCTTTGTATAATGAAAACATAATGCGTCCGCGTCTTATGCACCGCGCGACGTATCTGCAGGAAATTTTGGTAAAAGTACCAATCATCCCTTTTTAATTTATTCGTATAATTCTTGGAGTGAATAGTTGTTATATATGTATCAGACGTTGGAAACCTCGCATTATTATACACAGTGTAGAAAGATCTTTGTTTTTGTTTTCAAACCTTGTGTTGTCCTAACATTACAGATGATGTGTACAGACTACCAACATGGCAAGCAAGTCCTAACAGCTCATCTGAAGGTGAAAGGTTATGGTTCCTGGCTGCATTTACCCTCAGAGATTGGTGGATTCTCAAAGTAGTAGAGTATTGAGCCCCAGTCAGCTGGATCTTATGCTCCATTACTTGACAGAAATAAAACCTGTTCAGTCATACCATTATAGCCTTTATTATAAGAGCCCAATTGTCAGGAAAATGTATTGCAGTCTTCTTATTTTTTCCAAACTTGCAGAGTTTTCCACATTGGTTTCCAACATATATGTTTCTAACTGATATTGAAGGCAATTAACCATTTCCCACCAATGTTTTCAAAAAATTTCCAAGACCACCAAAAGAATAAAATTTCAGAACAACTAATTTTGGTTAAAAAATAGATTTCGTTGTCACATTGAAACCATGACTAAACCAAGTCAAGACAACAAGTGCTCTCATAAAATGCAGCTGGCTAATGCAGCGGTTTCATTTTTCTCTTTCAACTAGTCGACCTCTGGCTGTGAGCCACAGCCAATAATTGACCATGGCATGCTGGAATCTTACCTCCCATGCCGAGTTCAATGAAAAACACTATTGGCAGCCTATCATTTATATTAATTCAGCAAAAGGTTGAAGGTCTGGAATTGGGGATTGCACAGTAATCCCTGGTAAAAGAGAGATTTTGAGCTACAGCTAATATTATTAAAATCTCTGTGCCATTTCCCTAGGTTTGATTTATGCCATATTTGTATGCACGTTGATGACCTAAATTGACCTTGTTTCCTGTTAAAACCAAAAGTTCAAATGAAAGAAGTATTAAGTAATAAATCACAGGGGACTTGATAAATTTTTAACAATGCTGGGTTGAACAAAGAGCAGAATTGGAACCTTGGACCTAGACATTAACCTGGCAATACGCAGTTACAGGTTAAATGGTTGCTGACTGGCAACCTCAAACAAAGATTTGGACAAAATAGGGAGACCATCAACATAGGGCTAGATAGCTCAGTTGATAGAGGGCATGTTAATCAAGAGGTCACAGGTTCAAGTCTTGCTCTAGTCATTTTTCTTTGTTCAACCATAAATTATCTTAAATTTACCAAGTCAGTTTCCCTTGTGGTTTATTACTTGATATTTGAAAAAAAGTAGCATCTCCTTAAAGGGATCCCTTGGCTGCCACTTCCCAAGTTGTATTGTAAACTTTGGTGTGATTCCTGGCTATACCGTAGTTACAGGTTGAATGGCTTCTGACTGGCACCCCCTAACAAAGATATTGACAAAATAAGGAGACCACCAACATAGGGCTAGATATTTCAGTTGGTAGAGTGCCAGCAGGTTAACTCGGAGGTAGCAGGTTCAAGTTCCACTTTAGTCAATTTTTTTGTTTTCATCCCAAAATTATGTAACAAGTATTGTGACATTTTTGTCAATACGATTAAAAAGAGTATATCATAGATTACACCATGAGTGTTAAATCATGATGACATTAATATCAATCGTCATTTTACATTAAACCAAAGTTGTTGTATTTTTGTAATCTCTCAAATATTTTCTCCACTATCAATTTAGACTTACCGTGACATAACCTAATTTTGGTCTTTCTTCCAGTTCAAATTAGATGTGAAAGTGAACAAATATTCCCCGGTCCTAGTTTTAAGTCTAAAGCCAATATGAAAGGAAATTTCTGTATGGTTTGTGGGTGAAATGTGTGAACCTTGACCTGTTCATGTGTCATCAACAATAAATATCTAGTCTCTGGATTTGTCCCCATAAAAAGTAAATAGTAACTGTCTCAAGGTAGCCTTGAGATTTCTTCATTTATCTGTCCTCTTCTGTTACATGGAATTTCTACGACTTAATGCTTTGTTTCCTGTCTCTGATAATTTCGTGTGTAACCCTTTAGTCACTGTACCTCCTGATAAACCTCTTGGCCATTTACTCACTTGACCGCCCGAGATTTAGAAACAGCAGTCGAAAGAGGGTGATCTAAAGACTTCAAATATCAAGTGGTCACTCTTGAAAAAAGTTGAGTTATCTACTTCCAAAGGTTCAAAGGTCGGGAACTTAATGTGAAGTGTGTTGGCTTCTCTGTGTATTGCGCACTGTATTGTATGTACAATGCTTTATGCACTGTAATGTATACTATAACAGCAAAGATGTTTACTTGAGCTGGGCTTTCGCAATGTTTTTTTCACACATTATTGAAAGGAATTTACATTGTAAAGGAATTTATTGTCATCTCTAGGTAATAATTACATTACTGGTAATTTCTAAAGGTATGTTTTAATTTATTTCAATCACTTTGTTAACATTTTGTTCTGTTTGAAACAACAGTAAAGTTGAAAAAGTTGTGTGCATAGCTGTGTGACAGCAAGTCATGAGATGAGACCAGTCTGACCATGAAAAACAATTTGATGGTATTCGATAATATGCATCATATAGAGAGAGGTTTTTTTTTAACGACATGCAAAGAAAACATTAGGACCGGAACGCACTTAAAATGCTCAAAAGCTTGTTTTGTTAGTTAAGAAGCTTCTCCCCATGTTGAGTGAGAACCTGTAATAAAAGGCAAGCTTTACAATTTTATTTTTTGAAGTGCAGCTCTTTATAGGGGGGAACAAACAAGTTAATGGTTAAGGGCAAAGCCACAATAAAAACAGGTTTGTGTGTGTGTGTGTGGGGGGGGGTGGGGGGGGGGGCAAGACAGAAAGGAGAGAGGGTTTGAGAACAAAGGAGACTGTGTGCCCTAGGCACTGTTCTGCCCAATTAATCTTTAGCAAATTATGCGTTTATGGGAGTGCGGGAAATTTGAAACTTTTTCAAGCGGTAGCCATCGAAAGAATAAATGGGCAGAGAAGCGTTGTGAAATGTATGTCACACGGTTTTGGTATGGTCTCTGGTAGCCCAGGTTGGACACGGTGACGTTATCAAAAGGTGAACTTTTCAAATATTTATATTTACAGGAAAACTGTGCGCGATCAAGTTGAAACTTTACATACATGTATTCAAGCAGGGATGTGTAACGTCAAAAATTTAAGGTCCTGTTTTAATGACGTTATCAAGTGTCACGTGATGTCACATGAATGATGCAGTATTATACGATCTATATGTATACAGGAAACAAAATCGCGATCGAGCTGAAACCTTGCATTCAAGCTGGGATGTGTTACATTTACAATTTGAGGTCAATTCTGATAACGTCATCAAATGACATGTCATGAGGAGCTGCCAGTACTATTGGGCGTTACCATTCTATTCAAACGTTTACATTTATAACTACAAATATCAATTGGTGAGAACGAACAGACTTTTAACATTTTTACAAATAGCGAAGAGAACTACTTGTTCTTTTCATAAGTTGAAAAAACTCAGGGGTAGGACGATAAGTTTTTTCAGGATAGAGGGTCTTTTTGGCACTGCTGGAGGGGTGACTACTTTTTCTACCTCCATGGTATGTGTAGGCCCTACTACTGGCTGCAGTCACCGGCGTGTCCCTGTTTTTATTTATGTTGGCTTTCTACTTTTTTGCTGGGACGATGAGTCTTTGGACTTATTTACTAAATAATGCGTAATTTACCTTACATTCATGTTAATTGAACTTAGTATCCCGATTTTTTTCTGTTCTTTTTCTGACGTTACGGTAAAGAGCAACCCCTATTTTTAAATGAACGGCTCCAACTGTAACGGCCGTCGGGATCACGCTAAATAGTGTCCACCCCCTGCTTCTTTGTGTAAAAGTTAAGACTTGTTGAGTAAAATAAAGCTTCGGAACAAGGGACAGATAAGCCAGTTATTAGTATTCTTGTGTCATTTAGAGTTGTGTGCATCGCAACCCCCAGTCAACGCTACAATACTGTACACCCTTTGCATACACTGCTAAAAATGTTATTCTTATCCAATCCTATAGGAAGAAAAAATCTTATTCCAGGAGAAAAATTCTTGCGTCACTCCCTAGAAAATGCTTCTGTTAAGATTTTTGGGAGTGACACAAGAAATTTTTTCTTCAAACAAGATTTTTTCTCACTTCAAGAAAACCATTTTTAGCAGTGTAGGCTGTCGTTGCTGAGGTCAAAAATGGAAATATGCACGTGTAGTGCCTACATGATAATTCTCAGCCAATAATAGGTCTTCCTTTGACCTCGGTGAGCTGTTTAAGCTTGTGATGTCTATGCAAAGGGGTCTAATTACTACATAAAATTGAGAATTGCAAAAATAACGTCGGAACAAGTTTTGCTCCATTTATTCATATCAAAGTTGACAAAATTGTGCCTAAGACACATGGGTGTATGGGTAAAACAGAAATGATATTCTCTATACATCTGTATTTAATATAATATTTTTTTTCTTCAATTGAGATGTATACAAAGCCTACCTTCAGAAAATCCAGGCACTGTAGCTCTTTTGCAAAGATGTGTTGACACTGGTATACACTGTACATTAAAGGCAGTGGATACCTTTGGTAATTACTCAAGATATACATTACCATAAAAAGAACTTACTTGGTAGTGAGCACATGAGAGCTGTTGATAGTATAAAACATTGTGAGAAACGACTCCCGCTGAAGTAATGTAGTTTTTGAGAAAAAGGTAATTTCTCACGAAAACATTTAGCCTTCGAGAAAGACTCTGCTGGGGTCGAAACGTCAGGCCACTAACTAATTTTTTGTAAAATATTTGAATGTAATAAAAGGCTTCAGGCATGAAGCCTTTTCAGGCATTTTAAAGCACACACTTCTATGCAGCAAGCAGGCGCGGTTCTAGAGCCACAATTTTCGGGGGGCTAGACCTTTTGCACGTGACGTCACCCTTTAACTTTCGCTACTGCTATTTCATTTTGGGCGTCGAAAAGCAACGTTACAGCGTATACTTTTCATGTATTTGGCGCGTAATAAGTAGAAAGATTATTTTGACTTCAAAACGGTGGACAGAACAAAAGCTTGCAGTGGTGTAACGACTTTGATTGAGAATATTATGGGATGTTTATAGAGGGAAGAGTGAAATCATATAATGTAGCCGTGTGCCATCAAGTCAAAGGATGAGATCATGTGGTCACGAAATTTTTGTTTGATAGTATCCGATATAAGCATCATAATAGAGAGGTTTTATTAATGGACAAGCAAAGGAAAATAAAAGGACCGGAACGCACTCATAATGTTAAAAAACTTACAAATTTGTCAGTTATGAAGATTCTCTCATTGACGAGTGAGAATCATGTATTGAAAGGCTAGCTTTAAAAACATTTGAGGCGTCAAGTATAGTTCTTTTTAGAAAACGGGGGGGGGGGGGGGGGGGGGCAAAAACCGCCGGAAGCCCCGGGGGCTGGACAGAATGAAGGGAGTGAGGGTGTGAGAGAAAGAGAGTGGAGACCGTATAAATTATGTATAACCAGTCTGCAGCGTGATGTGTTAATTGAAGTGCGGAAAAATGGAAACTATTATCTCCAGAGGTAGCCATCGAGGGATAAATAGACAGAGAAACGTTGTGAAATTATTGTCCCATGGCTCTGGTGTGGTCTCGTAATCAACCATCCTATGACTGTTTGTTGTTTAAGTGGGAGACAAAGGTCTCTGTCTTTTGAAAAGTCAGTGGGCGATGTTTAAAACGGACCTTTGCCTCGATGTTTTCAAGCGTCCTTAAGTTAGAAAAAAGAAGGTTTTTAGGAAGGGAGAGGAGGGGGGAAGGAAAAGAGGTTAGAACTTTTCTAAAAAGAATATTTTTCCGGTCATAATTTGTTGAGCCACTTGTGTCTTATCACCGCATCGTCTTAATATCCAAACTGAGATTGGTTTTTATGTTCATGTAATACAAAACAAAACGAGGCGGAAGCGCGCTGGCAGAAACAACAAGTTCTAAAAACCGCGCTTGTCCGACGTGAAACATTTAACCGTACATTTAGTCTGGTCCAAGACCATGTATATGTGAAAAGACCGTGCAAATCTATTTATTTTCATTTTTTAAATGAAGATCCTGCAGTATTTTCAAGCATGTATCTTCTTCTTCTTTTTTCCCCTTGCATTTTTTTGGGGGGGGGGGCTAGACAATTTTTTTTTCTTTGGGGGGGGGGCTGTAAAACCGCGCCTGGCAGCAAGGATGTTTTTTCATTCATTGATTTCTTAAAACTTTGATGACCAATTGAGTCCAAATTTTCACAGGTTTGTTGCATATTATTGGGGTACACCAAGTGTGGATACCATGTAGTCTTTGACAATTACCAAAAAGTGTACCCTGCCTTTAAACACATTTCCTAATTTGCCAATTGCCATTACACTTTGGAGTTGTGAAATAAATACAATTTATGATCAGGTAAATATTGTCTTTGATTTCTTGTGTTCATCTCCATGAGTCTACAAAGTCATCAATATCAATAAAAATGTTGCCAAAATGGACTGAGTATCAGGCAAACCATATTGATAGTTCCTATTGCTCTACGATGGTTAGTGCAGTGCTAGTGTAATGTGCTCCCTTTCTTATCGCCCACATGCGCGCAGTTCCAGGTACCAAGTGACCGAACTAAAGCTATAGCACAGTATTAGCCCGAAAATCTGACGTCACACTTCGATCCTTGCGGAATTGATTGATCAGGACAGCGGACCTGGGCCCAATTTCAATGAGCTGCTTAAGCACAAAAAGTAGCTAAGCAAACCAAAATTATGCTTACCAGAATAAGGTTACCGGCCATTTATCATTTCATATGTACAATTTGTGACTGGTATCCTGCTGATTTCTGCTTAGCAAAAAATTGTTAAGCAATATTTTCTGCTTAAGCAGCTCTATGAAATTGGGCCCAGCTGTCTAGCACAGTGTTGTGCCCGAAATAGCCAGCCGCGCATTCGCCAGCAGGCCGCGTATTCAGAAAACACACGCAGTTACACAGGGAGGTGATGACAAAATGGCTAATTTCTGTCGGGGCGAATCCGTTATTTTATCCGAACGAATACTTAAATATTAGCCATAAATTACAGATTTTCATTAGATAATATTGAAACGTTACAGCTATAAATCATTGAAAAGCAATAAACAAAGAAAAAAAATCGCTAAATAACAGAAAATAAGCAAACACCGAGACAATGTGCCTGTATTATGTGATAATATTTTTACGCTGTAAATTATGGTGGCCCTAAAGGGACATCGCATATCGCAAACGTGTGCGCATACGTATGCAATGTCGTGAAACAATTCGCGAATATGTGCGCACACGTATGCAATGTCGTGAAACAATTCGCGAATATGTGCGCATACGTATGCAATGTCGTGAACCAAATCGCGAATATGTGCGCATACGTATGCAATGTCGTGAACCAAATCGCGAATATGTGCGCACATGTATGCAATGTCGTGAAACAAATCGCGAATATGTGCGCACACGTATGCAATGTCGTGAAACAAATCGCGAATATGTGCGCACATGTATGCAATGTCGTGAAACAAATCGCGAATATGTGCGCACACGTATGCAATATCGTGAAAAAATTCGCGAATGTGTGCGCACACGTCTGCGAATATATTTGCGATGTCGTGAATTTTATTGCATACCATGTCGCATACCTTTGGGGGTGATGTCATAGTTGCGAACAATTTGTTAGTGACCTAGGGAGTACGTGGCGCTACAGTCAGGTCAGGCTCCCTGTAAGCATGTACCCAGGAACTTGGCACCAGGCCAAGTCTTGCCATACCGGAAGACCACCCGCCTCGCTTGCCTAACAACAATGACTACCGCTGCAATGACTACCGCTTATCTCACTGTAGGCAAGAAACCACCCAGATCATTAGACATTTTATTCAAAGGTATGCAACATGGTATGCAATAAAATTCACGACATCGCAAATATATTCGCAGACGTGTGCGCACATATTCGCGAATTGTTTCACGACATTGCATACCGTGTGCGCACATATTCGCGAATTGTTTCACGACATTGCATACGTGTGCGCACACATTCACGATTTGTTTCACGACATTGCATACGTGTGCGCACATATTCGCGAATTGTTTCACGACATTGCATACGTGTGCGCACATATTCGCGATTTGTTTCACGACATTGCATACGTGTGCGCACACGTTTGCGATATGCGATGTCCCTTCAGGGCCACCATAGTAAATATATATTTTGAAAAGAGTTTATACCCTTCGTTATGAGTAAAAGTGTAAGTTAAGCTCAGAATCTTGAAGACTGTTACAATGGGCATACCAAATTTTTGAGTTGGCTAATTTTGTCCACTAATTAGTGGCTAATTAACCACAGCTATACAGACGCCATTTTTCCATCTATAAAACACACAGTTGCATATGCACTTGAGTCAACTATACCTCTTGAAAAGAATTTGTACCCTTCATTATGAACAAAAGGGAAATTTTACTCCAGAATCTCCAAAACGGATACACTGGGCATACCAAATTTTTGAGCTGGCTTATTTGGTCCACAATATTAGTGAACCACAGCTATAAATAAGCCATTTTATATCTGTAAGTTGATTGGCGTTAGCCATCTTGAAGTTGGAAAACGTTATCAAAATAGGCCTATGACTAAGAGGATAACTCAACAAAATCAGCAATATTAAGCATCTTTAAGCATACAACAGGAAGAAAATTACTTTAGACTTTTAGCAGTGTCATATATATCGAAGAGAGACCTGAGCAGATTAAATAAACCAAAAAGAACTGGAGTCTCCGGTCTCAACTTACCTTAAAACTTACTGAAAAACTCTTTTAAAAAACTGCTCTCTTGTAAGTAACAGATTAAAAATAGAAGCCTAACCTCAACGAATAATTTATACAAAATTAATTAAGGTGAAATCCGGGGGAAATAAATGGAAATAGGATGATCATTTAAATACCTGTATCAAAGACGGAGAAAGTATATGTTGTTAGTCTTTCGACGTCAGCCCTCCGACGTCTTGCGGCCGATGATGGCGCGCTAACCGGCTTTAATAGTGAGTGAATTATGTGAATAAATTATAGACAACCCATTATGTGTTTCTTCTACCACATAAAGGTCAAATTTGAAACAAATATACCATTATTACTATTTACTTTGATGCTTATTATAGGCCTAGGGGGCCTACTGTCCAGAAATTAAATAAAATTAATGAGATTTAAAAGTTAACCTTGTCGATTACTTTTCATTTGTATGTGTTGTTCTAAGTTAAACATGAACCTTTTCGTAATTTTGATTGAGAGGAAATAACTGAGAAAGTAATAACATTTTTGTTCAGGGCAAATTGTAATTTTCATTTAAACAGCTAAGTTGACTCAGCCGCAGCATGAGGCAATTGTGAGTATTATAGGAGGAAATGGCGTCTATATAATTTGGATTAATTACCCACTAATTAGTGGACCAAAATAGCCAGCTCAAAATGTAGTATGCCCAGTGTAATCAGTCTTCAGGGTTCTGGGCTAAAAAAAACCCAATTTGATTCATAATGAAGGGTACAAACTCTTATAATAGAGGCGGTTTACTCAACCGCAAATGCAACTGTGCGTATTGTAGATGGAAAATGGCGTCTGTATAGCTGTGGTTAATTAACCATTAATTAGTGGACCAAATAAGCCAGCTCAAAAATTAGTAGACTAAATTAGCCAGCTCAATATTTTGATACGCCCAGTGTATCAGTCTTCAAGATTCTGGACTAAAACTTTTACACAAAACGAAGGGTACAAAATAATAATTGTCTCCGTGTTTGATGCGGCTTATTTTCTGTTATTTAGTGACTTTTTTCCTTTGTTTATTTCTTTCCGATGACTTATGGCTATAACATTTCAATATTATCTAATGACAATCTATATGTTATGGCTAATATTTCAGTATTCGTTCGGATAAAATAACGGATTCTCCGACAGAAAAGAGCCAAATGAGCCAGTTTGTCACCTCCCTGTACTGCATGTGTTCTACTTTCGTGAATACGCGGCTGACTAAACAATAGTCTGACACCCAGACGTGCAAAGTGTGACTTGCTGCTATTTTTACACTAAGCAGTTTCGTTTTGAGGAACCGATGAGGATCGGGACAAACGCAAGCGAAATCAACTGATGAAAAGTCTGCAAAAAGGTAAAATCCAGGTTTACCAAACAATCCAGGGATGAAGTCAACTAACTAGATGAGACAAAGTAGTTTTAAATAATGAGGACAAATTGGATAAAAATTTCGCAATAACGTTGATTGAGTCGTATTATTGAAAACAAATTAGTCTTTACTTTATCACGGATTCACGGTGATAAAATCCGATTTGTGACTGTGAAAACAGTGTTCTTTCACATGTTTGTTATTTCATGTACATTATGTTGGGTCACATACAGTGTAGATACTGTTCTTTGACAATGACCAATGTTGTACATGTGCTTTAAACCACTTTTTTGCGCATAAAAAAGTTTTACATTTATAGTTTTAATTGCATCAATAATTGATTGTTACTCTTAGTCTTGGTCTTGTAATAATTTGTGACAGTTCTCAATCACAATAAAAGTAGGCCTAGCTAGTTCTGGGCAAACTAGAATGCAAATGCTATTATACAATGATATATATAATACTACTACTACTATAGCTTGCATTTACATAGCGCTTATAACAGGGTATGTGGAGCTACGTTTTTGAAGTACAAGGCCTATTAATTTATAGCACCAAGCAATGTAATGGCTTACAAGGTGCTGTAGTGCAATATGCTGCTGATCAAACCAGGAACACCGGGGCGAACCCCTTCCATGCCTTCTCTTTACGATAAGTGTACTGTTCTTGTACATGCATTACACATTACATGGGACCTTTGGCTTTACGTCCCATCCAGAGGACGTAGTAATAATGGTTAAGTGTCTTGCTTATCCGCTGTTCTTATCCACTCGGCCACGACATGCCGCGTCTTGTTTGTGTCGCTGCAATGCGCTGTTTTACTCTGCGCTGCTTGCTGCTGATTCATGTTCTGCGGTGGTGGCGCTGTGAGTGATGAATACCGCCTTAAATAAAGACTACTCATTGCATATGCGCATCAGTAAACAACATGGCGCCGACGACATTTAATTGAGTGGTTGCCACCTATATGAGATTTTTATCAAATTTTATCAAAACCAACACACACAATTTCATGTTAATGTGCTCTTTACAACTGTGCTAACTAGGGTACGTGGCAACTCGGGGGGGGGGGAATCTTGGCATAAAAACATGGGTTTTATTTCAAAAAATTATTTCAGTGATTGGCACTATTAATGGGGCTATTGGAAAACATGCCTTGTAATAAAAGTTCCACTCATTGCACGATATAATGACGTTGAAGTGTGGCCAAGGATTAACCTTGGCCACACATCCAAGTCATTAAATCGTGCAGTTGGTGGGTCTGTGTTTTTAATCAACTAAATGTGTCCATTTACATTTATCCCTTAGCTTCCTTCAAGTGCTTTAGTTGTTAAAATGACTAACCTGTTAAAATTTTATTGCAAAAAAACTCTTCAAGTTGCTCAAAATTACTTCCAAGATGGATCCCAACCATTCTAGATTGCCATCTCAAACTATGTCACCGGTGTTACGAGGGTGCGAACAGAGTTCAATGGCTGTTTTATGTCGCAGCTACAGCTAAGCGAGCTTCATATGGAGGCATGTACCACACGTGTACAGACTGGAGTCTGACAGAATGCAACATGCACACTTTGTCAGTTGGAAGCTGTGAATATAGAACAACATTTCTAGAATACAAACTATATTTTTGTCAGGTAGTCCACTATATTTTTGTCAGGTAGTCCACTATATTTTTGTCAGGTAGTCCAGTATTTCTTAATAATCACACATATAGAAAAAATTATTGCTTCATTTAAGCCATCGTAATTCCTCATATTGCTTTTTTTGCCCTGCAAAAGTAAAATCTTTGTTCAGCAACTGCGTTCCTCAGTGGTTCAGCTGGTCAGTGAGGTCACAGAGCCGCCATGATGATCATGCTTATCACCTTCATATTTAAATGAGTTTAACAGTGCTCAGCTGACTGGTCGCTATGCGGAGGCACCGGCATATTCATGTTTATTGACATGTAAATGAACCATTCTGGCTGCAGACCCGGCTACAGGCCCTTTTGTAATCAACGGATTAAGAAGTCTGCAGAATTCTGCAGAAAAGCTGCAGTTTGGAACAGCTTGGAACAAGCCTAACAGTGTTTAAATTCTATATTACCAGGTAATACTCTTAGTCTTCGGCTGCAGTCAATGATTTGCCTGCCTCAACAAGTTCATCCATGTTCATCACAGACTTATACTAGGGATGGAGGAAGCTACAGTGGAGGTAATTAAAACATGGTAGAAAGGATACAACTTAAAAAATAGTTTGATGACTAACATCATAAATTTGTCATCTTCCAAATAAAAATTTCTCAAAGGGAAACTGACTGGGTAAATTTTGGGTTTACAAATTGTTTTCGATGAAAACATGATTTAAACCTGCGACCTCCATGCTGGTGCTCTTCAAACTGAGCTAATGTATCCAGACTTATGATGATGTGACCTCCCTATTTTGTCATACCTTTGATTGGGTCGTATCATAAACTTGGGTGTGATCCCTGGTTATACAGCAGTTTAGGATTCTGACTAGTTGAACTCCTGACCAAAGGTATTGAAAAAGTAGGGAGACCACCAACTTACATGTATACTACACATGTAGCTCAGTTAGTAGAGCATTGGCACGTGTCAATTTTCTTTGTTCACCCAAAATTAATATAAATTTAGTACTGGTACAAAAATTCCTAAGAAATATTTAGTTCTGATTTTTAAGACATGTGAGGTACTAAAATTGGGGTCATTACGTGCCAAATCACTTAAATTTTGAAAAGTTGACAGTGACCGACTTTGATTGTTTTAATTTTTTGTTTTAAGATTCCTCTTTAGGTGTCATGAACACACATTTTTTTTCTCCCAAATCCTTGTAGTTTTTGGATACAACTTCATCTTAAACAACTTGGCCCTGCTCCCTTTTTCACCTCCTTTGTTGCATCGGTGAGTTTGTGGCAATTTCTGAGGCCCATATTTCAAAATTGAGATAAGGTGTACCATATTTTGCATTATGTGACCATGCAAAGCTGTGATTGGTCTTTTCTTGCTTGGGGGGACTCATAATGTACCTGGACATTACCCATGTACCATATAAAGGCAAACTGGAAATTCATGTGGGCAAAAGGGGAGTTCAGAATTTACAAAAAGTCCACCACCCTAGTACAATTTTTAGTTTTTGAGGATCTGCTGCACAAAAAGTAAGTCTTATACCAAGTTTGACAATAGATTATAATAATTTGGGTACCAGTCATCATAAATATCAATTATTAGGGGGTATATTATCTTGATTGTGAGATATGGGCCTCTGAAATTGCCCCAAACTCACTGATGCAATATAGGGGTTGAAAAAGGAGCAGGGCCAAGTTGTTTAAGATGAGGTCGTATCCCCTCAAAATGTGTGTGTTTCAGGCCCGTAGGAAGCTCAAAAACATTGGTCAGGCCCATTTGAGAAGTGGAGTTAGGAGTCAATTGTGAAGCCTTTTTGGCAAGGGGTCTGGGGCCCGCGTAAGGGCCCCAGGAATTTGTTCATTCTACATGTAGATGCTCTGCTGGTGCAATAATGACGTAATTCCTGGCCACTTTTTGAGCAAATTTAACAAAGATTAATTTTATTGGTTTTATTTCTAGTAAAGTCTCTTAAGTACTCATATTTCCATCTTCAAAATAGGGAGGGGGAAGGTGCTGTATGTATTGTTGCATGTAACACTATCCCTGGACATAATTGGATAAGGGCACTATATAACAGCTCATAATTTATCAGCTTCATTTATTGAGATTTTGTGAGCTCAAGCAAAATTTAGAGATGCACCTCCCTGTAGAAAAAAAATCATACATGTGCTGATTTTGGGCATCATATCCAACACTTGTAATCCCTGCTGGTGGTAGGATCTTGGCCAATTGGGGTAAAACTGCTCAATGAAAACATGTTGAACTTATAAATGTGCTGAACTTAATTATCATTAATGTAAAAAAAATAATAAAAAACAGGCATACAAACCTCCCCTTATGCAAACAAATACAAATGTAGATAAAATAAAAAAAAATAAAAAAAAGGCCTACACTTTACATGTACATTAGAGCATTGAAATAATTTTCAAAAGTAGTGTGTTGGTGATGGCTGTGAAAAATAGAACAAAACATGACCTACATATAACTTATTATTCTGGTTAGTAATAACAATAAAAAGGTACCTCATAAAATTTTGACGTTTTGAAAATAAGAAATTGAAAACGTTTTAAAAATTTCTTTCAAAAGACATTAACGTTAATTTGTTCACCAAACTGTTTTCCTTTCACTTTTTTCACTTGATTGGTCGTACCGCTTCCTACAGCCATCTGTGTTCATGTTACCTATAGTGGAACCTTTTTAAAATGTAAGAACCAAATCTGAGTCGGTCACTGTCAACCCCTATGTGAGTTGGTGCGGAATGACCCATTGAACACATTTTTGAATAAGTTTATATCTGAAAGTTAATAAATTATGTGAATTTATTTACCCTTAAAAAAACAAAGTTTCTGTTTAATTTTTGTTAAACCTTAGTTTCTAGTGTTTTCAAATCCATAACATGTACGTGTAATTTGTGAAATTTTATAGAGAGACATTTGGTTTAATTTTAAATGATAATTTTTCTTGTCTGACATGTATCCCAAGTATCGACAAGAAAAATAAGAAATGAGACACAACATAATGTAACTGTACATGTACCTCTCTCAATAAAATGTAACAAATTACATTTGCATACTTGAATGATAGACATACATGTACATGTGTGTAGGTCAGTTTAGCCATTATGAGTAACAAAAGACGATATGCTGTTTTTACCTATTTTCCACTTTAAGAAAAAATGCGATGTTTTCATGGATTTACATGTACATGTAGTCAGGCTCCATGCCTATGTTTTTGTGATTCAATGCTTGTATAAATTGTTATTGCAGAGCTTGGCCGAGGTTTTTCGATGTTTTATCTGCATGGAAAAATTGCGAGATGCTCGCCTTTGTCCCCATTGCTCCAAGCTGTGTTGCTTTCTCTGTATCAGGGTAAGTGTTTTGTTTCTGTCATTACAAGCCACTGACTTCTCTGGATTATTTCAGTGTTATGAATGTTGGTCACAGTTCTGCTAGTACTAGTAGTAGTAACTATATGGGCTAAATGAAAAGAGGCCTGGAAATCATTCCAACCACTTTCAGTGTACTTTTTGTAGGTATAGTTTGTTGCTGAAATTAATAACACTTAAAGGCCCTGTACACTATTGGTAGGATTGAAAAACACAAATGTTCACAGATTCACACATAACTTACATAATTTAAAGTAACTAATGGTAGAAAGGGTTCCTTAAAATATTTCTGCCTAAAATGATATCGTTTCTGAAAAATGAATAAAACAATAGTTTTTATCGCGCGCGATAATAAACTCGATGTTCGAAAAACAGAAAACACATAAGGTCTCTTTTCACTACTTTCTCGTGACCTTGATGACCAATTGAGCTCAAATTTTCACAGGTTTGTTATTTCATGTATATGGTTAATCACACAAAACATGAACTTTGTTTGCGACTGTTTTGTCAGCTCTACCAATCCTGTATAATACCTTTAAAAAGAAGTTCCCCAAAAATTCCAGTCAAATTTGTTCAATGGACAAAATTTGCCAAAAACGTATAATGTGTGGTTTAAGGCCATGTTTAGGACTGTTTTCTCAAAAAATAAATGATAAAGTCTTCTCAAATTCTCGGAGAAGTGTCCAACAGCTTAGCCCTCAAAACTGTACAGTCATTAAATCACTAAGCTGGGAAAATAACAAAGCATTCCATTGTATTAACTAGAACATAGAACATTTGTTGAAAGCAGGGTTCTGCCCAGGATTTTTTTAGTGGCGGGAAAAAAAAGGGGAGGGAGTGGCAGGGAGGGTTGGGGGAGGGGTAGAGGCAGTAGAAAACACAGTCAAAGACCACTCATAAATATAAGACGATGCAAAATATCCAATACAATCTGAACCAGAAAATGTTCTCATTATATACAGTCTATGTTTTACTTTTAAGTAATAATGGAATTTAGGCTTTCTAATTCTATCCATGCTCAAGGTTTGTACAGTACTTTGTTTTTTAAAGTTCAGAAACATTTTTCATTTAGTTTGTCAAATCCGCCATGTTGAAACCAAGGCCAACCAAGCCAACAACCCGGTACAATTTGGTCGGAACAGCCACAGCACCGCAGCTAAACGGAAGACGTGAAAATGCTTAACCAAAGCTCAAACATTGTTTTGGTTGGGGTTCATCAAAACGCGCTCTTGTTGTGCCTCAATGAAAAAAGGTCACACATGTACATGTACAACCTTTACAACCTTTATTTTTTTGTAATGTGTTGTGTCTAGTATTCTTTAAACATTCCCAGTTATAAATACATGCAAACACTAGAAGACTGATGACTTTTCATACATGACTTTCACTGTCCCATGTGTGTGTTTGCCAGTGTGCAAATCTACAAGGTACAATCTTTAACCCAATTTGAGTAGGACTTTATATTGCATTAATAAACACCTTGGAGAGTTTATGCACACTGATTGGTCAAAGACTGGTCACGTGGGGGTGTATTAACATGTGATATAAAGACCGGCCAAGTGAACTAGCGAATAAATGGCCCCTTAACAAGCACATTGTTGTGTAAAATCCTATGCACTATGTGCTTGTTGCGCGGCAAACTACCGGTTTCAAATCAACTCATTTCTTTGTGCGTATTTATTTTTTTATTTTTTGAGCAGGACAGATGGTGCCGCGTATGGAAACATTTCAACGCGTAGGTGTGAACGCGCAGACAATGTATCAATTTAGGGTAGCTTGTACGCGCATGAAACCAACATAATGCAAAGTCATGGTCTGGTTCTGGAAAATATGTATAAACAGTTAATTATGTGTAAGAGATTAGGTACCACACAAAAGTTGAACAGCCAAAGGATTGGCCCTTGAACATGAGTAGAACATTTCTAAAAATAACGGCGAAAGAAAAATCACAAATTCTGACGATTTTTACAGTTTTTTCGTTATAAGGCATTTATTAATGGGAATAACAGTTCGATGAGCCGGTCTTCACTGCAGGGTAATGACCTTGGTTGGTGGCTGGCCGCTGTTAATGGACCTCGCCTTCGGCTCGGTCCATTAACAGCGGCCAGCCACCAGCCTGGATGACCTTTGTTGGTGGGTGGCCGCTGGTAATAGACCTCGCCTTTGGCTCGGTCCATTAACAGCGGCCAGCCACCAGCCCGGTCATTACCACGCAGTGAAGACCGGCTCATCGCACTGTTATTCCCTAATTAATGCAATGGCATTGATGTCTTGGCCCTCCTAGAAACTGTTGTTTGATTAATTTGTAAACCTTTTTTGATATTGTGTCTGCAGAGATGGCTGACTGAACAGAGATACCAGTGTCCTCATTGTAGGTAAGGTGATAGAAACTACATGTAAGACTGTCAATTCATCATATTCCTAGGACAACTCATTGAACGTTTTTGCACATGTACAGTATGTATTTTGAAGTCTTAAAGCGGCGTTTACATTGGACTCAAAATCTTGAAGTTTCTGCATCATAATCTTAACAATTTGAAGTCCATTTGCTAAAAGAGATATTTGTTGCAGTTACTACATGTACATGAAGCGTGCTAGCCTACTAAGCCTGAGCGCCTATGCTAAATGCAACAAGTGATTGCAATGACTATTCTAACTCTCTGCAGTGTCAATACCTTATTAAGCGATACCACAATTGCTTCACTGTTTAATTTTTCCTGTCATTTGCACCCAGAAGTAAATGTATTTTATGAAAACCAAATACTTAAGGTAGAGGATCTCATAGGAAATTTTAGAAATAAAACCATTTTAAACAATTTCAGGAACAAATTACTTCAAATTTACTGTCAAAGTTCTTTGGTTGATAAAATTACCAAACATTTGTGTCGATGAACGTCAGTATTTTAGTACCCTGTGTAACTAAATGATATATATACTGTTCTATTTGAGGGCTCCTTTACAGTTACATGAGTTGGTGAATTGTCGTTGGGCAGAGGAGGTAACTAATCAGCTAGATACACTACAGCTCTGTACACCACACTCACGGCCAGATGAACCAGAGAGAGATAGGTAAGACAATGCCCATAACATTAAATCAATACTCATTAATAGATACACTACAGCTCTGTACACCACACTCATGACCATATGAACCAGAGAGAGATAAGTAAGACAATGCCCATAACATTAAATCAATACTCATTAATAGATACACTACAGCTCTGTACACCACACTCATGACCATATGAACCAGAGAGAGATAAGTAAGACAATGCCCTTAACATTAAATCAATACTCATTGATAGATACACTAAAGCTCCGTACACCTGACTACATACCATGCTAACCAGAGAGAAGTAAGACAATACACATAACATTGTCAATACTTGTTGCTAGGTACAATACAGCTTTATACACTACATACCAGACCTATGGCCAAATACATGGCACCACTATCTACATTAGTTCTTTGCTTGGGGCCCGTAGAACCACTTGCTTTACAGAGGACCATAAGCGCAGAATTCCAGAGTAAGCACTGCGATGATGTTGGGCCCAGATGAACTAGATAGACATAAGTAAGACAATGTATTACCAGAAACACACTCTAACCTAGATATCGACCATTAAGACAATACCAATTATCAGTACTTATTTTTTGATACTCAACTGCTTTGTGTTAATTCAAAGCCTTAGTTAACCTTTGCAAAATGAAGCTGAATTTCTTAGGTCTTTTCTCTGTAGGCTTCTGTGTAATAATCTAAGTTTTTGTGCAAGGCTTTAAAATGCTTTCCCCAGCACCGAAACCCCTAGACATTCTGCATGTATTGGGTTATTGCAAACTTACGCATTGAAAATGAGTGGTGTTTTGTATTTTGAATCCCCCAATTTAATGTTATACAAAATCTTCATGTAGGGTAATCCTGTATGTGTGTGTAGTCAGATTTGACATTTTGGACATCTATTCTTGCAGATGTGATACTCACAATGAGAAACTCAGTGTGTACTGCTGGACATGTCATAAGTGCATATGTCATCAGTGTGCTCTATGGGGTGGTACTGTGAGTATTTATATTTATTTAAATAAATGTTTTGTTCAAATTGGTTGTTGTCTGGTAAGATTTAAGTCAACGTTTGCAAGAGTCTCATGCCTAAAGAGCATGTGTTTTTCAATGCATTTCAAATTCTGCATAGTTGTTATGCACATTGTCTTTAAGAGTTCACTGTTGTCAAGTAAACCAGCACACTGTGGTTGGTTGTTCCGCTCCATTGATCAGACGGTTTATCGATCAGAATGTCCACAGAGCCAATTTTGTATGAGGCTGTGTTAGTCTAATCAACGCAAAAATGCTAAATGCCAGCATTTTTGTCTAACAACAAAAACCCACTAGCTCGGTTGTCTGGTGGTAAGACATCTGGTCTAGCAGTGCAAATCCCACACGAGTAATTTGCCTGTTTTGTTCTTTTTTTACAAAAGTTGGGAAAGTACTGAGTATACAGTGCTTAATACACATAGGTAAAGGGTTAAAGGGGTTATCAATATCTTTTAAAAAAAGGTTTTGAAATTATATTGACGTCGTAAGTTTTTTAATTTATCAGTGTTTCTTATTTCAAATTTGCAAAACTTTATAGACACTATTCACTTTACGTATATCAATATTTTGTAAAAAGACATGTTTATGAAATTTTCTTTGAAAGAAAAAGTTTGTTAACTCAGACATTTCTACACCGAACACCCTGTTTTTGTTTTCACAAAAATGTATGTCTAGTTGACTTCAAATTTGTGTATTAACAATTTGTATTTTGTAGCAAAGTGGGCATATCTTGATATCAACTTACAGTTTGGTGTGTGGCTCAAGTTATGACAACACTGGGTCAAGTCAAACTATTACTTTGAGAAAAAGGGTTGTCATAGCTTTATCTTTAATATATACCTGAGAATACTTTTTCTGCATTGCCACCTTGTGCATATTTTCAGTTATTGACATGCTCTTTCTGAATATACTGAAGAGCAACAATGACAGATGAATGTGTATTTAATGAGATGGGATGGGTGGAAAGAATTACTCAATGGCTGTCTTCAAGCAACTCATCTCAACTGTCGGAACCTTATGTATACCATCTAATAGCAGTATTATTTCTTAAATCTAACAGCAGCACACTGGGCATACCTTCAAGCCTCTGGATGAGGTATATGATCAACATGTATCTCAGATCACTGAGGAAGTAGCTGCATTGAGAAGAAGACTCATGGAACTAATCAGTTTAGTTCAAGATGTGGTAAGTAAGATCCATGCAACTCATGAGTCCAGTCCAGTCCTGTGGCTGTGCATGGAACTATGAATTCTAACCCATTTACTGCATGCACGCTAGCTGTTTTTAGAACATGCATTAGAGCATACGTATTTAGAATTTGCAAAATTTACACTTTTATCCTATTTTTGCCCTTCAAAATGTCAACTTGCCAGGGGTCTCAGAATATTTTCCTTTTGGTTGTCATTAGGGGCAACATTGGCCTTTTTCATATCTGGTGAGAAATACTTGGGCAATTGTATCCTATTGTAATAGTGTTGCCTCAATATGGTAGGTTTTCTAAAAACAGGATTATGATTTCCCTCAATTTGATTTAATAATACACAAAGACATTCTTGTTTTTATGAATCTAACCCTCTCTCCCGGCCAGTTGAGTAAAGGTTTACATGGTTAGTATAGCATTTCATGCCTGGCATCATTTAGTTCATTGGTTATTTTTTCGACAAGACAGTTTTACTCGTATTGTACATTGTGTGTGTTTTTTATGTCGAGACTAAAAGCTCCACTCTTTATGAGTTGACCCATGTAGCCTTCCCAGAGTCTCCTTGTTCTAAACATCTAAATACCCAAGCAAATAAGAAACAGGAACATTTGCACAATTTTGTTTGGAAAACACAAAATAGTGGCCCCAAAAAACATTTGTCTTTATAAAAGTAAGCCAAAATAAACCAACAATGTTAATGCACCATGTGATGCCATCATAAGCAATCCCCACATCAGAGGTGATGTTTCATTGCAGTTGCAGTGGTGCGAACAATAACAATTGTGGTTTTATATTCTAAGAATAGACAATTTAGCCAGACTAGTCAGTTAATTGTTTCAGGTGACTGCTCACTGGGGTACATTTTAACTAAATGAGTTTGTAAACTAATCAAATATTTTCTTCATTTGACGTGTTTACTCGCTTTGATCCGCGTGAGACAATCTGGGGTTGGATCAGCCAAGAATTCACTGCCAAGATTTGTTCGTGCTTAGTGAATTTCTTTGCTCAACTGCTTTATGAAATTAGCCCCAGGTATGGCTTTCCTCAACAAAGGAGCAGATTCAAATATAAATGACAGCATTTTTGTTTGTATCTGCTATCTAGGAGCGCAATGTTGAGAGTGTTCGTAATGCGAAGGATGAGCGAGTGCGTGAAATCCGCAATGCTGTAGAGATGATGATTGCAAGACTTGAATCACAACTCAAAATGAAACTTCTGACACTCATGGGTAAGTGTTTAGTGACCTATGGTAATTAAATGTGAAAACACACAAATTTATATTGACAATGTTGAAAGGAAAACTTAAAATATTGACCAGTGAAACTGCTGGTTTGACTAGTAAACCACGATTTAACTGACCCCAAAGGCTTGTTAACTGAAATTGTTGCTGATATATTCTATCATTGGCTTTTGGAACATTAAGTTTATTTCTAGCCTAGTGGTCAACAACCCAACCTGAGAAATTTTATTTGGGGGTCTTCAAATGCCATTCTCTTTCTTCTGTAGGATTGGTACTGGTATGAACTTTATAATCTAAGAGTTTTCAGATATCATATAAACTGATCAATTGTTTGTTTTGTTGATAATTAGCAACCCTTTCCATTTTGTCTTTAAGAGCAAATCCTGAGAGTACATTTGTTTTACTTTACTTCATACATATTCATGATCGAGAGCCGAATTCTCACTGGTCCATTCACTATCAAATGCTGTTTTTGCTGTTTATTACAAAGCGTGCGCAAGTAATCACGCACAGGGTAGTAAATATGCATACTGTTCAACGATTGCTTGGTAATTAAAGCACATGCATAGTAGAGTGTCGCCCAGGACGCACATGCAACAGTCTGCTACGCATGTGCATCACAAATTAATTATGGAACTGTCACACAGGTGTTGTACACAGGCAGGAAAGTTGCCCTAGCCACACAAGTACACATGATAAGATGCATGGTGGCACATGTAAATATCAATTCATGTTTTCCTTAGCTCAATAATGCCGAACTAGAGAATATTGTGGACAATAAAGATGCAACTGAATATGTACGAGGTATAGTAAAACAAATACAACTTTTTTCCTTTTTTTCGGGTGGACAGTCAATAAGGGCTCCCCTCAGTATAGATAGGTTGCAATATGACGCAAATTGGCCGTTTTGAACACACAGTTTTGCGTTTCGTGTGAGAACAGTGTGGAGCCAAGCACATTTAAAAAAAACTCATTGCACGATTGGTTATTGAACAATGAACGACAGGGCTGTGTTAATAAGTCAGAAGGCATCTCGCCCGTAAAGATGGCGTCTATTGCAACCTTTCTGTTGGAAGTTGACAAACTAGTTTGCCAACTTATTGTTAACAACATGTTTCTGTTTGATGTTATAGGTCAGAAGAATTCCTTGACTCAGGAGACAGAGCTGTTGGAGTCACTTTTGCAAGAAGTAGAGCATCAACTACGGTCCTGCACTAAGAGTGAACTGATTGCTAAGAGTGGAGAATTACTGCAGATGTTTACACAGGTCCATCGCAAACCTATGGCTTCATTTGTTACTGCACCAGTCCCTGCAGATTTCATGAGGTCAGACACTGTGGTCTTAACTATTTAAGATTATTGACTGTTTTATGACTTGAGGAACCTGTTTGTACATACATGGCAAAACAAGGAATGTCATGCACCCTGAGGCTTTAACAATCCCATGTCCAGATTCATAATAATTGCTTTATCAAATTGCTTTCCATTACAAAAAATGAATTACTGGATGAAAAAGAAACAGCTTATAATTGTACATGTGGGTAGATGTGTATTTTGCTTGATGAAGATTCCTATGTATAAGTTATGAGGCATTGCATGGTGTTGTTTTGGTATGGTTTTCAGTTTGCGGTAAGATTGTCTCCTGATTAGAGGAAGTCAAAACATTGACACTAAATTATCTCACTCAGTGATAGTGAAGATAGTTTATAAAAAAGCCCCTCCCCCCCCCCCCCGATCCACTAATCTATTCCATTGCAGTAGACAAGTTCTTATCAGAATATAATTGTACTCAGAGAAAGTAGATAACACATGGTGTTACCTCAAACTGAAAATCATAAGATTCATGTAACACAAAGTGTGTAATATTATCTTAATTTTGAGTAATGATTGTTTCCTTTTATATTGCAGTGAGCTGGTACCATCTTATGACAGTAGTAAATTTGTTCTGAATAGTTTCACGTAAGTATTTACATTTAAACAGGGATGAGAAATTCAAGATTTTTGTCTCAATTCAGACTTTTTTATGTCTGCCTGGTAAAAACAGATGCTGTTATTTTTTACCAAAAATCCTGCTTTTTGATGTACTTCTCTAGTGCTGAGGATACTGTTCCTAAAAGCTCATCAAAGCTTTTGATATAAGTTAATAAGTTGATTAAACTGAAACTTCTTTAAATTGTATAACCTTATATATTGCTTATTGTTTTATTTCAAACTGTGGACATTGTTAAACCATTATTGTTTAATCTGAAACTGATTTAAATGTTTTAGTGCGTTGCAGCATAAAGCCGATCCAGTATACAGCCCTCCCTTAACAGTTTGTGGACTCAACTGGAGACTCAAAGTTTATCCGGTAAGTCTTACTCTCTTATGCAAGATATCAAATTGCATTGATGCAAACATGCCTAATTAATCTCATCTATATAAAAGGGTACATCTATATGCAGTGTATAGAGAAACAAAAGAAAACAAATTATATGAACCTTTGCGTCAGTTATAAAGTTCAAACATTCAGTCTATATTGTGGTTGTCTATTATTTGTATGTTCTGACTCTGAAGTGGATTGCATTTTGGGGCATTTGAATTGGGTACAAATTTGTATGTATCAAACTGTGAAATGTCAAACTGTGGGCCATTGTTGGCATAACACAGTGCATAACATAGTGTACAAACATTGACTGCTTTGAGTGCTATGGCTAAAACTACGAGGTGATTCAAGGAGTGTCTATTTTTCCAGGGCAAAGCCAAGGGAAAACAGGGGATCATCCGGGAAGTTGTAATTTCAACCATAGCACCTGTAAAAGCAGTCAATAATTGTTTATAACACCTGTATGATATATTAACATAGACAGAGCTGCCAAGGCAGTACAGGCATTTCCAATTAAATATGATTTATGAAAAAACAACAATGTATTATGTTTTTTATAGCCCACAGAACGCTCAAAAACAATAAGCCTTGATGACAATCAAAGTGGTCGAAGTCCCAATTTTTTATGACACAAAATCCTGGCGCTAAATAATAATAAAAAATATTCCGCTATTGCAAATAAGTTCGATAAAAGACATGTACATTTTCTAAAGCTTTACAGATGTGGAGATGCAGCAGCAATCAGTGACTGTTAGAATTGATCTGCAAGAGCATGTCGTGCATGCTTTTTTAACTTACGCACGCCACTCTCAAGCACTGAATAAGTGTACGTCACCTTGATTATTTACACCATGTGATTACGTTGGTCTGTTTTTACAGGATGGCAATGGTGTAGTCAGAGGTAACTATCTATCAGTATTCTTGGAACTGTCAGCTGGTCTGCCAGAAACCTCCAAGTAAGTCACTGCTGTGTTAAATTAGTTGTTGTCTTTCTATTTGGATATGTTCACATGAGTAGCTAACTTCACTGCTATCTTCGCTGCTAAATATTCACTGCATGGGGGTTGCCTTGACAAAATGACTTAGCTAGAATTTACCTTGCATTCACATGGGGCATGGTCAGTGTTGGCCAGCAAGGAATGTTTCGCCTTTCTGTAGTTTTCTTTGCCACTGTAGTAGTTTTTAAAAAAAAGAAATTAACATGTCGGCTTGAAGAATAGCTCATATAATACACACGTAAAGTTTTATATTTTTGTCTAAGTTTGCAGCAATTCGGAATGAGAAAAGTATTTGGTCTGTTCTTGTCCCTAAATACATTACATAACCAGCTAAGTTGAGGGGCTACAATTTCGTCCCTATTAGTGTGCAATGTCACTGTACGCCTGCACATGCATTGTTTGTCTATGTAAAGGAGTTGGATAGCTTCATGTGGCCGGGCTGAAAACGTTTTTGGATCGTTCAGATAATGTTTACAGACATGGATACTAACAATACATGTCTGATTCTTTTGTCTTTGTTACCTTTTCGTGTTGTTAGTATGATTTAGCTGTTATAAGGAATACAGATGATGTCAACTTAATTGTAATTTTAAAGCAGATCGACTGAGGAAACGCAACTGAGGAGAAAAATGTATTTGTGCAACTCCACCAGGAGAAAAAATACACGTCGTCCTAACATCAAGCTAAAATCATGTATACAGCTGTGGTCAGTTACATTCACACGAGAAAAATCTGCAAAATTCCTTTCTCTGTGGCTAAAGTATCAAGTTTCATTGCTGCTGCTAAGTTGAGTTAGCAGCAGAAATTTTCACTGCTAACTTTTGGACTTTGCATCAAAGTTAGCGAACTTTTGCATCCATACGGTTTTAGCTTGCAGCGAAGTTATCACTGAAGTTAGTTACTCATGTGAACGTGCCCTTAGTAAACCAGACCTTGTGGTGGGTTTTGTGGATTGCATGTTTGCAAGCTTAGGCATTTATTACAACTTCCACCATAAACTCATTTGGTCGCTGTTAAGGAATTTTCTGAAATTGATCATAGTTGTTCAGTCTGGGGTTATTAAACACCCTGGTGAGATGAATTTTAGATTTTGGTTTGCCCTTCACAAATTTAAGCTACGTGCCCATTGTATTAACTGTCTTGTTATATTTTATGTGGGACAAAAACCTTCAACATTGTAGGGCAGGCAGGTACTGCCTACATCCACTAAGCTCACTGCAAAGGTTGAGTGATGCTTTCATGCATGAGAATCTTCTGGTTTAAACTGGAATTCAGTTTTTTTTTCCCTTTCAAATTTGTGGTCTTTGGGTTCAGTGTGAATTTGATATAACATTTTTGGGGTGAGTTGTAGGGGGTATACTATTGTTCTTGTATACTATTGTTATCTGGAATAACACTATGTGTGCCTTGTACTTTTAGTTTAGTGTACATGTACAGCGTATTTTTGATGTATGTACATTGTATAAAAATACAATGTACACATGTACATGTACATGTATAAATATATATTCTGTTTGCGGTAACACCATGTGTATAAATATCTACTTTGCTGTGTAGATTTTGTTCTTTAGAGAACTTGTCTTGCTATGTTAATACACCCCCATTTGACCAGTTCTTTACCAATCAGAGTGCATAAACTTTCAAAGGTATTTTTAATTTTTAGAAAACTAAAGTTATCCAGAATGTTAGAGAAAAGATTCATCAGCTTGCAGAATGCATCTTTGGACTGGGATGCTTGTAATTAGTAGATGCTTATTGATCATTATACATGTAGATATGAGTATCGTGTGGAGATGATACATCAAGCTACTCATGATAACAGCAAGAACATCGTAAGAGAGTTTGCATCTGATTTTGAAGTAGGAGAATGCTGGGGTTATAATCGTTTCTTTAGACTGGATCTCTTAGCTAGTGAGGGATATCTCAAAGATAATACTCTCATCTTGCAGTTTCAGGTACAGTATACATACAATATATATTACTTGTTTTCTCAGTTATGCATTGAGATTGTATTGACTACAAATATTTGTAGAAGGTCCTACTAATGTGGAATCTGCTTTGATAGACACAAGGTTATGTTCTTCTCAATTTCTTCTCGGGAAATCAGCCAAGTGAAAGCTTTGCTCAGCTATAACTCATGAAATATTTATGCCAGAGAGGTACAAGATGACCTGAAAGTAGCTGGAATACACTGTTATTTGAATATAAAAGTTTGGGTGCATTTGAGGTACATTTGATGGATTGGGAAACACTGGTCAAGAACATAAGATAAGGGTTGACATTTTTCAGTCACAAACAATTCCGGCTTCTTTTAACATGCACATTATGAGTATTTGCAAAGATTTTTAATACACTCTGTTATCAAATTTTCTGAGTTTAGTTTGCTTACTATCGCATATACCACTAGGTAAGAGCTCCAACATTTTATCAGAAATGTCGTGACCAACAGTGGTACATCAACCAACTTGAGGCGTCTCAAAGGCAATATGTAATGCAGGTCAATGACCTCAAAGAGGTAAGCGACCCTTGAACATCATACTGGCATTAGTAGAGGTATTTTTTATGAGCTTAATATTGCCCATTTATTATTATTGATTGGATAGACCACGTTTTCGTACACATTTGATGGTAGGTGGTGTTTGACAGTGAGTATGCCGCTTAAGAGGGGAATCGCTTAAAAACATGCATACTTGGCAGATCAAACATGCAGCACTCAGTATGGCACATCGGTGATCATGCTGGCATTTTATATACCACACACATAGATCCTTGTCACTTGATTGGTGGAACTTCTGTCACTTGTCATCCATTGTTTTGCTGTGTATTACTGCTGTGTATTACTGCTGAGATATTGGAGTCCAATATGGATAATTATTGGACACTTTGCAGCGTCTAACAATTAATATGGTGGACAAGGTTGGTGTCTACAGGTAGTTCAGAAGGGGCTTTAGAATTTTCAGAGTTTCTGTGTCTATTTTTTGTTTATTGTGAAAAAGTTCAAATGACAAGGATGTATGTGTGATTTTTATAAAACAAACATTGTATGCATTTTGCTTGTGCATTGTCGCAGAATGTAATCACTTTGCGAAATATGGCTTTTCCATTTAACGAAGAGTAGACTTGTGAAATGGAATAGTCTAGATTTCACCTAGTGGTTATATTCTGATTTCATCACGTGATTATATTCTGCGACAATCACTCACATGCATCTACTATTTGTTTAGTATTTGTAAAGGATTTCTTTGTATGAAATCAACATTGAAAACTTCTAAGAATAGCAAACTATCTATTCCGTTTGTAAGTGTGATGCAATTCCACTGTGAGCCATTCCCACTTCTCACATACTGGCTGCACTGATGACCAGAAACCTTTGTTAGTTGTATTGAGCTTATTGATTTTTAAATGATTTATGCAAGAAAGGAAAGGGAAGTAGTCTAGTCCCTCTCTTAATTGTTGTTGAGTACAGGGAATAATGTAAAGATGGCTTCAGCATGATTTCAAACAGACCCTAACAAATTTCCAAAGCTCACTTGATGCCAATAGTTTTTACCATTTATTTGGATTTGAATCTGCCACACACAAGTGATTACACTGCTACATGAAACAAAACAATTTCAAAAGGTATGCTTTAAATTCAACACAAATTTAAATGAAAAAGAAATAGATTCACAACAATTGTATTAATTTGTTTTTGTAATCAATTATTAATTATTGGCATTATTCTGTCCTTTTTTTGTGTACAGAGGTTAGCAATAGAGTTGTCCAGACACCCAGCAAAGAGCGGCAAGTCACCAGGTAATGTTTCCATCAATCCTTGGTGTTTAAATGCAATGATGATATAACCTAGCAATGACACAACTACATGTATGTTTTTGTATTCCAAGTCATGCATTAAGTAAGGGAACTATGTAATGAAGTTTAAAAAATCTTTTTGGTTTTCCTCAAAATATGTGAAGCTTTGTTTCACTAATTGGGAATGATTGACAGGGTTTTTGTAATAACAGAGAAGAATAACTCTGATGTAATGTTGATTTTTTGGGGGGTTTCATATCTATGAGATCTGAAGGAACTTTCTATAGAAACGTCATTGAATCAATAAAATAATCACAGGCGGTAAATAATGTAGGCCAAGTGTAAATACTAAATTTCTCTCGGATTAAGTTTCTGGAATTCGATATAGATAAATTTTAACGTGAAAGAAGTATCACATTAACCCCCAAAGTACATTCAGTTGAAGCTTGTTATTTATAATTTGTTTATTTGTACAAAAATATCTAGTTGGCATTTTGTTACTCAGCACACATTGTTTCATTTTTCATATGATCATATGTACATGCTGTTAATTCTTCACAATTGCAATGTGAATGGAATATACCAGTGTTTTTGAAATGTTGAAATTTAAAGCAAAATTTTGATTTGAAATTCGTTATTGTTAAATAGTTAAATTTAAAAGGTACAACCAACAAGTAGTTTATTTTAAACTAACCACATGCGTGCATATAACCAGAATATTAGAACAGTGTTGTTCAAATCAATGGTTCACACAATGCTTTTTTGTCATTGATTTTAAATGGTGAATGCATTGATGATCAGTGAAGCAGCCATGCCCCCTAAGGTTGGCTGTAGTGTGTGGACTAGTCTGGTCACCTATCATTAACCTTCAATGATAAAGATAGTATTAGCAATTCATTGGTTTCATTGGGTAATTTTACACTACATGTATATGTGTCACCAACCAAAACGTTAAAAGTACATCTACCGAGGTGCTTGGAAATGAAAGGCTTGTATCTAGTATATTTCATGACCCGTATAGTGTTTAGGCTAGACTTAACCAACCATAGTTGCCTACATCAGGGTTAAGATATCTATTCTCCAACTATAGATAACTACAGATAGTTGTCAAAATTACTCAAATTTTGGTCTGCAGATGAGTTCTATAACAAAGACAAAAATTGTATGATAAACAAACAGACATTTCTCCATCTCTGATGATTCCTTTGTTTAAATGGATTATCTAACTGTTGATTATCAGATAATGACAGAGGAGATAGCCGTACTGACCAATCATCAGTCAGATTCAGATCAGTTCATGCATCTGTTGCCATAGCAACTGACAGAGATTCCCCAATTCGGAGAGAAGAGGTCAACTTGCCTGGAAATGAAGATGATGTAGGTGAATTACTGATTACTTATCAATAATTTTTCAATAATTTTATTTATGATTTGATTTTCATATTTGTTTAGCTATGCTTTGCCTTGCTTTTGCATATTACCTAAATACCATGTGCAAACTGTCACAGATCACCAAATTACTTAAACAGAAGCATTTTTATGATCACCTCATCATTAAAAACGCCAAAGTTTGTGAAAGATGTAAATGTTTGCCAGTTGTATTTGTTCTCCCTGTCGAACAAAACTAATTGATTTATCCATGAATAATTTCCTGTTGCAAATTTAGTTTTAGAAAGAGGATTTTGCCAGTTTCAGATTGGAATTTATTCCATTTATTTACTTGTCAGTTTAGTGAGTGCCACTTATTACACACATCAATATGATTGGCACAATGCAAAGTCTTGATCCCTTATTAGAGCCTTAGCCCATAATGCATCTTGTTGATGTTTAGTAGAATTTTTAGAAGATATTTTGAAGAGCAAATTTCTGCCTGGTTGTACTCTAATGAAAACACCTGTTTGAATTTGATTTCAGCCTAATCTTATCTCTGTATTTGTGTTTTAAACAAGAAGCTGTCTGAGTGTGAGATTAGTATCTGTGGATCCTCCTCGTCTTCATCAACAGATGATGAAGCTCAGTCAGATGAAGAAAACAGTCTGGAAGAAAATGACATTGATGAAGAGACTATGTCCCTTGAGAATGATGTGGAGCACAATAGTGCATTAGAATCAAGCACCCTAGAGGAAGGGTTGTTAGATAGAGCTGCAGAGGATGTAGCTGGAGCTAGCTCTACTGGGGTTATCAATGATGGTGGTCTGAGTAGTCTAGAAGGACAACGGGGGGAAGAGATACTACAGACATTAAGAGATGAAGAAGCTATGCTGTTACAGTTACTTGACTTGCAGGATAGACCAGCAGGAGCTGGTGATAGCTTATGGGGATTCCTACCTAGACCACCATATAAGATGAAAAATGGTGAGTTAAATGGCCCCTTGCACAGGTACATGAGATTTGTTCCCTGGGCTTGATTTTTACAAAGCACTGAGATTCATCAGAAGACTACTTGTCAATATCGCCATAGGGATCACATTTGGCTTGGCAATATCAACATATGGACCTTATACATTGACGTGATCACACCGCCATCTTAAAGGTCAAACAATGATGCAACAATGAAAAATGCCCATCTACGTACGCGCCCTACACAAATTACGTCATGTGCATAAGGTCTATTGTCTAACGCATCTTATGATGAATTTGACTGCTATGTAAAATTAAACCGTGGAGACCTCAACTTGATCATTCTTAATGATCTTCATCATCTGTTGATGAAGACGAGGAGGAGTACCTGTTCCCAACTGTTTGTTTTGTACAGTGTTGCATTATATAGTTTGGAACAATTCAAACAACATCAACATAATTTGAGCCCCCTATTTATGTTTATTAGTTGAGTCAGTTGCCTTACCATTCTCTGACTTATGAAGAAAAGATCAGTAATTAGATTTTGAACAGCTAAACAGTAGGAGTATCTAGAAAAACTCAATCATGATTATGTTGATAGAGAAAATGATTAACAGGTCTGGAATTTCATCTTTGAGAGGGCAAGGCCAGTTGCATTTTGCAAAGGGCACTTTCATTGGAAAATCTTAAAGTCTATGGGAAACTTTTGTAGGGGCACCAAGGCCAAGAGCAGGGCAACAGAGGCCATTGCCTCCCTGGCCTCCGTGTAATTCCAGGCCTGGATTAACTATTTTTTTGGCTTACATGTGATATTGCAACGGTATATCATGTATGTGTGCCGTGGTATTTTGAGCATTGATTGCAATGTTGTCATTATGTGCGCCCACATTCAAGTTCCAGTCACAATACTTTTGTTCTTATGCAAAACACTTAACTATTATTGGTTCTCTTCACCCAGGGGTACATGTGAGGTCAAAGATTGTGTTTTTGATTGATTAATGTACCTCGTTGTGCTACATATGTGGCAGCGTAGGTTGTGTACTCCCTATGGACCTGAGGTGTTCAAGGAATGCAATAAGTGGCCCTGTGACAGGATTAATCAAGTTAATACACCATGAGCGTAAAATGAACATGCGCTATATAAATGTCCATTATTAAAAGTACCTACAAGGATTGATTTTCATTAATGATTGTGATTTTTTTATGGCGTGATATTACAGGGAGTGGTCCAAGGAAGGATAAGGAGAAGAAAGATAAGCGCCATCATTCCTCTTTATCTACACGAGAGTCTCTAATGAAGAAGATGCAATCCTGTATGTCTGATATTAGTTTACGAAGTCACTCAGTGGCAACCAATGTAGTTCCCTCACTAGATGGTGTAGATACAACTGAGCAAGGAGTGAATGCAGTATCGGTAGCTAAGACTGAAGGTAACTTTCAATCATCTTATCAAATTGGGGCCTGGTTCCTAATGTCTTAAAAATATACTCTTATCCTTGGGTCCACCGTGATATCTGTTACTTAGTTTTTGTTTCTTTTCTTTTAAGTGTCTGTCTTTGTTATTTGTGTATTTATTTGTGTTCATGCAACTGTGCAAATTTCTCTTGTTTATGCCCTATGGTTGGCAAAGCCACCAAAGGGGCATACTGTTTCTGACACGTCCTTTTGTTGGTGTGTGTGAGCGTGTCTACCCGTTGAAACCGAGGACTTTAACAAAAGGGATCCAGGTGTTTTGACAGAGCGAGGTCGTCCTCTCTTCTCTTTTGTGTACAAAACCAATGGGGACGTCGCTAAAAAAACAGAGTCCAAACAATGGGAGAACAAAGAGAAGCCCTCGATTTACAGGATTCACAAACATGTGTGTGTGTGTGTGTGATTTAATTTTCACTACCTTATGGAGACCGAGAACAAAACAGAAAAGGGATAAGAAAGAAGGGCATTCTAAAGACTGGGTTGCTCCACAAGGAATTTATTTTGTGTACAAAGTACATTTAAAAGGGTGTGTGTGGGTGTATGCAATCATTGTCTGAGCGATAACTCAAGGCAGACTTAGCATATCAATCCAAAACTTGGTGTGTGGATTTGTCTTGGTATCCCTTGGAAGCCTATTGCTTTTGGAACCCCTAGGTCAAATCTCAAGAAATGTACTGATCTGCGGGGCATTTGTTTTTACCAAACAAGACTTTTCTTATTACCGGTAGGTGTTTGTACAATCTGTGCACGAACACCTCTTGTTTTTTTTCTTTTCTTCTTCATAATTAGGTGTACGTGCAATAACAAGCACGAACACCTCTTGTTTTTAGGTGTTCGGCGATCGGCCGAAAACCTTTTGTTATTGTTATTTTTAGGTGTTCGGCGATCGGCCGAAAACCTATTGTAATTGTTATGTTTTTTGTTTTTTCCCACTACTTCTTATCCCTGAACCTTCTCATCAAGATTTCGCAAAAAGTAAAAGTCTTAAAGACTTGAAACTTGGCATATGCTTGAACCTTGACATTAAGACGACACTTAAAGAATTACATCATGATGATGTCATCAGGTGTTGAGTTACAAGGGTTTTAAGGTTGAAAAGTGACAATTTGCTTGTTACTTTAGTTTCTGTAATTTGACAGCTGTGATATTCATAATTGGGCATCTCATAGATCAAGACTGGGGCAACACTTGAAAAGTTAACGCCAAAATCATATGGCCTTTACTTCTGGTCGTACCGGAAGGTCAAAGTTTGCTTTTAAATTTTCTTTAAATAATCATTTTCCGGGCTTATCTACAGCATAACTCAAGATTGAAATTGAATTAAACATTGAAACTCATCAAACAATTGAACCTCAACATCAACACTTCATGACGTCACGATGACATCATCAGGTATTGAAGTACAATAACTCCTGAATCACATGTTGGATATTTATAATCTACAAACGCTACACGCAGTGTGACCCCATTTGACCTCGAGTTACGGTTCAAACCGGAAGTTGAAATTTTCAGAAGTTCATATCTCAAGAACAACTCATCATTACAGCATAATTTTTGCAAAGGGTTATAGATCTGTGATTCTGCTCAAACTTTTGCACAGAGATGACAACATTTAGACCTCTACATCTGGTCAAAACCGGACATTTACCGTATCTGTTGACCCACATTGATAACGCACACTAATGTAATAACACACATTAGCATGTCCATTGCACATGAAGTTTAGTGCACATGTACAGCGTACATGTACATTGTATATGTTCATGTATGAATACATTAACGTTGCTGTTACATTGTATATTGACCACAGATAAACCATTCATAGCTCCTGAACCACACGTTGGATTTTTACAATCTATACATGATCTGAAAGTTCTTTAAAAAACCAAACAAACGCTACAAAGAGTGTGACCCCATTTGACCCTGACTTCCTCTTAAAACTTGAAGTTTAAGTTTAATATTGGAAAAAATCTAACTCCTGAACAACACATTGGATTGATATGGTAAAATGTCATCATTAATTCATTCTCTTATCATTTGATGACGTCAGTCACGAATGCCTTGCTTTTGTAATTAAAAACTTAATGTCTAGTTATATATTTGTCTTCGTGAAAGTACAAGTTGATAACAAGTTTTGTGTTGTCCCTTAGCTTGGGCGATACCACGATATTATCCAATATCGCGATACTGGTTCTGAAACGATTACGATATCGGGTAATTTTTTTTTTATTGTGATATCGGTAAATCGCAAAATCGATTAAGTAATGCGATGCATTTCCTAGCTGAGACGATCTTGCAACAATGAATCTCCCAGTCGAGACGATCTTGCTGCAATAAAGAGCTGCAAGTCACAGACCGCAACCGCAAGATTCCCCAACAGATCTGATCCTACGGGGTTTCTTTGAAAAAACCAACATCAAAGCCTTAGTGATCAGACAGTCTCACGCAGACGGGTGTTATCACGTGCATTATCACGTGCGTGTTGCATACAAGCAAGTAGCTTGATCTAATTAGTTATGCACACATATAGAACAGTCTGTCATACGCAGTTAACACATTAAATGTGTGTAAGTAATAGGCCCAGGTTTTCATCCCATAGGTAAAAAAGAGTAAAACCTGAAGAAAAGATGCATTGGAACAAAAATTGAATTGATAAGTCATCTGTGTACATTTTGCTTTGTGAGATTTGTAGAAGAATGATGTCATCCAAAATTAATTGCGATAATATTGAATATATTGCGATATATTGTCGACAATACATCATGGATGAAAAAAGCGATATCGCCCAAGCTTAGTTGTCCCAAATCTAAATGCCCTAAAAGTCTTGTATCTCAGCACATAAATGCTTTGAAATTGATGAGATTGTTATCATTTGCACATTATCATCACACTATTTGCTCAGTAAAATTATACAAGTTGTTTAAGTTGCTATTTAATTTGATGAGAATTTTGCTTGTTCTATGTGAAGTAGCTCACTCTTTACTAAGGAAGACATCAAGTGGTTCAAAGCATAGTCATCGAGCAGTCCCAAGTATATCTCTACAGCTGGCTCAAGAAGGTGGGCCTACTACTACAGGTAAAGGACAGGAGGCAGAGCGCACTGATCATGCTGGTAAGCACAAACAAATACACCTTTATCATATGCTACAACCCTCTTTATGCATTAACATTGATGTACACTGATTTAGATAAAGATGGCTTCTCCATTATATAATTTCTATCAGATGGATCAGCGCAGTTTTATGAATTAAACAGAATTTCAAATTGTTTATAATGGTACAGAGATGAACAATTCTGTACAAGCACCTTTCTTCTTAAATAAAAGCTTTTGTTCACTTTTACCTGTATCATTGTTCACTATCATCATGATATAATGTAGAAGCACGAGGCACAGATCCTCAGAGAAATCATTCTTCTGTATGACTTGATTAACCAAATTAAACCTGTCAAATTTCATTTAGTGCTAAAATTATCAAAATAGGTGGGGGTCGTTAAGAGTTCATGTCCATCAAATCATGAAATCAATGATTTTTTGAATTTGATATTTAATTTTTTGTAGTCAATTCCTTTATATACATTTTGACTCCCAAAATGGCGGATAGTTGAATTTTTACATTAATTTAAACATTGACTCCAGTCATTAATGCTGTATGATTGTCTGGGTGTCTTCCTGTTGATGTATGTATGTGTATCCATTACAGCTACATGTAACAGCAGTAAGAGTCCATCTCCTGATAAGCATTGTCATGATGGTCAGTTAGAAGGTTATTACACACCACTCAGTGATAGAGAAGGTACAGCAGCAGCTGCAATACCAGTGCTATCCAACTCAGCTACATGTAGACTTACTGCAAGAATTGAGTAAGTAATCATTTATAGTTGATATTTAAGTTTGCTTCCAAACCTTTCCTTCTGAGTAATTATTTTACTGTAAGCTCATGCAGACTTCAGGAATCAAGACTTGTCATGTATTATTACCGCTGGAGAAATAAAGCTAATGGTAAACCAAGTGTACTCATAGGCAAATTGTATGTGGTTGTTAACTATTCTCATCATCACAAAGGAGTTCAATGATGACATTATTTAACATTCACAAATCAATGTTAAATGCACAGGTAATTTTTTGGACTCCAGACCACACTATGTCCTTTTCTGTTGTCACAGTTCAAGATATGCACTACCCAAATCTTTGCTTTTTGTTTTGTGTAGTGCTCTTGCTCTGCAATTACGAACCAGTCAAGATGAGCGAAGTGCAGACTGCCAAGCTTCAGACTCAGGTTTGTATACTTAGTTTTTGTTACTTCACTCTTAGTGCATGTACTCAAAGAGAATTTTGAATTATTGATTTTGTAAATAAAAATATATTATATTTTATTTGTTTAGATTGTCGAGGCACAGAAACTCACCCTGCAGCCAATAAATTGCCATCAGCAGCATCCAACCATGCCTGTACTGGAGAGAAAGTGGATGCAAGTGATGGAAGGGACAGCCAGGATGTCCTGTTACATGATGAGGAAACTAACCAGAGAACGTTAGTTATGGCACGTAAGAAAGCTCCCAACACTAGACTAACTACTACAGGTCAGTACTCATTCATGCGCTTAAGTCTTGTTTGAAATGAACTTGAAATAGTTAACCAGTTATCGCCGGAAGACATGAATACAAGCAAAAAATTTAAGGACATGCAAAAAGAAGTCTGATAAACACGTTTTAATAAAATGTCAAGGGATGCCCATGGCAGAGGTGTAAGAACACCCAGCCATTCCCAGTAGCAGGCTCAGTGCATATCGCTCACCCTGTTACACTTTTTTTGCCCCAAAATAAAGAGGAACAGAGGGTACTGGAATTCATGCCCGAAATCTCCCTTCTTCCAAACCTTCGTTGTTTTTGTTGGACAAACAAAAAAAACAAGAGAATGATACGCTACCACCATTATATTTGCAATAGCCGATTGTTGGTCGTGGCTACTGCCAAGGTTTGGCCGATTCGCTGTAAACAAAAGCCACTTTATCTCGAAAGAGGAAAAAACAAATTCCAGATCATTTTATGAGAATGTTTGTCGTCCTAACTTGGTTAAGTCGTGGTTTCATTTTGAAAATGGTATTCTCAACAACAAAACTATTCCAGAAATTCCAAAAAAATAATCCCACGTGTGAACATGTCCAAATTTCTAATTCCTGGAGGTAAGTGTTCAAGTTATATATCATATCATTGGCTTGTAGATTTTAAGTCCACACTTGAACAATAGTAATTTACCCAACCCGTATAAGGTGAAGACATTTTTTAAAACCACAATGTGACAGTGTAACTTAATCATTTCAATGCTCAAAATAGTATTTTGAGAAAGTTTGTTTGTTTGATTATTAGGTGTTCGTGCAACAAGGCAAACACTGATTGTTCATGATTTTTGTTTTGTTTATTTTAAATTGTTTTCTTCTTTGTCCTCTTTTTCCCAAAACTCTTCTCTGTAACTCAAAAACTGAACTGAACCATAAAACTCATCAGACAATTAAGTCATTTAAATCTTAGTATCAAGACGTCTTTGTTCGGATGACACCATTAATTACATTAAATCAAAGTTTAAAGGCACATTACAGAATTGGTAATTGTGAAATATACTTTTGATCACAGATTTACATAAAACTTACACGGTCTAATGATGATGATAGTAGAAAACATCCCTAGAAATATTTCTGGCTGAAATGCCATATTTGATGAGAAATAAATCAAACTAATTTCCGATTGGAGTTTATCGCTCATGAGCGTTTTATTCATGCATTGTATAACACATGCAAATTTGTAATCGGTTTTGCACTATTTTCTCGTGACCCAGATGGCCGATCGATCTCAAACTTCTACAGGTTTGTCAGTTTATGTATATGGTGGATTATATAAAGTGCTTACACTGCCAGCAACTGTTTTGTTAGCAAAAACCAATTCTGTAATGTTCCTTTAATATTTGAAAAAGTCTGAACTCCTGAAACTACGCAGTGGATTTTTACAATCTATACATCATGAGAAAGGTATTCAAAAACTGAACACAAATTGACAAATAAGACTCAATCTGGAAGTTGAAGTGACCAATTCTCCAAAGGCCCTTTTTTCAGCTATGTAGCCATTAAAAAAGGAAATGTGGACATGGTTTCTGTGAAGGAAATGACAATGGACTCAACTCCTCAACTTGTTGAAGCATCCTCTGCTGAAAAGTCATGTGGCAACAAAGTCATGATAGTATCAGATTGCCATAGGTCAAAGGATCTTGTGTTTTATGGTGTCAACTTTGAAAATTTGTTAGCCCCCAAAAAGGTGTCACATTTTCATGCATTAAACATTCATTAAAATAGAAAATTTATTTATAAGTGACATATATTTTAGGTTTTCAACAAACAAGGCCTACCCCTCCCCCCCTCCCCCCGCAAACCTTTCCTGTTAAAAGCTTTCCCCTATATTATCGGAAGGGCCCAAGTGTGTTTCCATTGGAGCGATGTGATGTCCCCACCGGTTTCGTACATGAATGCGAAACAAGGATTTCCTTGCTCTGTCAAACCACCCGCAACCCTTTTTTTAAATCCTTAGTTTCAACATATAGACACCCCAATACACTGCACGCAGCAGCTAGCACACAACACCAACGCGCTGCCCGTGTTTTACACTGCAGAGAAAAAGGCCCGTGAATCTTTGGATTTTAAGGGGGTTTGCTCCTACGTTTTTGTTCATTTATAGTTTATAACACACTCTGGACAGTCATCTAATGCTCCGTACAACTTAACAACCTTTAGATGAAAAATGAGAGAGCCTTTTATGGATACATACATACATGTACATACTTACAAAATTGCATGATCTATAGTAAGATTAAGCAGCTCTATGAATTTGGGCCCCTGGTTTTAGCATGATAAAGATCAGATCAAGTCGTTTTGGCATCATGTGTATCTTTTCATCCACTTGCCTATCACCAGTACTCTTCAGTTGTTTGTCACTCTGTTTACCTTTTCTTCTCAACTATCCTCAGTTATTTTACTCTTCGCTCAACATTTTGTATTGTTTACTTGTTCGTTATTCAGGCAGCACCAGTGAGAGTAATGTAGAGGCCAACATTCACACTGAAGATGCTGATATACAAGAAAGTCAGCCTATAGCATGAATTATTAGGCTGTATTCCTTGTGATGGCTAATAATGCATCAAGCTTCCACCCCTCTCTCTTAGTTGCAATAAAGTTGTCTGTCAGTTCATAGAACAACACACTTTATTCTCCAGCAACCTTAAAACCTTACTGCTGTTAAGACAACAGCAGTGCAGTTTGTTCCTATATTGCAATCCTATATCCTTTAGTCCTATTCTACATAATTGAACTTTGCAGTGACATGTATAAGCTTTTTGCAATAAGTTCAAAACATATAAAAGGTTGTGAATGACCAGACATTTCGAACCAAGCAGAGTCTTTCTCAAAGTCTAAATCAAATTCATGTTTCTTTAAGTTTCTATTTGTACAAACTGTAAATAAGAGAATTTTTCTGTTTCTTCCAAGTTTGCTGGAGGATAGTTTTGTTTTTCTGTTGAAAACAAAGTACGTTTGCATCCCATATGCAACTAGTCATCCTCTTGCCTTGTTGCATATGGGATGCAGAAGTGCGTATTTTCATTTTATATTTCACTTACTATTGGGATAACATTAGTTATTGTGTAAGCGCAAGTGGAACATGCAATAATGTCATGAATCTGTGTCCCACATACCACAAGGTCACAGGGATGCAAACGCACTATATTATTTCGTGATCCACACGCGAGTAAGATAATGAATTTATCCTGAAGCAAACTTGACACGCATTATAGCTTAAAGGCAGGGTATACTTGTCAAATTGTCAAAGACCAGTATCCTTATTTGGTGTATACCAACATATGCATAAAATAACAAACCTGTGAAAATTTGGGCTAGTTTGGTCATCAAAGTTGCAAGAAAATAATAAAGAAAAACACCCTTGTTGCATAGAATTGTGTGCTATTAGATGCCTGAGAAAGGCTTCATGCCTGAAGCCTTTCTCAGATTCAAATTTTGTGGTGAAAAAATTACCTCTTTCTCTTAACCTACATTACTTCAAAGGGGGTCGTTTCTAACATTATTTTATAATATCAGCAGCTCTCACTCTTAGTGCGCTTTACCAAGTAATTTTGTATGATCATTAAATTGTGGAGTAATTACTTAAAGTACTCCCTGCCTTTGAAATAGCAAAGTACACAGAGTTTGAACAGCACAATACCCATGGTGTGATATTGACCGGTCGATACAGTACAATATCACATTGTTGTTGCCATGGTTCGACCAATCAGAATCGAGGATTCAAGTGTGCTTGAAGATAAATAATATCCCCATTGTTGGGGAAAATAAGTCAGTCCCATCTACCCTGCAATATAGTTGTTTGTCAGTCCATAGGATCAAACCACACATTGTATTCCTAATTGTTACATATGGGAAAGATACTATGTACATGGTGCCCACCGCTCTGCAATATGATTGTCAGGTGATATGCCACTCACACTATAAATGGAATGTACATATTTAATTACTTTGTATCATTATATTAATTTGTAACAATTGCTGTGCCACATACAAGAGAGCACTTTTGTTTTATTGCCTATGTATGAAATAAGCTTACACTGTTACATTAAGAAACTTTGGCACTAATTATTGTCTTGTTGTGAGTGATGCCATAAAATGGTCTTCTCAGACCAATTTTACAGGTTTTTGTTTCATTAATACTTCATAAATTATTCTATTTATATTATGTAATTCTTGCATTTTAGGATGAACAAAAACGTGCATTTAATTTGTTACCCCTTCACCAGTGTACTATAATTAATCTGTGTTAACTTACAGCTATCAGAACCTGCAAAAAATTCCCAATCCGCAGGTGCTTTAGGTTAGTATCAAACCCATAACCTTCTACATTTTAGAACATTCCTCAGGATTTACAAAGTACTAATACATGTAGTATTAGTGCTTTACAACACAAGTCGTCGTAGGCCTAAAAGTTGAGTTGATATTGTTTTTCTAGTTCAAACAGACCAGATATTCATTTCATAGAAATGTAATGAGATTATCAAAATACTATGCTTTAACTTACTGTGAAAGATTACTTTTGAAAGATGATGCTCCATTGAAAAATTGACAAACCCATTAAAAATTGACTAACCAATAATATTGTTAAAGAATTAAGAGCAATATTGTTGAAACACAAACAAAATAGAGAATTGTTTAGCAGGACTATGATCGGAAAACCTTCCTAGGAGGGATCGGATTCATAACGATGGTTGAATTTGGGCAATAATTAGGAATCTTACAAACTTCTGTCTGCGACATTCGCCACCCTTTAAATTCTTGCGCTGTTCTTCCATGTATGTCTCCTCAAAGGAATTTAGCAATTTTAACCCTTTACTGCATTGTTATGACATAAAACCTGACACGGTAAGAAAAGTGGATACTTATTAAATTCAGTTTTCAGAAGACACAAATTTAGTTTTTTCATAATAAGTATGATAATCAGTATATTTTTAAAATTAGGCTGAAATATGTGTGAGAAAAAAGTCCAAACATTGCTAGGTGCTTATTTTCATTAGCAACAAAAAAGTTAGTTGCGATAATAGTAACCCTTGATTTAAAAAAAAATCTACATTTTAAATTTACTCCATTAGGTACACTTCAAATGTTGAAATAAAAGATCCCCAAAATCTGAAGAAGAAAACAATTTTACATACGGTTTGTTGTAACACTCCAGTCTATGACTCTTAGGAGGATCGAGTGTTAAGGTTATCACACAATAAATTAAATGTCAAGTAATGAACCACAAGGGAAACTGACTGGGTAAATTTCATATGGTTTTGGGGTTGAACAAAGACAAATTGACTAGAGCGGGATTTGAACCAACGACCTCCGGATTAACGTACCGGCGCTCTACCAACTGAGCTATCTATTTAAAAAGTCGCATCCCCTCAAGGTGATCCCGTGGCTGCTGCTTCCCAGGTTGTATCGTAAACTTGGGTGTGATCCCTGGCTACACGGCAGTTAACGGTTGCATGGCTTCTGACTGGCACCCCCGAACAAAGATATTGACAAAATAGGGAGACCGCCAACATAGGGCTAGTTAGCTCAGTTGGTAGAGCGCCGGTACGTTAATCCGGAGGTCGTTGGTTCAAATCCTGCTCTAGTCAATTTGTCTTTGTTCAACCCCAAAACAATAAATTAAGATAAGTATTAATTGAGTGACACAAAATTTTCCTAAAAACCTGGTAGTAATAAAACTTTCAAATGTTGTATGGCGTGTGTAATAAAGATTAGTGGAACAGAATTGAATGAATGTACACATATTGGGCACAGTCACTGAAAAAAAGCCATTTAGATGCACCAGATATATTAATTATTATGCCTTAATTGGATTGGTAGTATTTAGGTGTTCGGCTCATCAGCCGAAAACCTATTGTTATTGTTCTGTTTTTTGTTTTACCCCCACTTATTTTACTTCTCCATGAACCTTCTCATCAAGATTTCTCAAAAAGTAAAAGTCGCACAGACGGGAAACTTGACATATACTTTCACCTTAACTTTAAGACGGCACTTGCAGAAGTACGTCATGATGACGTCGTCAGGTGTCGGATTACAAGGTTTATTAAGTTGAAAAATGGCCATTTGCTTTTTACGGTAGTTTTAGCAACTTGAAAGCTATGATAGATCAAGACTGGGATAACATTTTGATTCCCCCTGCCGATGCTGGCAACATAGATGTCATCATCATTTAATTTATTAAATCTTGAGGAGTGGACACCTTGGGGTTTACAGGTGGGATTGAACTTGCTGGTGTTGTGGTCGAAGGAAGTGCCCCTGGAGATGATTTACCTGTGGAAGGAACAAAATTACCATTAAAGGTTTATGGAGACGCAGCACTTGGCAGCGGAACGCTAGGGGCGTGGAAATGTGCTGTTGCGTACGTACGCAAGGGCTCATAAGCAGTAGCAGTTGCAGGCACAGGCAAAGCTGAAATGCTTGGGTGAGAATGCTCAGGCAAACTATGCGCCAATTGAAACTCATGTGGCTTTTTGGATGGTAAAACATTAGGATTCACTTTGGAACTCGGTTCTGCCCGTTTGCGGGCTTTTGCCGCATCAGCGGATTCATCAAAATCCTTAATGTTTTTATCAGTTCCAGCATCAGTTTCATTAACTTTATCAGTTCCAGCATCAGTTTCATTAACTATGGCAGAAATAGTTCTGGCCTGGGTGAGGCTGAGTTCCGCCTCCGCTATTTGAGCTTCAATTGTCTGGATAACTCTTCCTTTCTCTTTATGATAGGACTGTTGGTTGTTGAAAGTCCGGTTCGGCACTAATTGGAGTGCGGATGATAACTGGCTATCACGTCTGGGTCACCATGAAATAAATTTACTTGGAATGCCATTCGTTTATGCTGCGTGGTATCATAAGTTTATTCAACTCTTGGTAGTTTCACAATTGCATGTAGCATAGGCCGGTGGATACACAGAATTACAGTCAGCTGACATGGAGCTCATGAATATTAAGAAGGGTCACTGTCGGGTCGTGAACTATCAGTGTTAAGCACCATTGATGATCGGTTGTACTGACTTCGGTAAATTCGTCATCCAATACACAGCCAACTATTTTGCTGTCATGCCTCGCTGCTATAAGTGCTAGCAACACAACCTTGCAGTGGCGCTGTTCAAGTTAGCCTATTCGTAACACTCACAAAAATGTGAAGCTTGAAAAAATCATAAATATACACCAGAAATGCACTGGCGCAATAAGGCATCCCCTTCAAAAAAATTAAAATAATTAAATAAATAAATTAATTAATACAACTTTAATCATCAGAGTTTTGCATGCGTGGAGAGCTATTATTGGCTGAGAGTCGTGCGTAGCGTCTACAAGCGTGCACTTTTCCATCGTTTTGCATCAATACAACAAATACAAAAAGTTAAATATAGTTGACCAGCCAACACATCAAAACTGAGTTTTACTTTTCAATAACTCCATAACTACCACTTCTGTTGGGAAGGATGTACATGTAAAGGCCTATCTAATCAAATTATTTTTCTTTTATTTTGTCTAATGATCTGCATGAAGAGTGTGTTTTAACCATTGATCTACAGTCAGTATAATGTAGATCAATGGACCTTGTGCCAATGCACGTCAAGGTACGTCATCACGCCGCAATCTTAGAGGTAAAACGATGACATAACAATAGGAAACGCACATCTAAGAATGCGCAGCACTCATAATCGGCCAATGAGTAACCTTTTTTTTACCTCTAGCCGAGGGTGCCCTACTTGAATGTGCATAAGGTCTATTCTGATTGGTCGAGCGGAGATCACAAGGCCAGGTTTAAAAGTGCGATATAACAACGGTTAGGAGTATTTAAACATACCCGTGGCGCGCAAGGTACGCAGGCGCTAGTTTACGCGAAACGCAACCAATACATACTGGTATTCAATCTAAAATATGTTGGTGTTAGTACGCGCACGTACGCACAATCGTTGAGCGTGGCATGCATATTGACTCTTTCGCAAAACGAGGCCCGAGGACATGACTTAACAGAAAAGTTGTACAAATTTTACGCTTTTTAACAAAAAGGGCATTTATGAAAGGGAATATAAGGGGACGTCGTTTATCGCACGGCCACGACCCTGCAATGTTAAAAGACAAAGTCACGATACTCTTTTATTCCCTTAATTGTTTATGTACTCCCAGTGATCGATACAGAAAGTTAAACCTGGTAAAATACCAAACATAAACTGTGCCATTCAAGACTTGTTAATAATATTGTAATTAATTACTGTAAATAAATTGAAAATTGTTTCATTGTTGTGCATGACGAAATTCAAATGTCTCCTTTGCCAGATCATTTGTTATTTTTGGAATCTTATAAGTCACCATTTTAAAGATCAACTTTGCCAACCGCAAGCGAAAAAGCAAAGTGGTGATGGTGCGTTCCGCGTCTGCAACGGGTCAAGAAGAGGTTTGTCATCCCAGAAAACAGTTAAACAGAAATTGACATTGAGTTGTCAATTGACACCAAAAGCCCTGGTTTGTTTTGTCTTTTGAGTAATTTAGGTGACACTGTCCAATCATGAAAGAGAATAGACAAATAAAAGGATAATAATTTGATTAGATAGGCCTTTACATGTACATCCTTCCCGACAGAAGTGATAGTTATGGAGTTATTGAAAAGTAAAACCCACAAGTTTTGATGTGTTGGCTGGTCAACTATATTTAACTTTTTGTATTTGTTTGGGTTTGACTTCACAAAGAAGAACACGCTGTATGAAAGTCAGTTTTCTGAGTTTAGTTATGTTAGAATATTTTTTACCATTTATGTACCCATCAGATGCTTGTCCATACTGGTTTATGCTTCTGTTCAGGTGGGCAGCTATCATGGTTTGCCCATTTCTTTGAAAACTTATGAAAAAAAACAATAATCATTGGTCCGGACTCAAAACTTATGAAAACAAAAAAATAGTCATTGGTCCGGACTCAAGGTATTGTCAAAATTATCAGTTTGTCGTAATTTCGAATGATGAATGACTTATGTGACTTTTGACAAAATTACATTCTGAAGAGTGCCAGTTTGGAGCTGCAAGTAGCAAAGACTGTTGTACTAATTAATGCAGCAGATGCACACATATGACATAATGGCTTTAATACTGTAGTGAAATATAGGACGCCCTGTTGAAGACGCGGGCGTTTAGAATGACCACTGTCCGGGCCGCACGAGGTATATATACACGAGTCAGGGATGGCGACTGGGTCTTGCTATTTGGCCTTGCTATTGGGTCTGGCTCATTGATCTTGCTCGTGTGGGGTTGCCGCTGTTTGTTGCTGCGTGTTGACGTATCCGTGCCGTCCTGTCCTCACATGTTGCCATCGCCGTAGAGTTCCCGTAAGTGTTATTTCATACTCCACCAATTAGGGTCAAGCGTGCTGAGGGTCTATTCTTGCCAGTTAATTCCACAAGTAGTAATTATTTACCAATGAACAATCAACCCTGTTATATTAACGTGTAATCACCTGACTAGGGGTAATTATACCTATATATGAATCATTCTTACTTAAAGGTTCCTTCTGGTAGGGAATAAAGGAAGTGAAAGATACAACTCTTGTGTTTGTATTATATTTAATTGAGTCAACCCCATCATCGGTCCCGCTGGGTGTAAGGAAGTGTATTAGGTGTGTAGGAAAGGGTGGAGCTTAGAGAGCCTGGTGGTAGACTGCCCCGAGGTTCTATTCAACTGCCGCTCGTTGAATCGACTGAGGGCAAGCCGGGTGTGCCGCCGAGAGACCGCCACAAATGGTGTCAGAAGTGGGATAGGCGCCAAAGCAAATCTTAGAATCTACATTATACACTTATAGCAGAATTCCACCTAAATAGGAGACAGCACCTTTAAAGGTAAAGGTGGGATGGCGAAAAATCTACTGATGGACTTAAATGAAGAGTTGGTAACTCCAGTGAAGGACAGCCAAAGTAATGAGGACTTAACAGTGAACGAGAGATGTAGGCTGCTTGAGACGGAGTTACGGATGATTAAGCTGTGTCTTCTGGCAAGTAACATAAAGAATGATTCAGGCTACGGTGATTCTTAAGGACAGCCGTCACTGAAGGCGTCGATGAGCACCGGGGAGGGAAACTCGGGTATGCAGTTACTGACACCTACTCCAGTGCAATGAGCGTGACCAACGCAAGGTTTCAAAGTACACCAGCGCCTACTACGGTTCCAGGTGCTGCGACGGAGAATGATGTGTCGCTGACCAGAACTACATTGGGAAACAGTCTGAAGGACAGCCATCTTGCAGGGTTGACGGGTTTGAACAGTTTGACATCTACCTTTGGTAGCAACGCTGAGGATTGCAAAGAGCCTCAACAAAGAAAGATGATGCCCATTCAGGCGGAAATCCCCCGTCTAGGGGAACTACCAAAGACGAAGTGAGCAAGATCGGAAGTGGTGCCACCTTACGGCGACCAAACATCACTCGCAACCGATACTGCAGGAAGACTCCATGGAGAGATTATTTACATTATTTCCAGGCTGGCAAGTCGGCGAATAAGTGGATGGAGGGCTGGGCTAAGGTGTTCCTAGCGGCGAGTCTACGGGGCGTCGCACTTAAGGTGCTTGGGAATGGCACCTGTAATGGAGGAAAACAGACCTACACCGAGTTGGTGGACAGTTTAGAGAAGAGGGTGGACCAGGGTGTCTAGCTGAAAACCTTTTGATGGAGTTGCGCCACAGACCACAAGGCCCCAAAGAGACCCTTCAAGAATTACAGGTCAATCTATTAAGGAGCTTTCAGCCCTGGCTTATCCAGAGCTGACCGATGAGGGCTGTGATCGCCTAGCAAGGGGACATTTCTCGGATGCAATTGAGAGTCAGGCGATTAGAGAAGGTATTTTTCACACAACACCTTCTACACTAGAGGAAGCAGTGAGGGCTGCACTAGCAACAGAAAGCTTCCACAAAATAGAGGAAAATCGAGAGGGTAGGAAAGCGAAGTTCGTCAGGGTGCTGGAGGAAGATCCTGATGTTGTTTTAAAGGAAATGAGTGAGAACTTCCGTCGGATGGAGAAGAACATGCTCAAGGCACAGCAAGAAATGAAGGCTTAGATGGGAATGATGAGTCGGTGCAGGCCTACCAACAATAGACCAAATAAAACAGACATGGAAAGAATAGCAGGGGATTTTATCTGTTATAGGTGTCATTGGAAGGGGCACTATGCAAGGAACTGCAGTCGCCCAGCAGTCCAAAAGCGAAAGTATCAGGGAAACGACCAGCAGCCTCCAGCAGCCTCCAGCAGCCTACTCAGGGGCCCGAGGGGAGGCTGGGTGTACAGCAGGGCCAACAGGTGACAAAAGATGTGGCGGAGAGAAGTTAGAGACTGCAGGCACAGATGGTCTATGTATGTCTCCGAGAATGGCAGGGGTAAATAGTGGCCTATACGTCCCAGCTATAGTGAGGGGGGAGAAGGTGAATCTTCTGGTTGATACAGGCGCCACAGACACGGTTCTGTCGTCTACATTCTTCTATGAAATTCCACCAGAAAAAAGGCCGCTATTGAGGACCGTGGGCTCCAGAGTGCGAACAGCCGATGATAGCCTTTTGCAGACCATTGGGAGCGCCTTTGTACAAGTTGGGCGAACTGCTCTCTTGTTGGACATTGTGTATGGCAACATGCATGTAGGCACAATGAAAGGAATCATGGGCATGGATTTCTTGGTGAAAAGTAGAGGCTGTTTAGACTTCCACTCTCTTGAGCTGAAGATCAACGGAGAGAAAGCGAGGTGCACTGACACCAAAGGCTACAAGTTTTGTGCTAGAGTGATTGTAAAGAAGACGACTATTATACCACCTGGACATGAGGCTATTGTACCTGGGCAGGTTACGGGAAAGGTGAAGGTGACTGGCCTGGGCACCATGGAACCAGCGGAGAGAGGTGAAATTGCTGACAAGGGCATGGTAATGGCGCAATGATTGTCGACTGCTACTGACAAGGTACTTCCTATTCGAGTGTTTAATCCCGGAATGAGGCAGTGCGTGTTAAGCAGAGGAACTATGGCAGGGTTTCTCACGTCAGTAGGCGAGGATGAGGTTGAAGAAAGACATATAGAATTGCTGGAAGTCGGTGACAGCAAAGACAGCAAAAGGTTCTGGTCAACTACCGCCGCCTTAACAGCGTAACCATTAAAGACGCCTACCCAATTCCCCGAATTGATGATTCTCTAGACACCTTGTCAGGCTCGAAGTGGTTTTCCACTTTTGACCTGGCATCGGGATATCAGCTTTTGTGGTGCGTGGAGGACTGTTTTTATGGCATGTAATGCCCTTCGGGCTCTGCAACGCCCCTTCGACATTCGAGAGGTTGATGGAGAGGGTTCTGGCTGGGCTTCATTGAGAAACACTACTTGTATATCTCGATGATGTAATTGTCTTTGCTAAAACGGTAGAGGAAGAACTCACGCCTAGAGACGGTGTTTCAGTGCCTTAGAGGAGCAGGGCTGAAGAAGTGTGAGCTGTTTCAGAAGAGTGTCCTGTATTTGGGGCATATAGTGTCTGGCGATGGGATACTAATGGATCCTGCAAAGATTGCAGTAAAAGAGTGGCCTGTGCCTAAAAGCGTAAAGGAAGTCCAGAGCTTCCTAGGCCTATCGTCGTACTACCGACGTTTCATCAGAGGTTTTGCAGATGTGGCCCGCCCACTACATCGAGTGACCGAGAAGGCTAGGGATTTTGAATGGAATGAAGAGACAGAGAGACCATTTCAGGAACTAAAGACGTGCCTACAAGAAGCGCCTATTCTTGCTTATCCAGACCCAAATGGAGAATATATACTCGACACCGAT